>CM076576.1:266947954-266997019 GCA_034641835.2 Pinus albicaulis
TACTTTTAGTAGGCGCGGAACGCTCTCAGGATAACATGTGTTAGTGCTTGGGTACTAACTAAGTTATGAACGCAAAGTGGGTCCTAAATAAGTTATGAACTCGTGATTTCCCTACAATATTGCACATTACCTTATCCATAGTGGTCCCTAATCACTAATGCTTACATTCCATTTCACTTATTCTTGGAGACTACCTAATCCATTCACTTACCAACCTTCTATATTTTCTTTAAATCATATTTCTTAGTTCATACATAACTTATATTTTACTCCAATTATAATTACTCAAATACATATTTTAGATAAATACTCTATTTCGGTATTCTACTCTACCTTGAAGGCAGATACAATCATGGAAATTTCTTATCATGATTCACCTAATATACGCAGAGATCTCAATTCTATGCACATCGCCTCGTACTCCCTCTCTCAAGATTTTTAATGCAGTTTGTACTTTCAGGTTTGTGCTAAAATCCAACATGGCATTAGGGAATTATGGATTTTGTGAAGAATAATATTATTGATTTGATGAGTTAGAAAGCATAAAGGGAGTGGAGATTCTTATTCAATGTGACCCCCACTCCATTCACTACTTTGAGTGGAATCCAAAGATATAATTGTAGTTGCAATAACAATCCACTTTAATAAAATCATGATGGGGACTAATGTGGAGCTCAATTCAATCAGAGTAGCACAGATAGTTTACTGTTCCACTTTCCTAATTTATTATTTCATGTAGAAAAGAAATAATCTACATGTATGGAAAAATGGAGGGATTGAGCCTGATAAAACATGACACCGAGGATAATAGTTGGATAATGAGTTCATTTCTCTAGATACCAATAACTAGGCCATAAAATACTAATTTAAGATTCTCCAATACTTTAACAAATTAGGTAAAATATATTTCCATATATAGGAAATAAGAGAAAATTATCCTTCTTAATACTTTCAAAGTAGTAGGTCCTAAATAATTTATCTTCGTTTCTTCATTTCATACCACTAAATTCATAATGGGTAAAATTTGAAAATTCCATGTATGTATGATTTTATGAATTTGATAAAGGAGTACATAATAAACTCATTCACTTGGGGGCACTTAAATTTTCCGATGCACACGAAGTATAGTCAATGATAACATCGCAAGAACAAGTAAATTAACGTCAGGGATATTGAGTTTATATAAATGGAGAAGGCATTGCATATTCCAACCGTAAGGGAGGAACATATGATAAGGAGAGAACAAAGTGTAACTATTTTAATGTTTTAAATTTCATCTCGATATTTTTTATGTAGAATAAAATTATATTATCAAGGAAAAAGTACTAAAATGTAAGATAACAAGTTTCATACTAAACAACAGCAAGAAGAATATTGAGGACATGCCATCAAATGGTATAGTGATAAACTATCTTTTGACAAAGTGTAATTATTTTAATAAGTAATTTCATCCTTATATTTATGTATGGTGAATAAGTTTTATATCAAAGAAAAAGTACTTCAAAACGCAACTTAGCAAGTTTCATACCGAACAATGTTAGAAGAAAGTCAGACATGCCACCAAAAATTATAGTTGTAAATCATGTTTCACTATTATTACTTCATCACATTATATATGGATTTTAGACTCATGTTCATGTAATAATATGGCTGGTTGATAAAGAAATAAAAGAATGTTATTTCTTAAGTTGCTATTCCTCTACACCAACTTCTCCACAACTTCTTTTTGAGGTAGATTTTTGATATGATTTTAACCATAATTAATATTATATTTTCAATAATATGTTAGGATAAAATTTATAATTCCATCAATATTAATACATATTTACTGAAATCTACAGCAACACAGTAATTTACACATGCAACTACTAGATAATAAGTTACCTAAAATAAAAACTAAATAAAGAAAATGGATATTAATTTATCAAACAAAGAATCAAACAAAAAAATAATTTTTAGCTTTTGATACTCCAAGAGTTCTCACTATAATTATTATAAGAAAGATACATGTTTCATCTAATATGAAAGGGATTTCACTTGATATCAATAAATGAATATCGAGGGATATGTACACTATTAGGTTGATTACAACACATGCCCTCTTCAAAGCAACTACATGGTATACAAAATTTTGAAGGGGTTTCTTTATTTTTGATTTTTAACTTTTTGTTATTTTGTACCCTTTCATGAGTTGTTTCATAACATTCCAACACATGGCTTAGAATTTCATGGTCAATTTCAAGAACGTGGGGGTGTATATACATAATATGAACTCGTTAATATATATATTAGGAATTATTTTACCTTTTTCTATACATTATTAGGCTATATGCCATGGCCACTTCTTTCTTTTTATTATTAGATTTTTACTATAATTTGGAATCATCTTCATTTATATCAAATTTACTATTTTTAGTAAATTTAATTTTTAAAAGCAAGTAACAACGGAATATTACGACAACTAATGACATGGAGAAACCATTCATACCAAAATGTGTAGTTAGTTATTTCTCTCTATAATTATAATATCTTATCTATACAGCCCTAATGATAAAATGGTAAAGATACTACCTAATCCAAACCTTATCCTTCTTTCACATCGAGTCTATTTCTTGAAATTTTGTTACTTCTATGCAAGAATCAGATTAGGTGCACATTTGACTATAATATTGTTCCGCACATGTGTTTTTAACTGTACCTATATCTTGACATTATCTATATCTGGTGAGTATAATAAGAGTCTTTTAGCTTATTATTTCTAAACATTTATTTAACCACAAAAGTATAAAAATATTATTTAAATTTTCAGAACAGACCATAGGCTTCAGTGTTCTTCCAGCCTGAACTATCAAGTAAAAATAAGATCTTTAGTTGTATCCGCCACACCCTATTGAAGTGGGTATCCTCCACACCCCATGCAATGCCCTGCAAATCCTGTTCCCAAGTTTTATCACTATTTCTTGTATCTCCACACTCCCATGAAATGCCCTGCAAATCATGTTCCTGTTACTTCAATATTTCGCTCCCCACTAGTAAGGGTTATATAAATATTCTATTTATCTCCACACACTAGACCATATGCCACCACAAATTATTTCTCTCCACACTGAATTATTAAGTGTGAATTATTATGCAAGAGTGTGATTTTCATCTAATTTCTTCTCTTCTTTTTTCAAAAATAAAAGCAAGATTTTTTTGTCATTCTTTTTTTCCCAAAGGACAAAACAAAGTTCTTTTCTCCTATTTTCCATTCAGGCCTCGTTAAGCATAAATCAGCCAAAAATATCCTATGTTTAATTTCTTGTAAAGTTGAGTTTGTCCCTCTTAAACATATAAGAGAGTTAATTATAACTTTCTTTCTTAAGTTAGAAAATAAATAAAAATCATAAAAATAAAGATGGTATCACGCATTTTTGGAGTTTGAAATACTATCTGATTTCATTGGAAATTTAGCCATTGATAGTCTACAATTATGTTTTTAATTGTTACATTGAATATCCATTTTAATCGAAAGACATACCACCAGATATTAATTTAGAAATAAGAAAATAAAACAAATTAAATTAATTATTTTTATTTTTATAATATTAATAATAAAAAAACATAAAATAAATATTTGAATATAAATATTTAAAAAAATAAAAATGAATTATATACATATATTTCAAATTATCTTCACATTAAAATTATTTATTTTTCTCTAAAAAATATATATAATAAAAAATTTATATTCATTTTTCTAAATGGTACAATTAATGTATATGATAATTTTTTTATTTTTTTAATCTTAACCTCAATTCTAACAGATTTATTGGCCACTAAAGCAAATGAAAACGCCAAAAATAGCCTACCAAAATTTACATGAAACAAAAAACAGGGAGATAATAACAAACTCAAAAAAATTATAAGATTAAAAATAAAACAATCATCATCACATACAGCAAAGGCTACCTGGTACATGACCAACACCCAGAGAAGTTGGTAGAGGATCAAATCCGTAAGCACGAAATTCCTGATGACGAGGTGCTGCCATCAACTCATTTCAGAATCCAGCACCATCTATGTTTTCTTCGTAATGATATTTCATGTTCTGAAGTGTAGAGAATCCAAAATGTGGTTACCTAACCAACTTGGTTTCACAAACCTCATTGTGCCAGAATTCTCCCCCCAACTCAGCTCTCTCACATACCTTTCTCGCCCTCACCACTTCATGCTCTTCCGGCAAAGGCCATGAGGCCCCATCCCTCGATGGGCCTGACTCACTGTCTAGAGAATTTTAGCTGGAAACACCCACGTTGCCAACACAGCTGCCCCTATAAAATCCCAATTCTAAGCCCTTCACCTAGAAAGCTCACTAGAGGAGGAGCAAACCACCCTCCACAAATTCTCAACTACTCAATGAACCCAACACTACCCCAATCTTCTAGGGAAAGAGAATCAAAACCAAATCATGAAGTGGGCTTCTCCAAAATAGAACTTCAACCTAAAACACACAATTGCATCCTTATACCCAAAGAAACATAAACCAAAGCTGTAAGGTTTCCTTAGCTTGGCTTGCACCTAAAAATTAACTAAAAGAAAACACAAACACACTATCACACTGCTTCCAAAAGGAAAACCTAATTACACAAGAAAACCCCTTGATTTATGCTTACTAAAATTCCTCCACTCGAGCTCATGTCCGTCGAGGTTACACTACACCATGGATTACTTCTTAACCACCATGGATTATCTCTCTTAACCCCAGGTATCGAATACAATATTTCAAACATGATTATCAAGAGAGTTTCCTTCCACTACATTAAAAGAAGCTAATTAAATTGCATTCAGGTCTTCCTTTATTTATCAAATTCTAAATTAGGTTTGAAATTTACCTAAAAACAAATCCTTCAAACTTCAATAAAGATATACTTTCTCCACAGCTGCTGTCATAAAATTCATGAATGTCAAGACAAACAATGTGATTGGCAAGAGAATACGCATCTAATCACTTTATCAATATAAAGAAACTACAAGGTGATAAAGATCTTATGAAATGGAAAACATATATAATCATTAAACCCATAAACACCATCAGCTGGGGAAAAGGTAGATCTCAATGAAAAAATAAACTTTAGCTAAAATTTATATTAGTTATGTAAGAATTTATAATACATTGAATTTGTTCATGAGTGTATCTACATACATTGTGTTTTCTAAAATGTAAATGTTGTATAAAGCGATCAAAAAACAAAATTAAACCAAAGATTTATAAACCATATTATATCAGTGATATTATATCTATGAAATTTCTGAGGAACCTCTTATTATTGTTTTCTTACATGGAGATTATATCACCTATTTGAGCACTACATACAATTTAATGGCAATGAAGTAGTCTTACATTCATAATGTTATACCGTTGCTTACCGCTATTATTTGATACCTTAAAAGTCATCATTCGATGGAATTAAGTGGTAGAGAGCATATTGGAAACGATCCTTTTCGCTGCCACTAACTCAAAGACGCTATTATTCACATCATAAGGACAAGTATTTGATACTGACAAAAGAATACGATTGTCTGCTCGATAAGTAGACACTGGGTGACGATATTGTCCTTTTATCGTAATGAGTGGATAAGGTAACATCACCAATTTTTCAAATCAAATATATAAATAACTAAGATGTTATGAACATGTCACGAATGTACTTTTTGGTGTTAGGGGTTTGTAATTTTTTTGCGTTAGGTTTAATATTTGTATCTATTTCACACTCATATGTAGTTGCCCAAATTACATTCAGTTTTTTCAACTCTCCCGAACCAATATTTTTATCAACTGTATATGGAAACTGGGTCTCATCGCTTCTCGCCTCCAGCCTAAACCTTGTCCGACATCTTACTCAGGCCCTTGGAAGAAAATGGAATATCTAGAGACCGTTACCATGAAGGGGCAACAAAAATCCTGAAATGGTATTGGATAGACCATATGGAACCTCCTCATAAGTGAAGTATTTTTGGATTATATTTAACAACAATTTGGAGTAGTTCTCTTTCATGTAGCTCCTTGGGATTCCGTATGTCATGGTTCGCTTCCAATGTGCTCAAGCTTTATAAATTCATCATAGTTATGCATCTTACACCTAATGATTGAAGCACTTTTCACCCATCCTTGCCATTCATGGCTTTGAGAAATTGTCCCAAGTGACACTACAAAACTTAGCACCCCTACCTTCGAACTTCTGTACCTACGAAATTATCATAAAAATTTTGAAACCTGGGCATGAAAATCTCTGCATTTTTTTTGAAAAATTTCATGCATCCAACATTGTTGAAAGTTTCGCAAAGTCAAGGTCTTCATTATGCAACTCGTATCCATGGTCGTATATTACACATGATCCTCCTTTATTTGTTTTTATTTTTCTATGGTCATCTTCCCAATACTATGCTACCTTCTTGATGTTAGACACATGTAAAGAGATAAATCGAACAACAAGCAACTTTCAATGAAGCTAGAATTTTCAAGGATGAGAATCAGTCAGATGTATGCAAAGGTCAAAGAAAGTTGATGACAGAGCAAAGTATCTTTTTTAAGGTGAATTTAAAATGTGAAATTCAAATATGGAAGGGATAATGAAAAATAGGAGGGAGTGAAGTGTAACGATGAATGCTACTTATGATTACACATGTTTGGATGACTCTAATAATTGATCATGTGTGACCTCATATTCACCCTAAACCTCTAAAACCGACACTCACTATTCCCTTATTGTGCAAAAACATGATTCCAGCCGTTTTCTATTATAAATTGAAGATTCACATTGACTCGTCAGGGGGAGGTCAGATGTAAATAAACTGTTTTCAAAGATATTTGCCGCAAACTCGTGAAAATAGACAGTGGCCATCACCTAAATTTAAACCAATGCATGTAGACCTTTGGTAGATTTTGATCAATTGAATTCTAATGGACATGACCAATGGACTATTCTAGACTTAGATAATTGCCAATCTATGAGTATTCATCATTGTCATGAACCACTTTATGAGAAAAATGAAACCTATGCTAATGACCTTATCATTAAAAATGAAATTTTATTTGTGATAAAAAGTGCTGGAAATATTATGAGGTATGATACACAATGGAGTCATCAATCACCGCAAAAATATTCTCCAAACTCGAAACTGCCTTGAAGTCAAGGTGTCCGTAAGTGCAGAAACTCTTATAGCAATTGTATTTTTTGCATTTCTCCCAAACAATAATACATGATAACTAAAGGAGGTTTTTTTCCTTGGTCTATGATGAAAAAACTCTTTAGTTTTGTCGATGACCATATAATCTTATGTTTGAACACATTATGAAAGGTTAACTAAACCTCCTCCGAATTTGTATATTTTGTTGATGACCGTATATCGTTATGCTCTGAACACATTATGAAAGGTTAACTAAACCTCCATTCGAGGAACAAATCTTTCAAACGGTTAGTGGTCGTGTCATCCATAGGTCATTTGCTTTGCTCTAACATCAAGGCTGTACGTAATGCTTGTGTATATGCAAAAACAAGCCCAATACTTGATTTTATGTATTTAATTTTAAGCTGAATTATACTATAAAAAAAATTTTAACATTCTTATGTATTTAATTTTCTAAATTTAATCGTAGTTATAAAAATAATATTTTTAACATTTTTTCATGTATTTAATTTTTTAAATTAAATTATTATTGTTAAAAAATAATTTACCAATTTAAGCATTTAATTAGGATGCAAAGTCTAGTTAAAAGTGAATGAAGAGGAAATAAATATTTGAAGAAGTGTGCTTAATGAAGAAGAAATAAGTACTTGGAAGAAGTGTTAGTATTATGGTTATCACTAAGGGATCTCATGCTCCTAAAGATGACTATAATGTAGAAGAGGATATCCATGGATATGATGGAGAGTTTAGAAATTATTTTACCTTGTTGCTAACAACAACCATATCTAGTGATGCAAATCTATATCCGGTGATGGTGCAAAGGTGTAACTTTTATATGTTTACTTCAAACATTCTATATGCAGAAAACATATTTATAAATGAACTTAATAACAAAATTAAAAACAAATAATAACTCAATATATGGGCCACTTATATCACTTTATATTTGATGGTTAAAAATTCATATTCTTTTTTTCTAAGTAGCATCCCAAATAACTCAATATATGGGCCACTCATATCACCTATATTTGATGGTTAAATGTCACTTTCTTTTTAAAAGTATTTTGTATCTTGAGTTTGAAATTATTTTTCCTGATATTGATTTGCTACACCTGGCCCTAGGTAATAAAAAATTAAACTAAATGGATATTATTAATCTTCACACACTTGAAATGTTGTGATATGATACTTTGTCTCCGATATCTCTCGTAACCATTAACTTGTGCATCTACTCTTTCCATTACAATCTTATCTCCAAAAATAGATAGCTAGATACTAAAGTATTAGTAAGAATGTATATGTGATTCCTTATACTTTAAAAATCACTATCTTACCATCATATTTGCTTATCCTCTCCATGGTACTTAACTTTTCCATAAACTTAACAAGTAGTCTTCAATCAATCTTAAGGTTTGTGTATAAACATTATCATAGGTTCACGAAGATACTTAACAAAAATATTTTTCAATCTTTAACCCTCCCACCATGTGATTCAACTCTCCACACTTTAAGATTTAGTCCTTAACCAAGTGGAGGTATTTGTTTTATAAATAATTTTTCCTAAGTCTTTGTTTTTTGCCAATTGTCTAGAAGTGGCTCCAAGACATATATCTTAACATGGAAGTTGAATGTGTTATAATATTTTGAGTTCTTAATTATTAAATTTTAAGTATCAGATCTTGTTAAATTTAAAATTGAGATAATTTAAAAAACCATTAATAAATATTATTTGAAAAGAAATATTAATTAATTTAATTTATATAACTAATTATTCATTATCATTCATTACCTAAAGAAAGAAAACTAAAAATAGCTACTAATTAAATAATTGTGCATCAAACACCAAAAACAAACCTTATAATGGTTTTTTTTGCTTTCTAACAGCATAAGCTGAACCTAATCCTCAAATAAAAACCAAAAAATATGTTTTCTCTAAAATAACTAATATTTTATATGGGCACTCTTCTAGTTCAATATATCTTATGAAATTTTGCATTATCATATGTTAATTATGGTTTAAGAGGTTAGCTTCCTCTTATATTAATATAGTATGTAATGCACAAAATTCTTTGTTCTAATACAAGAATATAGACTAATATATTTATGTCTCTATCTTCCTAAATTATTACATTAAGTAATTTAATTATTTACCATAATAATAAGATTATACAAAAAAGAGATTAAGTTTTGGTCTATAATTTATTTTCTTAAGATTCAAATATTTCATATATTTCAAATAAAACATTTAAAATATAATTAATAATCAATTCTTTTGAGAGATTATAATCAATTTATAAAGTACTTTTATAAAAAAAAATTTTATAATTAATGAACATAAAATTTTGAAAAATAAAAGAGATTTTGAATAATCTATCTATATCAGATAGTTTTGGAATAATAAATTATACAATTTTTTGAGAGATGGATGTATAAAAATTATTTATATGTATGGTCAGTGTAAATTTAGCTTGTGTTTAGAAAATTGTTTTTTATCTTCTCCCCAGTTTAATTCTTCAGATGTGACATCTTAGTTCTTAATGAATATTTCTATAACAAAATTTCAAGTTTAGAATAGATTCATATTTCAAATTAAGGTGATTAAATCAATTTATTCAAACATTTAAGATGTGTTTCAAATCATCACTATCCAATTGTTTTCATATTACCCAAGGTTGGGAGGATGGAAGGATGATTCTGAACAAATCTTAGAAACCCGTATATAATATAGAACTATTGAGATGACCTAAAATGTGAAGAGGCAAAAGTAATAACTACACAATTCCAACACATTGGAACATAAATTAATATTTTCTTCTAACTTTTCTTAAGAAGCAAGTATAAGTATATTAATGCTATTTTACTAGTCAAAGTTAAAAATTAATTATATTATTAAAGAAAGTTATATAAATTTATAAAATTATATATTAAAATTATTAAATTTTGACTACATGGACATTCTAATCTTAAAATATTTTTATTTTATTGATTTCAATATAATTGAGCATCAAAAGAAAATTATATAAATTAAATTTTAACACATGTAATAAAAGTGGCTATTAAAATTAAAAAGTATTTACATCAAGAAAACTAAAAAGAATTTTAGGTGGATGGCTTAGCTATTTTTGAACTATGAGGGTATTCATCATGAAGAAGAATTATTATATGAAGAAGTGTTAGTATTATGGTTATCACTATGATTCATGTCTAGATGACTATAATGGGGGTAGAAGAGGATATCCATGGATATGATGGAGAGTTTAGAAATTATTTTATCCCAAACAAGGTCAACAAATCCATATGTGATGCAAATCTATATCTAGTGATGGTGCAGTGGGTGTAAATCTCTAGATGTTTACTTCGAACATTCTATATGGTAAATCATATTTATAAGAGGAACTTAATAAATAAAATAGAAAAGCAAATAATAACTCAATATATGGGCCACTTATATCACCTATATATTTGATGGTTAAAAATTCATATTCTTTTTTTGTTCATTGCATCCTGAATAACTCAATACATGGGCCACTCATATCGCCTATATTTAATGGTTAAAATGTCACTTTCTTTTTTGTGCATTGCATCTTGAGTTTGAAATTATTTTCCGGATATTGATTTGCTACACTCACCCTAGGTAATAAAAAAAACTAAATGGATATTATTAATCTTCACACACTTGAAATATTGGGTGATATGTGATACTTTGTCTCTGATATCTTCAGAACCATTAACTTTAGTATCTACTCTTTCCATTAGAATCTTGTATCTCCAAAACAATAGATAGCTAGCATATTAAAGTATTAGCAAGAATAGACATATGCGATTCCTTATACTCTAAAATCACTATCTTACCACCATATTTGCTTATCCTCTCCATGGTACTTAACTTTTTCATAAACTTAACAAGTAAGTCTTCCATCAATCTCAAGGTTCGTGCATAAACATTATCATAAGTTCACGAAGACACTTAACAAATATTTTCAATCTTTTTAACCCTCCCACCATGATCTAACTTCACACTTTAAGCTTTAGTCCTCAATTGAAGTGGAGGTATTTGTTTTATAAATAGCTTTTTCCAAGTCTTTTGTTTTTCATTAATCATCTTAGAAGTGTGTAAAGACATATATCTTAACATGGAAGTTGAATGTGTCACAAATAATTTTGAATGCTTAATTATTAAATTTTAAGTATAAGATCTTTATAGTTAAATTTAAAATTGAAATACAGAAAATCATTAATAAATATTATTTGGAAAAGAAATACTAACTAAAGTAATTTATATAAATTTAATTATTCATTATCATCTACTACCTAAAGAAATAAAACTAAAAATAAATAGTTTGATTAAATAATCGTGCATCAAACACCAAAAAATAAACCTTTATGTAATGGTTTTTTTTGCTTTCAGATGAGTATAAGCTAAACCTAATCCTTAAAGGAAAACCAAAATATGTTTTCAAACAACTAATATTTTATATGGGCCCTCTTCTAGATCAATATATCTTATGAAATTTTGCATTATCATATGTTCATTATGGTTTAAGAGGTTAGCTTCCTTCTTATATTAATAACATATATGTAGCTTCTTTATCAAAAAAAATTATTGTTGTTCTGATACTAAGAATATAGAATAATATATTTATGTCTCCGTCTTCCTAAATTATTACATTAAGTAATTTAGTTATTATTTACCATAATAATAAAATTATACAAAATATTGTTTGGTCTAATTTACTTTTAAGATTCAAATATGTCATATATTTCAAATAAAACATCTAAAATATAATTAATAATCAATTCTTTTTGAGAGATTATAATCAATTTATAAATTACTTTTATAAAAAAGATTAAATTATAATTAATGAACATAAAATTTTGAAAAAATAAAAGAGATTTTGATAAATGATCATCTATACTGTATTACTTATGGAATAAATTGCATACAATTTTTTCAGAGATGCGGGATTGGGGATAAAAATGATTTATATGTATACTAAAAAAATTTAGCTTGAGTTGTTAGAAAATTATTTTTATCTTTTCCCTCGGTTTAATTCTTGTATGTGACATCTTGAGTTCTTAATGAATATTTCTTATAACATCCTCAAGTCTGGAATAGATTCATATTTCAAATTAAAGTGATTAAATCGACATTTATTCAAACATTTAAGATGTGTTCGAAATCGTCACTATCGAATTGTTTTCACATTACCCGAGATTGGGAGGATGGGAAGGATGATCTTGAACAAATCTTAAAAACACATATATAATATAGAACTATTGAAATGACCTAAAAAATATGAAGAGGCAAAAGCAATAACTACACAATTCCAACACATTGGAACATAAAATTAATATTTTCTAACATTCTTGAGAAGAAAGTATAAGTAGATTAATGCTATTTTACTAGTTAAAGTTAAAAAGTAATTATATTATTAAAGTAAGCTATATGAATTTATAAAATTATATAATAAAATTATTAAATTTTGATTACATCGACATTCTAATCGTAATTTTTATTTTATTTTATTGATTTCAATATAATTGACTATCAAAACAAAAAATTATATAATTAAATTTAAATACTTGTAATAAAAGTGGTTATTAAAATTAAAAAGTATTTACATCAAGAAAAAAAAATGAAAAAAAAAATTCGGGTGGATGGCTCAGCTATTTTTGAAGTGCAGAGGGTATTCATATCATGAAGAAGAATTATAACCATTCACTACTTCCATATTCTTATTTTAACCTTCTAGGTATTCATACTCTAACCTTTCAAACAAAATGTCAAAATATATTAATGTTCTATAAAAGTCAGTCATGAGTTAGTGATATTGATGTGAACGAAAAAATAAAAAGTAGGCATCTAAACCCAATTCAAAACATGAACCTGTTGAAATTACATTATAATTGAAGTTCATCTTGGACCATAATGAAAATCATTTATTCCTCCATTCATGATTGTGAAGGCACTCTTCATTATGTTTATATACCTTTATAATAACTAAGTTGGTTGTCTTTAAAGTTAACGTAGGCTATTAGATCTGATGATTATATAAAGATGGGAAATGACGAGACACTATCATAAATTTCTAAGAAACATTAAATAATATGTGAAATAACCCTCCACATCCTTTGTTCTATTTTTCCATTTAAAATGAAATTTGTTTTAATTGGATTATTAAAGGTGTTTCAAAAAACAACTATGGAGACATTCAAATCCAAATGTTTTATATATACACACCTACAAACCTTACATTGAACACCCTGAATAATGATATTATTTACAACCTAAAGTAATATGGTGCATAAAACTTAAAATAGCAATAATGAGATCAATACATAGAACGTAAACCTAAAATATATAAATGAATATAAATAAAAATAACACTACCATTCAATCAACATCCAAAATCAATCAAATTAGGGCTCCACATAACCACCATTCATTAGGGAAAACATTAAAACAATACATTAATATGAAATACTGGAAAAGAAACCATGAAAATAATACATGGACAAAATAAATGTGGATGGAATGTAGGAAAGAAAAATAAATAAAAACATATAATTCAAGTTCCTTATTTTTAGGTACCAACCAAGGCCAACGATAATGGAGACACTTTGTCCCATAAGGATTTTTTTTTTTTTTTTTCCGTAAGATGACCTTCCATAACCACCATGCCTAAAAGGGTGACATATTTCTATCTTCAATTCAAAATGGTTACTCACAAATTTTCCAATGGTATGGTTGATCATGAGATATTCCTCTCCTTCATATACTGGTGCCTAAGAAATATATTCTCAAGTGTCTAGTTTTAATTGATAAACATCACAACTAAAACGAATGATGAATTTAAAACACATACATTCACTCCAAACTGGATTTTGTAACTAGTACATTTCACTAAAATAGATAGTCTTATACCATGAACAACTAGGAACCACAAGAACCAAGAAGAACACTACTATTGTGATAGGAAAAACATATAGATTATATTTTCCAACATTCAAATGGTAATCCTTACCCTAATTTACCATTATTAAGAATATGCCCTATTGTGATAGGACAAACATATCAATTAGAATTCCCAACATTGAAATGATAATCCTAATTTGATTTGTTATTATTAAGAACATACCATCCCTCCTTAGTGCCACTCGTAGACGTGATTCCAATATAAAAATACCTAATTCTTAATAACAAAAAATAAAGGAATTATCGTGTTAACACTCCACTGGATCTCCGAAGGTTGAGAAGGAGACCAACAAAGGTAACCACAGACCACTTTGACCTAGTAGCTAGCCCTACTAGGTTGAAAGGGCTCTCTCAATGAGATTCATAGCCAATTTGATTGGCTAATGGAGAATTTAGGCTAGTTATGTAGATTAGGGTTTGATTGATTTGGATTTTTGTGCCGGATGAAAATGGACCTTTAGAGCTAGGCTTGAAAACTTGGGTAGGGTTACAAGAGAAAAAATTGCAGGGGAATAAAGGGGCAAGGTAGGAAAGCTTGACTGACCCTTTAGGCTCTACGGTTATGGTGTAGAATGAAAATGGAGATCAGGAAAAAGCATATAAATATGAATTAATTTCTTAAGAAGAAAATAAACACAAAATCATCATCTCATCAAAACAGGGCATGTATTCCTCATGAATCCCACTTAAAAACTGTAAATAAAATGAGTGAAAGAAGTAGATATGTAATGGAAAGAGAAAGAATTCAATGGAGTGAATTACAAAAGGGAAACATAGCCATACAAGCTCACCACATGAATCCATAAATTTAAGCTGCAACATTTCTCTGTATTCATTGTATTACTTTGTCAAACTGAAATACACTAGTTCAATTTCCAAAATTCCAACCCTTGCAAATGATTACAAAAGGCCTCATATAGATACTGAGGTTGAAATCCTCCCTTGTAGGTTGAATTTTCCAACAATAAATTCAAATGCATGCATCTATCTGAAGTCTGCTATACACTAGGGAGGTTTCACAACAAATCCCTCCTTTATCTAACCACTAAGAGACATATCCTCAAGGAAATAAATGGAGGATAAGACACCTATTCAACTCCATTTTTACCATTTACATTTAGATTTTGACTTTTACATTCATCTACTTTCACTTTTTCACTTTTACAAAAGTCCAACTAGGAATTGTCAAAAATTACACAGTGAAATTTTAATTTAAAACTCAGAAATTTGCAGATGCACAAGACCAACTTTGAGGCCACATTTTGACACCTTCCTGAAGTCAAAATGGAAATGAGAGAATGGTAAACTAGCCCTGCTTGTTTAGTTTCTAAAACACTTTGAATTTTTGAAAATCACCCATGGGAAGGCCTTCAAAAAGATATTCTCCCAAGATCTCTCCGGATGCATAGCGCCTGTGAAAAACAGAGGCAAAATGTTGATTTTTAACCTCTTTTCTTCATTTTTCTCAAAATATGAGCCCTTTCTAGAAAATCCGAGGAAATGGGTTTTAAGAGGAGGGAATAATATTTCTAGAAATGTGAGCCACTTGTCCTTTTGAGCCTTGAGTAAAAATCGCAACGCCATGGTAAAAAACTGCACCAATCTACACCAAAACACAAAAATTCTTGGTTTTTTGGGAAAAAAAGGCCTCAAATATGGATACATATCTCTCTAACCATAATTTTTTTTTAAAAATGGAGAGAGGTTTTTTGGCTTTGGAATGTTTTGAATCAAAACCTCCTCCAATTTTCAAAAATAATTCTCCATTTGTTCAGAATCCAATTTTGAAGTTGGTCATTTAAATTTGCAGAAGCACAACGAAGTGTTCATGTGCGTAGCGTGGTCTTTGAGAGGGTGTTTGGAGGCCTTCTCGAAGTATTTTTGGGCTGCAAGTGGTATGGTTGGTATTATCACTAAGTTGGTATAGATGGGCTGCTCCACCATAAAACTTAGAGTAACTCTTTCAAACCAACTTCTAGCTGAAAAATAGCCTTTTCAGCCTGAGAGGGTTCTCTCAAAGATATTGATAATGTAAATAAGCTCACATATGGCTAACTATAACAAAAGTGTTTTAGGTATGTTTGTATGCAGGTGAAATATGTATAGAATTCACTACCATTGGGCTTATGGAGTTAGTGTTAAGAAACTCAGTGACACGGTTAGATTCATATGGAAGCTGAGACATATAGATGTTTTTATGAAAAGGAAATACACACAGACACACAGTAGTATAATGGTTGAAGGAATATACAGCATGATGTACATGAATTCTAAGTAATCAAACATCAAAGTACTGAAGACAAAATAACAATATACATAGGACAAATGCTCATGAAAACATCAGATGAATCTCAAGTGAAGAAAGAGCCAACAACCACTTATATTACGAATCCGAAAATGTGTGCAATAGTATTCGTGTAATTAACATCATTTAACACTTTATTCTTCGATAGTGTGCCTATTAATAGGCTTCAGTCTCTTTACATTGGATCTGCCTACATGGCTAGATCATCGAGTCCCTTTGCTGACACCTATATTAACAGTAAGCAAATTACATGGAAATAAAAGCGTGACTACTAACTTTAGGACTTTAAAGACGTACTAGGGCTCTAATACCTATTTATTACATCAACCTTAAAGACGTACTAGGGCTCTACTACCTATTTATTAAATCAACCAACTGAAAATACTGCATATTTACATCAAATATAGTCATGTGCTTGGGTGGCACTAACCATGGCCAAGAACATAATTTCCCCCACTAAGTTAGGAGACTAGTCTTCCTACTTTTAAGGAGGTGGTGTCATGATAAATGATGATTGTTTTAATGATGAGCTGGTGTACTAAAAAACCTTGTTGAATACCATGTCTCCACCAGAATATTTGTCTGATACTCTTTAAGCTTTCCATGTGGCTGGCTTGCCTCCAATAGACCATCAAAACCCAAAAATGCTACAAAAACTTTCTCACTGCAGATAAAGGGGAGTTAAGGAAAGTTTGTAGCGAAAGTTTGTAGAAAATTGATTTCACCTATCTCTGCCACTTTTTTGTATGGATATAATGGGCTCCATATCCTCCTCATTCACACCCTTTGTTTTAGTTATAGGTTTGTCACTCTTGCTTGAAGGAGTGGCTTTTGACTTTAGATTTTTCTTGGGTGTTAATGAATCTACCTCATAACCACTGAGAAAAAGAAAGGTTGCCCAGTCTGTATTCAGTTTTTCAACTCCTCCCGAACCAATATTTTGATCAACCCATGATGGAAAATTGGGGTCTCATTGCTTTCTGGCCTAGCCTAAACCTTGTCTGACATCTTACCTAGGCCCCTAAATAAGAAAAATGGAATATCTAGAGACTGCTTACCAGTGAAGTGCAACAAAATCCTGAAATGGTATTGATAGACCATATGGAACCTCCCCTCATAAGTGAAGTATTTTTGGATTACTAACAACAATTTGGAGTAGTTCTCTTTCATGTAGCTCCTTGGGATTCCAGATGTCATGTCTGCTCCAATGTGCTCAGGTTTTATAAATTCATCATAGTTATGCATCTTACACTTAATGGATTTGAAGCACTTTTCACCCATCCTTGCTATCTATGTGGCTTGAGAAATTGTCTCAAGTGACACTACAAAACTTAGCACCCCTACCTTCGAAGTTGTACCTACGAAATTCATTGCAAAATCTTTTGAAACCTGGGCATGAAAATCTTGTATTTTTTGGAAAAATTTCATGCATCCAACATTGTTGAAAGCTTCTGCAAAGTCAAGGTCTTCATTAAGTAACTTCAGATCCATGGGCTCGTATATTACACATGATCCTCCTTTATTTGTTTTATTTTTCATGGTCATCTTCCTTAATACTATGCTACCTTCTTGATGTTGTGACACATGCAAAGAGATAAATTGAACAACAAGCAACTTTCAATGAAGCTAGAATTTTCAAGGATGAGAATCAACAGATGTATGCAAAGGTCGAAGAAAGGATGACGGAGAGCATCTTTTAAGGTGAATTTAAAATGTGAAATTCAAATATGGAAGGGATAATGAAAAATAGGAGCAGTGAAGTGTAATGATGAATGCCACTTATGATTACACATGTTTGGATGACTCTAATAATTGATCATGTGACCTCATATTCACCCTAAACCTCTAAAAACTCGACACCTCATCATTCCCTTTATTGGTGCAGAAAAACATGATTCCGCAGCGTTTTCTATTATAAATCTGGAAGATTCACTACGGACTCGTCAGGTGAGGCCGTAGCGTAAACAACCTGTTTTCAGTTATATTTGCTGCAAACTCAGGAAAAAATAGACAGGTGGCCACTACCTAAATTTAAACCAATGCATGTAGACCTTTGGTAGATTTTGATCAATTTGACTCTAATGACATGACCAATGGACTATTCTAGACTTAGGATAATTGCCAATTCATGAGTATTCATCATTGTCATGAACCAATTTTATGAGAAAAATGAAACCTATGCTAATGACCCTATCATTAAAAAAATGAAATTTTATTTGTGATAAAAGTTGGAAATATTATGAGGTATGATACACAATGGAGTCATCAATCACTGCAAAAATATTCTCCAAACCCCTGAAAAACTGTCTTGAAGTCAAGGTGTCCAGAAGTGCAGAAAACCTCTTATAGCAATTGTATTTTTTGCATTTCTCCCAAACAATAATACATGTATAAACTAAAGGAGGTTTTTTTTCCTTGGTCTATGATGGAAAAAAAACCCTTTTAGTTTTGTTGATGACCATATACCTTATGTTTGAACACATTATGAAAGGTTAACTAAACCTCTCTGAATTTGTATATTTTGTTGATGACCGTATACGTTATGTTTGAACACATTATGAAAGGTTAACTAAACCTCCATTCGAGGAACAAATCTTCAAACGGTTAGTGGTCATGTCATCCATAGGTCATTTGCTTTGCTCCTCGAACATCAAGGTTGTACGTAATGCTTGTGTATATGCAAAAACAAGCCCACACTTTGATTTTATGTATTTAATTTTCTAAATTGAATTATAATTATAAAAAAAATAATTTTTAACATTCTTATGTATTTAATTTTCTAAATTTAATTGTAGTTATAAAAATAATATTTTTTAACATTTTCATGTATTTAATTTTTTTAAATTAAATTATTATTGTTAAAAAAATAATTTACCAATTTAAGTATTTAATTAGGATGCAAAGTCTAGTTGGGGTGTTTAATGAAGAGGAAATAAATATTTGGAAGAAGTGCTTAATGAAGAAGAAATAAGTACTTGGAAGAAGTGTTAGTATTATGGTTATCACTAAGGGATCTCATGCTCCTAGAGATGACTATAATGTAGAAGAGGATATCCATGGATATGATGGAGAGTTTAGAAATTATTTTATCCCGAGCAAGGTCAACAAATCCATATCTAGTGATGCAAATCTATATCTGGTGATGGTGCAGTGGGTGTAAATCTCTATATGTTTACTTCAAACATTCTATATGGTAAAACATATTTATAAAATGAACTTAATAAATAAAATTAAAAAACAAATAATAACTCAATATATGGGCCACTTATATCACCCTTATATTTGATGGTTAAAAATTCATATTCTTTTTTTTTTTCGTTGCATCCTGAATAACTCAATATATGGGCCACTCATATCACCTATATTTGATGGTTAAAATGTCACTTTCTTTTTTGTGCATTGCATCTTGAGTTTGAAATTATTTTCCGGATATTGATTTGCTACACTCACCCTAGGTAATAAAACAAACTAAATGGATATTATTAATCTTCACACACTTGAAATGTTGGGTGATATGTGATACTTTGTCTCTGATATCTTCAGAACCATTAACTTTAGTATCTACTCTTTCCATTACAATCTTGTATCTCCAAAAAAATAGATAGCTAGCATACTAAAGTATTAGCAAGAATAGACATATGTGATTCCTTATACTCTAAAATCACTATCTTACCATCATATTTGCTTATCCTCTCCATGGTACTTAACTTTTCCATAAACTTAACAAGTAAGTCTTCAATCAATCTTAAGGTTTGTGCATAAACATTATCATAGGTTCACGAAGACACTTAACAAAATATTTTCAATCTTTTTAACCCTCCCACCATGATCTAACTTCACACTTTAAGATTTAGTCCTTAACTGAAGTGGAGGTATTTGTTTTATAAATAATTTTTCCCAAGTCTTTTGTTTTTCATTAATCATCTTAGAAGGGTCTAAAGACATATATCTTAACATGGAAGTTGAATGTGTTACAAATATTTTTGAGTTCTTAATTATTAAATTTTAAGTATCAGATCTTTGTTAAATTTAAAATTGAGATACGAAAAACCATTAATAAATATTATTTGGAAAAGAAATATTAATTAATTTAATTTATATAAATTCAATTATTCATTATCATCTATTACCTAAAGAAAGAAAACTAAAAATAAATACTTTGACTAAATAATTGTGCATCAAACACCAAAAAACAAACCTTTATGTAATGGTTTTTTTTGCTTTCAAATAAGTATAAGTTGAACCTAATCCTTAAATAAAAACCAAAATATGTTTTCAAACAACTAATATTTTATATGGGCACTCTTCTAGTTCAATATATCTTATGAAATTTTGCATTATCATATGTTAATTATGGTTTAAGAGGTTAGCTTCCTTCTTATATTAATAACATATATGTAACTTTTTTGTCAAAAAAATTCTTTGTTGTTCTAATACTAAGAATATAGACTAATATATTTATGTCTCTATCTTCCTAAATTATTACATTAAGTAATTTAATTATTATTTACCATAATAATAAGATTATACAAAAGATTGTTTGGTCTAATTTATTTTTAAGATTCAAATATTTCATATATTTCAAATAAAACATTTAAAATATAATTAATAATCAATTCTTTTTGAGAGATTATAATCAATTTATAAAGTACTTTTATAAAAAAAAAAAAAATTATAATTAATGAACATAAAATTTTGAAAAAATAAAAGAGATTTTGATAAACAATCATCTACATTGTATTAGTTTTGGAATAAATTGCATACAATTTTTTGAGAGATGGATTGGGGATAAAAATGATTTATATGTATAATAAAAAAATTT
The DNA here is from genome assembly GCA_034641835.2 of Pinus albicaulis. Classification (NCBI taxonomy): domain Eukaryota; kingdom Viridiplantae; phylum Streptophyta; class Pinopsida; order Pinales; family Pinaceae; genus Pinus; species Pinus albicaulis. Next base: position 266,969,228 of record CM076576.1, read on the forward strand.
AGCTTGTGTTTAGAAAATTGTTTTTTATCTTCTCCCCGAGTTTAATTCTTGTATGTGACATCTTAAGTTCTTAATGAATATTTCTTATAACAGCCTCAAGTCTAGAATAGATTCATATTTCAAATTAAGGTGATTAAATTGAATTTATTCAAACATTTAAGATGTGTTTCAAATCATCACTATCCAATTGTTTTCACATTACCCAAGGTTGGGAGGATGGGAAGGATGATCTTGAACAAATCTTAGAAACCCGTATATAATATAGAACTATTGAGATGACCTAAAAAATGTGAAGAGGAAAAAGCAATAACTACACAATTCCAACACATTGGAACATAAATTAATATTTTCTAACTTTCTTAAGAAGCAAGTATAAGTATATTAATGCTATTTTACTAGTCAAAGTTAAAAATTAATTATATTATTAAAGAAAGTTATATAAATTTATAAAATTATATAATAAAATTATTAAATTTTGACTACATGGACATTCTAATCTTAAAATATTTTTATTTTATTGATTTCAATATAATTGAGTATCAAAACAAAAAATTATATAATTAAATTTTAACACATGTAATAAAAGTGGCTATTAAAATTAAAAAGTATTTACATCAAGAAAAAAACGGAAAAGAATTTTTAGGTGGATGGCTTAGCTATTTTTGAACTACAGAGGGTATTCATATCATGAAGAAGAATTATATGAAGAAGTGTTAGTATTATGGTTATCACTAAGGGATCTCATGCTCCTAGAGATGACTATAATGTAGAAGAGGATATCCATGGATATGATGGAGAGTTTAGAAATTATTTTATCCCGAGGAAGGTCAACAAATCCATATCTGGTGATGCAAATCTATATCTGGTGATGGTGCAGTGGGTATAAATCTCTAGATGTTTAATTCAAACATTCTATATGGTAAAACATATTTATAAGAGGAACTTAATAAATAAAATAAAATAAAAAACAAATAATAACTCAATATATGGGCCACTTATATCACCTATATATTTGATGGTTAAAAATTCATATTATGTTTTTGTTCATTGCATCCTGAATAACTCAATACATGGGCCACTCATATCACCTATATTTGATGGTTAAAATGTCACTTTCTTTTTTTTGCATTGCATCTTGAGTTTGAAATTATTTTCCGGATATCGATTTGCTACACTCACCCTAGGTAATTAAACAAACTAAATGGATATTATTAATCTTCACACGCTTGAAATATTGGGTGATATGTGATACTTGTCTCGATATCTTGGAACCATTAACTTTAGTATCTACTCTTTCCATTAGAATCTTGTATCTCCAAAACAATAGATAGCTAGCATATTAAAGTATTAGCAAGAATAGACATATGTGATTCCTTATACTCTAAAATCACTTTATCTTACCACCATATTTGCTTATCACTCTCCATGGTACTTAACTTTTTCATAAACTTAACAAGTAAGTCTTCCATTAATCTCAAGGTTCGTGCATAAACATTATCATAAGTTCACGAAGACACTTAACAAAATATTTTCAATATTTTTAACCCTCCCACCATGATCTAACTTCACACTTTAAGCTTTAGTCCTCAATTGAAGTGGAAGTATTTGTTTTATAAATAGTGTTTTCCAAGTCTTTTGTTTTTCATTAATCATCTTAGAAGTGTGTAAAGACATATATCTTAACATGGAAGTTGAATGTGTCACAAATAGTTTTGAGTGCTTAATTATTAAATTTTAAGTATAATATCTTTATAGTTAAATTTAAAATTGAAATACAGAAAATCATTAATAAATATTATTTGGAAAAGAAATATTAACTAAAATAATTTATATAAATTTAATTATTCATTATCATCTACTACCTAGAGAAATAAAACTAAAAATAAATAGTTTGATTAAATAATCATGCATCAAACACCAAAAAATAAACCTTTATGTAATGGTTTTTTTCTTTCGGATAATTATAAAAATTTGAACCTAATCCTTAAAGGAAAACCAAAATATGTTTTCAAACAACTAATATTTTATATGGGCACTCTTCTAGATCAATATATCTTATGAAATTTTGCATTATCATATGTTAATTATGGTTTAAGAGGTTAGCTTCCTTCTTATATTAATAGCATATATGTAGCTTCTTTATCAAAAAATTTTATTGTTGTTCAATTACTAAGAATATAGACTAATATATTTATGTCTCCGTCTTCCTAAATTATTACATTAAGTAATTTAATTATTATTTAATATAATAATAAAATTATACAAAATATTGTTTGGTCTAATTTACTTTTAAGATTCAAATATGTCATATATTTCAAATAAAACATCTAAAATATAATTAATATTCAATTCTTTTTGAGAGACTATAATCAATTTATAAAGTACTTTTATATAATAAAAAAAAATTATAATTAATGAACATAAAATTTTGAAAAAATAAAAGAGATTTTGATAAATGATCATCTATACTATATTAGTTATGGAATAAATTGCATACAATTTTTTGAGAGATGCAGGATTGGGGATAAAAATGATTTATATGTTATCTTAAAAAAAATTAAGCAGATAGTTAGAAAATTGTTTTTATCTTCTCTCTCGGTTTAATTCTTGTATGTGACATCTTAAGTTCTTAATGAATATTTCTTATAACATCCTCATGTCTGGAATAGATTCATATTTCAAATTAAAGTGATTAAATCGACATTTATTCAAACATTTAAGATGTGTTCGATATCGTCAGTATTGAATTGTTTTCACATTACCTGAGATTGGGAGGATGGGAAGGATGATCTTGAACAAATATTAAAAACATATATATAATTTAGAACTATTGAGATGACCTAAAAATGTGAAGAGGAAAAAGAAATAACTACACAATTCCGACACATTGGAACATAAAATTAATATTTTCTAACATTCTTGAGAAGAAAGTATAAGTAGATTAATGCTATTTTACTAGTTAAAGTTAAAAAGTAATTATATTATTAAAGTAAGCTATATGAATTTATAAAATTATATAATAAAATTATTAAATTTTGATTACATCGACATTCTAATCGTAATTTTTTTTTATTTTATTGATTTCAATATAATTGACTATCAAAACAAAAAATTATATAATAAAAGTGGCTATTAAAATTAAAAAGTATTTACATCAAGAAAAAAAAATAAAAAAGAATTTTCGGGTGGATGGCTTAGCTATTTTTGAAGTGCAGAGGGTATTCATATCATGAAGAATAATTATAACCATTCACTACTTCCATATTCTTATTTTAACCTTCTAGGTATTCATACTCTAACCTTTCAAACAAAATGTCGAAATATATTAATGTTCTATAAATTCGATCATGAGTGAGTGATATTGATGTGAATGAAAAATAAAAAGTAGGCATCTAAACCCAATTCAAAACATGAACTGTTGAAATTACATTACAGTGAAGTTCATCTTGGACCATAATATAAGAAAATTATTTATTTCTCCATTCATGATTGTGAAGCACTCTTCATTTAATGGATATACCTTTATAATAACTAAGTTGGTTGTCTTTAAAGTTAACATAGGCTATTAGATCTGATGATTATATAAAGATGGGAAATGACGAGACACTATCATAAATTTCTAAGAAACATTAAATAATATGTGAAATAACGCTCCACATCCTTTGTTCTATTTTTCCATTTAAAATGAAATTTGTTTTAATTGAATTATTAAAGGTGTTTCAACAAACATGGAGACATTCAAATCCAAATGTTTTATATATACACACCCACAAACCTTACATTGAACACTTTGAATAATGATATGATTTACAACCTAAAGTAATATGGTGCATAAAACTTAAAATAGAAATAATGAGATCAATACATAGAACATAAACCTAAAATATATAAATGAATATAAATAAAAATAATACTACCATTAAATCAACATCCAAAATCAATCAAATTAGGGCTCCACATAACCACCATTCATTAGGGAAAACATTAAAACAATACATTAATATGAAATACCGGAAAAGAAACCATGAAAATAATACATGGACAAAATAAATGTGGATGGAATGTAGGAAAGAAAAAAATTAAAAACATATAATTCAAGTTCCTTATTTTTAGGTACCAACCAAGGCCAACGATAATGGAGACACTTTGTCCCATAATGATTTTTTTTTTTTTTCGTAAGATGACCTTCCATAACCACCATGCGTAAAAGGGTGACATATTTCTATCTTCAATTCAGAATGGTTACTCACAAATTTTCCAATGGTATGGTTCATCATGAGATATTCCTCTCATATCTTTTGGTGGCCTAAGAAATATATTCTCAAGTGTCTAGTTTTAATTGATAAACATCACAACTAAAACGAACGATGAATTTAAAACACATACATTCAATCCAAACTAGATTTTGTAACTAGTACATTTCACTAAAATAGATAGTCTTATACCATGAACAACTAGGAACCACAAGAACCAAGAACACTACTATTGTGATAGGAAAAACATATAAATTATATTTTCCAACATTCAAATGGTTATCCTTACCCTAATTTACCATTGTTAAGAATATGCCCTATTGTAATAGGACAAACATATCAATTAGAATTCCCAACATTGAAATGATAATCCTAATTTGATTTGTGATTATTAAGAACATACCATCCCTCCTTAGTGCCACTCGTAGACACGATTCCAATATAAAAAGACCTAATTCTTAATAACAAAAAATAAAGGAATTATCGTGTTAACACTCCACCGAATCTCTGAAGGCTGAGAAGGAGACCAAAAAAGGTAACCACAGACCACTTTGACCTAGTAGCTAGCCCTACTCGGTTGAGAGGGCTCTCTCAATGAGATTCATAGCCAATTTAATTGGGTTATGGATATTTTAGGCTAGTTATGTAGATTAGGGCTTGGTTGATTTGGATTTTTGTGCCAGATGAAAATGGACCTTTAGAGCTAGGCTTGAAAACTTGGGTAGGGTTACAAGAGAAAAAATTGCAGGGGAATAAAGGGGCTAGGTAGGAAAGCTTGAGTGACCCTTTAGGCTCTATGGTTATGGTGTAGGATGAAAATGGAGATCAGGAACAAACATAGAAATATGAATTAATTCCTTAAGAAGAAAATAAACACAAAATCATCATCTCATCAAAACAAGGCATGTGATCCTCATGAATCCCACTTAAAAACTGTAAAGAAAATGATTGCAAGAAGTAGATATGAAATGGAAAGAGAAAGCATTCAATGGAGTGAATTACAAAAGAGAAACATAGCCATACAATCTCACCTCATGAATCCCTAAATTTAAGCTGCAACATTTCTCTGTATTCATTGTATTACTTTGTCAAACTAAAATACACTAGTTCAATTTCCAAAATTTCAACCCTTGGAAATGATTAAAAAAGGCCTCATATAGATACTGAGGTCGAAATCCTCCCTTACAGGTCAAATTTTCCAATAATAAATTCAAATTCATGAATCTATTTGAAGTCTGCTACACACTAGGGAGGTTTCACAACAAATTCCTCCTTTATCTAACCACTAAGAGACATATCCTCAAGGAAATAAATGGAGGATAAGACACCTATTCAACTCCATTTTTACCATTTAAATTTACATTTTGACTTTTATATTCATCTACTTTCACTTTTTCACTTTAAAAAATTCAAACTAGGAATTGTCAAAAATTACACTGTGAAATTTTAATTTAAAACTCAAAACTTTGCAGATGCACAATGCCAACTTTGAGGCCACGTTTGGACACCTTCTGGAAGTCAAAATGGAAATGAGAGAACGGTAAACTAGCCCTGCTTGTCTAGTTTCTAGGAACACTTTGAATTTTTTAAAATCACCCATGGGAAGGCCTTCAAAAACACGTTCTCCCAAGGTCTCTCTGGAAGCGTAGCGCCTGTCAAAAACAGAGGTAAAATGTTGATTTTTTACCTCTTTTCTTCATTTTTCTCAAAATCTGAGCCCTTTCTGGAAAATGTGAGGAAATGGGTTTTAAGAGGAGGGAATAATATTTCTAGAAATTTAAGCCACTTTTCCTTTGGAGCCTTGAGTAAAAATCGCAACGCCTTGGTAAAAAACTGCACCAGTCTGCACCAAAACAAAAACATTCTTGGTTTTTGGGAAAAAAAGGCCTCAAATATGGATACATATATCTCTAACCATAATTTTTGTTTAAAAACGGAGAGAGGTTTTTTGGCTTTGGCATGTTTTGAATCAAAACCTCCTCGAATTTTCAAAAATAATTCTCCATTTGTTCAGAATCCAAGTTTGAAGCTGGTCATTTAAATTTGCAGAAGCACAACGAAGTGTTCATGTGTGTAGCGGTCTTCGAGGATGGTGTTTGAAAGAAGGCCTTCTCGAATTATTTTTCAAAGCTACAAGTGGTATGGTTGGTATTATCACTACGTTGGTACAGATGGGTCGTCACCATAAAACTTAGAGTAACTCTTTCAAACCAATCAATAAAATTAGGCCTTTTAGCCTCGAGAGGGTTCTCTAAAGATATCACACATTATGTAAGTCACATATATGCTAACTATAAGCAAAATTTTCTAGGTATATGTGCAGTGTGAAATATGTATAATCATCACCATTGGGGCTGTGGAGTGAATAAGAAATGAAAGAGATGTAAGGATTTTATGGTGTTGACATATAGATGTTTTTATGAAAAGGAAATACACACAGATACACAGTAGTATAATGGTTGAAGGAATTTATAGCATGACGTACATGAATTCTAAGTAATCAAACATCAAAGTATTGAAGACAAAATAACAAGATACATAGGACAAGTGCTCATGAAAACATCAGATGAATCTCAAGTGAAGAAAGAGCCAACAACCACTTATATTAATAATCCGAAAATGTGTGCAATAGTATTAGTGTAATTGATATCATTTAACCCTTTATTCTTCGATATTGTGCGTATTAATAGGGTTCATTCTCTTTACATTGGATCTTCCTACGTGGCTAGATCATCGAGTCCCTTTGTTGACACCTATCTTAACAGTAAGAAAATTACATGGAAATAAAACTAACAGCTACTAACCTTAGGACTTAGAGACGTACTAGGGCTCTAATACCTATTTATTACATCAACCAACTGAAAATACTACATATTTACATTTAATATAATCATGTGCTTGGGTGGCACTAACCATGGCCAAGAACCATTTTCACTGTTAGAGATAGCTCTCACTTTGGCTATGTGGTGTCATGATAAATGATGATTGTCTTCATGATGAGTTGGTGTACTAAAAAACCTTGTTGAATACCATGCCTCCACCAGAATATTTTTCTGATACTCTTTAAGCTTTCCACGTGGCTGGCTTGCCTCCAATAGACCATCAAAACCCAAAAATGCTACAAAAACTTGCTCGCTGCAGAAAAAGGGGAGTTAAGGAAAGTTTGTAGCGAAATTTTGTAGCAAATTGGTTTCACCTATCTCTGCCACCTGTTTGTAGGGCTATAATGGGCTCCATCTCCTCCTCATTCACACCCTCTGTTTCATGAGATATTCCTCTCCTGCATATACCGGTGCCTAAGAAATATATTCTCAAGTGTCTAGTTTTAATTGATAAACATCACAACTAAAACGAACGATGAATTTAAAACACATACATTCAATCCAAACTAGATTTTGTAACTAGTACATTTCACTAAAATAGATAGTCTTATACCATGAACAACTAGGAACCACAAGAACCAAGAACACTACTATTGTGATAGGAAAAACATATAAATTATATTTTCCAACATTCAAATGGTTATCCTTACCCTAATTTACCATTGTTAAGAATATGCCCTATTGTAATAGGACAAACATATCAATTAGAATTCCCAACATTGAAATGATGATCCTAATTTGATTTGTGATTATTAAGAACATACCATCCCTCCTTAGTGCCACTCATAGACACGATTCCAATATAAAAAGACCTAATTCTTAATAACAAAAAATAAAGGAATTATCGTGTTAACACTCCACCGAATCTCTGAAGGCTGAGAAGGAGACCAAAAAAGGTAACCACAGACCACTTTGACCTAGTAGCTAGCCCTATTAGGTTGAGAGGGCTCTCTCAATGAGATTCATAGCCAATTTAATTGGGTTATGGATATTTTAGGCTAGTTATGTAGATTAGGGCTTGGTTGATTTGGATTTTTGTGCCAGATGAAAATGGACCTTTAGAGCTAGGCTTGAAAACTTGGGTAGGGTTACAAGAGAAAAAATTGCAGGGGAATAAAGGGGCTAGGTAGGAAATCTTGAGTGACCCTTTAGGCTCTATGGTTATGGTGTAGGATGAAAATGGAGATCAGGAACAAACATAGAAATATGAATTAATTCCTTAAGAAGAAAATAAACACAAAATCATCATCTCATCAAAACAAGGCATGTGATCCTCATGAATCCCACTTAAAAACTGTAAAGAAAATGATTTCAAGAAGTAGATATGAAATGGAAAGAGAACGCATTCAATGGAGTGAATTACAAAAGAGAAACATAGCCATACAATCTCACCTCATGAATCCCTAAATTTAAGCTGCAACATTTCTCTGTATTCATTGTATTACTTTGTCAAACTAAAATACACTAGTTCAATTTCCAAAATTCCAACCCTTGGAAATGATTACAAAAGGCCTCATATAGATACTGAGGTCGAAATCCTCCCTTACAGGTCAAATTTTCCAATAATAAATTCAAAATCATGAATCTATTTGAAGTCTGCTACACACTAGGGAGGTTTCACAACAAATTCCTCCTTTATCTAACCACTAAGAGACATATCCTCAAGGAAATAAATGGAGGATAAGACACCTATTCAACTCCATTTTTACCATTTACATTTACATTTTGACTTTTACATTCATCTACTTTCACTTTTTCACTTTTACAAAAGTCCAACTAGGAATTGTAAAAAATTACACATTGAAATTTTAATTTAAAACTCAGAAATTTGCAGATGCACAATGCCAGCTTTAAGGCCACGTTTTGACACCTTCCTGAAGTCAAAATGGCAATGAGAGAATGGTAAACTAGCCCTGCTTGTCTAGTTTCTAGAACACTTTGAATTTTTGAAAATCACCCATGGGAAGGCCTTAAAAAACAAATTCTCCCAAGGTCTCTCTGGATGTGTAGCGCCTGTCAAAAAAAGAGGCAAAATGTTGATTTTTACCTCTTTTCTTCATTTTTCTCAAAATCTGAGCCCTTTCTAGAAAATCTGAGGAAATGGGTTTTAAGAGGAGGAAATAATACTTCTAGAAATGTAAGCCACTTGTCCTTTGGAGCCTTGAGTAAAAATTGCAACGCCTTGGTAAAAAACTGCACCAGTCTGCACCAAGACACAAAAATTTCTCAATATTTTGGGAAAAATAAGCCTCAAAGATGGAGACATATCTCTCTAACCATAATTTTTTTCGAAAAACGGAGAGAGGTTTTTTGGCTTTGGCATGTTTTGAACCAAAACATCCTCCAATTTTCAAAAATAATTCTCCATTTGTTCATAATCCAAGTTTTAAGTTGGTCATTTAAATTTGCAGAAGCACAACGAAGTGTTCATGTGCGTAGCGTGGTCTTTGAGAGGGTTTTTGGAGGCCTTCCTAGAGTAATTTTGGGCTGCAAGTGGTATGGTTGGTGTTATCACTAATTGGTACAGATGGGTTGCTCCACCATAAAACTTAGAGTAACTCTTTCAAACCAACTTCTAGCTGAAAATTAGCCTTTTTAGCCCGAGAGGATTCTCTCAAAGATATTGATAATATTATGTAAATAAGCTCACATATGGCTAACTCTGACAAAATTGTCTTAGGTATGTTTTTATGCAGGTGAAATATGTATAGAATTCACTACCATTGGGCTTATGGAGTTAGTGTTAAGAAACTTAGTGAGAGGGTTAGATTCTTATGGAAGCTGAGACATATAGATGTTTTTATGAAAAGGAAATACACACAGATACACAGTAGTATAATGGTTGAAGGAATTTATAGCATGATGTACATGAATTCTAAGTAATCAAACATCAAAGTACTGAAGACAAAATAACAAGATACATACGACAAGTTCTCATGAAAACATTAGATGAATCTCAAGTGAAGAAAGAGCCAACAACCACTTATATTAATAATCCGAAAATGTGTGCAATAGTATTAGTGTAATTGATATCATTTAACCCTTTATTCTTCGATATTGTGCCTATTAATAGGGTTCATTCTCTTTACATTGGATCTGCCTACGTGGCTAGATCATCGAGTCCCTTTTTTGACACCTATCTTAACAGTAAGCAAATTACATGGAAATAAAACTAACAGGTACTAACTTTAGGACTTAGAGACGTACTAGGGCTCTACTACCTATTTATTACATCAACCAACTGAAAATACTACATATTTACATTGAATATAGTCATGTGCTTGGGTGGCACTAGACATGGCCAAGAACATAATTTCCCCCACTAAGTTAGGAGACAAGTCTTCCTACTTTTAAGGAGGTGGTGTCATGATAAATGATGATTGTCTTCATGATGAGTTGGTGTACTAAAAAACCTTGTTGAATACCATGCCTCCACCAGAATATTTTTCTGATACTCTTTAAGCTTTCCACGTGGCTGGCTTGCCTCCAATAGACCATCAAAACCCAAAAATTCTACAAAAACTTGCTCGCTGCAGAAAAAGGGGAGTTAAGGAAAGTTTGTAGCGAAATTTTGTAGCAAATTGGTTTCACCTATCTCTGCCACCTGTTTGTAGGGCTATAATGGGCTCCATCTCCTCCTCATTCACACCCTCTGTTTCAGTTATAGGTTTGTCACTCTTGCTTGAAGGAGTGGCTTTTGACTTCGGAGTTTTCTTGGGTGTTAATGAATCTACCTCATAACCACTGAGAAAAAGAATGGTGGCCCAGTCTCTATTTAGTTTTTCAACTCCTCCCGAACCAAGAGTTTGATCAACCCATGATGTAAAATTGGGGTCTCATTTCTTTCTAGCATAGCCTAAACCTTGTCTGACATCTTACCTAGGCTCCTAAATAAGAAAAATGGAAGATCTAGAGTATTCTTAGCAGTGAAGTGCAACAAAATCCTGAAATGGTATTGATAGACCATATGGAACCTCCCCTCACAAATGAAGTATTTTTATATTACTAACAACAATTTGGAGTAGTTCTCTTTCATGTAGCTCCTTCGGATTCTAGATGTCATGTCTGCTCTAATGTGCTCAGGTTTTATAAATTCATCATAGTTATGCATCTTAAACTTAGTGGCTTTGAAGCACTTTTCACCCATCCTTGGTATCTATGTGGCTTGAGAAATTGTCTCAGGTGACACTACAAAACTTAGCACCCCTACCTTCGAAGTTGTACCTATGAAATTCACTGCAAAATCTTTTGAGACCTAGGCATGAAAATCTTGTATTTTTTGGACAATTTTCATGCATCCAACATTTCTGAAAACTTCTACAAAGTCAGGGTCTTCATTAAGTAACTTGAGATCCATGGGCTCGTATATTACACATGAGCCTCCTTTATTTGTTTTATTTTTCATGGTTGTATTCCTTAATACAACGCTACCTTCCTGATGCTGTGGCACCTGCAAAGAGATAAATTGAACAACAAGCAGCTTACAATGAATCTGGACTTTTCAAGGATGAAAATCAATAGATGTATGCAAAGGTCGAAGGAAGGATGACAGAGAGCAGCTTTTGAGGTGAATTTAAAATGTGAAATTCGAATATGGTAGGGATAATGACAAATGGGAGGATTGAAGTGTAATGATGAATGCCACTTATGATTACACATGTTTGGATGACTCTAATAATTGATCATGTGACCTCATATTCACCCTAAACCTCTAAAAAATTGACACCTCATCATTCCCTTTATTGGTGCAGAAAAACATGATTCCGCAGCGTTTTCTGTTATAAATCTGGAAGATTCACTATAGACTTATCAGGTGAGGCCGTAGCGAAAACAATCTGTTTGCAGTTATATTTGCTACAAACTCAGGAAAAAATAGACAGGTGGCCACTACCTAAATTTAAACCAATGCATGTAGACCTTTGGTAGATTTTGATAAATTTGACTCTGATGACATGACCAATGGACTATTCTAGACTTAGGATAATGGCCAATTCATGAGTATTCATCAATTTCATGAACCAATTTTATGAGACAAATGAAACCTATGCTAATGAGCCTATCAATCAAAAAATGAAATTTTATTTGTGATAAAAGTTGGAAATATTATGATGTATGATACACAATGGAGTCATGAGTCACTGCAAAAATATTCTCCAAACCCCTGAAAAATTGTCTTGAAGTCAAGGTGTCCAGAAGTGCAAAACACCTCTTGTAGCAATTGTATTTTTGGCATTTCTCCAAAATAATAATACGTGTATAAACTGAAGGAGGTTTTTTTTCCTTGGTCTATGATGGAAAAAAACCCCTTTCAGTTTGGTAAAATTCATCTCTATTTAGTCAGTAACACAATTTGAAGAAAAATTGTCCATGTGTGCCAAAATTTTCAAAACTGCACCAACTTGCACCAAAATACAAAAATTGCTCCAAATCTTCTCAAAATTGGTCCTGAGATGCCTGATCAGGTATGTTATGCAACCATGGATGAATCAACAAGAAAATCTAACTTACCCTTCTCCTTTTGGATGATTAGAGTTTCTTTCAGATTTTCCCTTAATTGTTTGACTTTGACCTTGGAGATCAAATTACCGGTGTAGTAATGAGTGGCCATGTGCCTTTCCAGCTTGTTATCTCTATTAGCCCTCTCAAGAAGCTATTGAAATATTCAAAACATTTTATGATGAAGGGTGAGGAGATTATTTCATTTCATTTTAAGGGCTCATACCTCAGTATCTTTCCCCCTTTGTGTTGTCTTCTCTTCTCTGATGGTGAGGAATCTCCTTCCATAGTTGAAAACCCTAAACAATGGGGATGGGAAAAACATGGAAACGTGAGTGTATGGAACAAAATGAGGGATTTAGGGAAGGTATGAGTAGATCTAGAGAACTTAATTACAAGTCTAGGTCTAGGAGGCTACCAAAAACACAGCGTAGAGTGGTGATGATGGTGTAGGGACTGTGGTACTAGGGGTTCACATCATCAATTTATAATTTTTAAAACAAAAGCATTAAATTCCTATAAAACCATAGGGAACTAAGCTTGTTATCATTTCTTGTTTTTCAAAGGAAGAGAGGGCATAAAAATTAATGTACTTACTTGTTATGATGCTTGGAGAGTGAAAACCCTGAATGGAAGCTAGAAATTTTGATTTGGGTGATTTTTTAGAAAGATTGGGCAACTCTAACCCGTGCGAAATGCAGTTCATAGATTCATAGCATATTTAACTGATGCATAACGCCTCCTCAAGATGCGCAACGCAGTTCACATATGTGTTATGCCTCTCAAATTTTGCCTCTTTGAGCTGAAAAACACATTTTTTCTCACCAACTGAAGGAGGAGCTTGATAATGAGGGGAAAGAGGAGTGAAAATGAAATGTTTTTATGGATTTTTGTATCTTTTATAAGCATGGAATGGATTTATTTAAGTGATAATGGGCCCCACATGTCTCTTGAAGCATGACTTTCATTCTCTTTTTTACTTCACAACCTTGGACATTTTGTAATTTGAACTTTTTGAATCTTCCTTGGAAGATTGAACTGCAACTTAAGAACTTTGAAGTACTTATTACATATAGAAACATAAAATTACATTTAAAAATCAATATTTATTAAAGAAACTTGCTTTATTACCACACTTCCAATTGCTAGATTTTATGCATGAAATTGCAGTTTAGTGACCTTGAAACCCTTAGCTTATTTGATGGCATGGACCAGGACCTTTAATCTATGAATGATAATCTATGAATGATGATACATTTATCCTATTTGATGACATGGACCAGCAATTTAAAAATTTTGGAAGGAGTGGAAAGTAGTCCTAAACCTAATGCCCAGTGACCAAATTTTTGCTTGAAGACCTAGTGAAATGGTGAAAATTTGACTATGGGACCCTAACAAGACATGATAAGATTCCATTTGATCATTAGTGATAGGATGAAAATACTTACACTAATATTGGCTCCAGCTGGTGATGGAAGCTCCTTGGAGGTGTCAAGAACATCGTAGACCAAGTAGCCTAACCATTGGGCATGGAGTCAAAATTTAAAAACCAAACTGAATACTGAAAACTTGACATGATAAACTGACTAAATTTGATTGAAAAAAATACTTACAAAAATTATCGATTGCGGCATATCACCGAGACTTGAGGGCTTCAAATATTGATGACAACTACCTGCCTGCTGAAGACATATGTGCAATCATGTGAAATGATCCTTCCAGCGTAAGAAATCCAACATATGGCTACTTAATTGAATTCTGCTCTTACTTTCCTTGAGAAGGAAGAAAAAAAAAAAAAAACTATGCCACTCCAAGTGTCCACCGAACATGTGCTTCTGGTCCATGAAAACAAGAAAATACATCTTCCCTACTAACTGTAGAAAATCAATAAAAGGATCTTCAAAAATTTGAAATACTTGGTCTGAAACCACACCCATCATTTTGATCTGAAACAATACTTGGTTGTTGATCCATAGGAAGGCATAGGGAAATATGACCTTCTGCTACCTGAGCGTTGGCTGTAAATTCCTGAAGCACGTGAAACTATGACTCTACCTCTTGCAGATTGTCTATCTTAGGCTCATACTCCTCAAATTCATAGTATAAATCATCTTTTAACACAAAACATTCTTCAAGATTTTCAAACATGACAACCTATCCTCTTCATGAAAGACAACAATCTCTATTAGTTGATCTCCTTGTAGGAAATCACCATCACAAATTTTCTTACTCACAACATTTTCCTATATAGTTTCATTAGTCTCATGACTGTCATAATTTAAACTTAGATTTTCATTTTCAGGATCAGGAATAGGCATTTCTCTTTTTTGGTCCGAGTCTGTTTCATCCAAGGAGGAAGCTACTATTTCTTGTTGGGAGGAAAAATCATAAAGGGCTTCTATTATCTCATCATCTAGACACTTTTCATCCCCATACAAATTTTCAAGAAACTCAATGAATTTTTTCATAAATATCACAACAATTATCAATAATCGACAAGGAAGAATTAGAGCTTCGATAATGTTGAAATAAAATTGAATGAAATTCCTTGAGATAATATAAACTAACAGATGGAAAAATCTCATACCATGATCTCACTTTTTCCTTCAAGGTTTCCATGAACATCTTCATCAGGAAATCTTCAGGAAACTCAATCTTTAGTCTGTGAATGTGAAAATGAAATTTGACCAAATGAAAACTAGCATATTCTCCATCCTGACCTTTAAATTTTGGTAGTCATGTTTGCCAATATATACAAGGGATACAGTTCAGAAAACCAAGAATATGAGCTTGAATCATAGGAGCATACCTTCGAGCAGTTGAATCCATTTTGACAACAATGAATTCACCAAGAAGTTCTTCAGACTATCGGTTCTTGAAAAGTGGAGTCACCATGAGATTTCTAAATCTTTGGGTTATATGACACTGGATTCACCAGGTGAATGATGCACAACCTTCTTGTGTCTAATCACTTTTCACCATCAATAATCAGATCTAATCCTTTTCGTTCTTTCCCAGGGAATATCTGTCACCTCTCTCCTCGGCAATGGCACCAAGATGTTAGCACTCCATTGAATCTTCGAAGGCTAAGAAGGAGACCAGCAAAGGTAACCACATACCACTTTAACCTAATAGCTAGCCCTTCTAGGCTGAGAGGGCTCTCTCAATGAGATTCACAACCAATTTTTCTGGATCATGGAGGTTTAAGGCTAGGTATACAGATTAGGGTTTGGTTGATGTGGATTTTTGTGCTAAAGGAGAATGGAGCTTTAGAGCTAGGCTTGAAAACTATAGTAGGGTTACAAGAGAAAAATTTGCATGGGAATAAAGGGGAAAGGTAGGAAATCTTGAGTGACCCTTTAGGCTATATGGTTATGGTGTAGGATGAAAAGGGACATCAGGAACAAGCATAGAAATATGAATTCATTCCTTAAGAAGAAAATAAACACAACATCATCATCTCATCAAAACAGGGCATGTATTCCTCATGAATCCTGGTTAAAAACTGTAAATACAATGAGTGAAATCAGTAGATATGTAATGGAAAGATAAATCATTCAATGGATTGATTTACAAAAGAGAAACATAGCCATACAAGCTCACCACCTGAATCCCTAAATTTAAGCTGTAATTTTTCTCTGTATTCACTGTATTACTTTGTCAAACTGAAATACATTAGTTCAATGTCCAAAATTACAACCCTTGGAAATGGTTACAAAAGGCCTCATATAGCTATTGAGGTCGAAATCCTCCCTTGGAGGTCGGATTCTCCAGTTAGAAAGTCAAATGCATGCATCTATCTGAAGTCTGTTACACACTAGGGAAGTTGCACAACAAATTCCTCCTTTATCTAACCACCAAGAGACATATCCTCAAGGAAATAAATTGAGGATAAGAAACCTATTCAACTTCATTTTTACCATTTACATTTACATTTTTACTTTTACTTTCATCTACTTCCACTTTTTCACTTTTACAAAAGACAAACTAGGAATTTTCAAAAATTAAACAGTGAAATTTTAATTAAAAATGCAGAAATTTGTAGATGCATAATGCCAAATTTGAGACCACTTTTGGACAGCTTCCTGAAGTCAAAATGGAAATATGAGAGAACGGTAAACTAGACCTTCCTATCTAGTTTCCAGAACACTTTTAATTTTTAAAAATTCCCCATGGGAAGCCCATCAAAAAGTCATTCTCCCAAAGTGTCTCTGGATACATAGCGCTTGTCAAAAACAAAGGGAGAATGTTGATTTTTTACCTCTTTTCTTCATTTTTCTCAAAATCTGAGCCCTTTTTGGAAAATCTAAGGAAATGGGTTTTGAGAAGAGGGAATAATATTTAGTAAATTTAAGCCACTTGGTATTTGGATCTCTGAGGAAAAATCACAATGCCAAGGCACTGCACATCTGGACCTAGTCAAAAACTACATCAGTCTGCACCAATACAAAAAAATGTATGGGTTTTCAGGGAAACATGGGCCTCAAATATGGAGCCATATATATCTTACCATATGGTGGTTTTCAAAATAGAGAGAGGATTTTTCTATTTGGCATGTTTTGAATGAAAACCTCCTCCAAGTTTCAAAAATGATTCCCCATTTGTTTAGAATCCAAGTTTGAAGTTGGTCACTTAAATTTGCAGAATCGCAGCGAAGTGTTCCTATGCGCAGCATGATATTTGAGAGGATGTTTGTGTAGAAATTATATAACTGATATGTTATATGTCTATGATTCTCTTGATCATACACTATTTGACTTCATGCAAAATACAAAATCTATTCCACCATTGATCATCATATGCGGAAATTAAATCAATTGCATGCACACATTAAAACCATAAAAATTCACACACATTAACACAATGGTTTATGGGAAAGCCTAAAGCTAAAAACCCCAACTATTTGTATATAATATATGTCATATAGATCATGTAACAATCCTCATACAAAGCTTCTCACAAGCTCTCAGTATAATCCAATCGCTACACACTAATCAGGCTAGATCTTGCAAATCCACACACCGATCTTTGCCACCTACTAGCCTGTCTCTACTGCGCAGTCCCTGCTGAATAATGGCTCTAAATGAACTTGAATTGGTCCGGCCTTGCTCACGCAATCCTCATTGGCATCTCCAATCACTGTGTGTTGCAAATAATGTAACACTATAGTCACAACTGATAGTCAACCTGCTCTTTCACCTACCTCTCCACTGGTCTCCAATGAAACTGTCCATGCACTGTAGTTAATTGATGTATTATTCATTTGATTAATGAGTTAATATTTAGTGAATTAATTAATAATTTATTCACACCACTCTCACTAGTGTATCAATAATTTAGAATAGATACAACTAGCTCAACTGTGTCTAACTGAGTTAAACTGAACACAACTCCACCAACTACCTCAATAACTCCACCAAACTCTGTCACATCAGTTCTAACTGAAGTCTCCATGCAATAGCTCCACTTAACCCTCCAAGAGAATAAGATAATGTTTATATTCCAAATATTATTAAGAGCTAATAATATTCGACATATCTATTTTTAGACTGGAAATCAAAAAATAGATTCCACCCAGTATGTCTAAAAATAGAAGTCCGTCTATTTTTCCAACTTGACCAACCATCCACAAATAGCATCCTCCAACTCATAGAATATGATCGACATGTCTAAAAATAGACATAGTCTAAAAATAGACTTGCGCCGAAAATAGCCTGCGAGCCCACTTAGTGAAGGCGACTCTTTTCACTAAGCTCATCATCTTGGTTCAATCTCAATAGTTTGGAGGCCTTCCCAGAGTATTTTTGGGCTACAAGTGGTATAGTTCGAAATATTATGATGTACGCTACACAATGGAGTCATTGAGCATTGCAAACACATTCTCCAAACCCCTGGAAATTTGTCTTGAAGTGAAGGTGTCCAGAAGTGTAGAAAAGCTCTTGTAGCAATTGTATTTTTGGCATTTCTCCAAAAGCATAATACCTTTCTATAAACTGAAGGAATTTTTTTTTCTGTAGTCTATGATGGAAAAAAACCTCTTTCACTTTTGTGAAATTCATCTATATTTAGTCAGAAATACAATTTGAAGAAAAATTGTCCATGTGTGCCAAAATTTTCAAAATTGCACCAACATGCACCAAAATACTAAAATTCCTACAAATATTCTCAAATTGGTCCTGATATGCCTAATGAGGTGTGTTATGGAACCATGGATGCATAAGCAAGAAAATCCAAGAAATTTGTTTAGAACTAAGTCTCAAAGTTGGATAGACTAGACAAACCTTGAGCCTACCAGCTTACAGCAGAGTCCTAGTAGAGAAGCCTCTCCTTCCACTCCTCCTGATCTTCAGCTTCTCCAACACTTTGACTCCTTTCATTCCAAATGTGCTCAATATCATCTAATTGGTCCAAGGGCATCTGCCACTCCCACTCATACATCCACTATTCAAACTTCTCCATTCCATCCTCCACCTCCACTAGTAAACCCTCCTCTTGTAAATCCTCCTTGGGTTCCATTACCTCCTATCATGAAAGCATGGTATGCACCCCTGGTGCTACCACAACCTTTAATACCTATGCCCCAAGACTACTATTCTAGAATCCTTCATTTTAATCGAAATGATCCTACAACTGCCCAACACATGTAGACAAGATGAATGATGCTTTTGACTACCAAGAAATAGAAGATGAGAACATACAAATGAGAATGTTTGCCCAAATTTTAGGGGGAGAAGCAAAGAAATGGTTCAAGAGCTTAGCCCCTAATAGCATTCATGATCTCCCTTCCCTTCATCAAGTATTCATAAACAAGTGGGAGACTAATAAAAATCCTCTTCAAATCTTATCAGAGTATGAGAACCTTAAAAGAAAAGTTAGGGAGAGTGTTCAAGACTACTGCACTAGGTTCAATAGTGTATATAATGCACTTCCTCCCCACATGAAACCCCCACAAGGCCTAGCCCTAGTAAAATTTGCAGATGGATTTGATCCAAAAATGGCTTACCAATTAGGAGAAAGAGATCCCCTTACCTTAGAAGACATGAAATGGGGAGTAGTAAGTGTAGAAGCCAATCTAATTACTAAAAGGGATAGAATGAGAACATAAAAGAGGGTTACATTCAAAGAGGAACCTATGGCCTCCACATCTGATGCTAAAATTGACAGTCTAGTTAGGAAAATGGAAAAGATGATGGAGAGGATTAACTTAAATGAAAGAGCACCCCCTAGGGAAAACCAAACAAATCCTCAAAACAAAAACAAAAACCAAAACTTCATAAGAGATCCTCCTCAAATAAGACAAAGAGAAACTGACTAGAAAATCATACCTCCTTTCCAAGAAAACTATGTAGATGAAGAGGAGAGAGAGACTGAGGAGCCAGAAGAAAACCATGTAATCTAATAGGCTCTGATAATGAGGACGTTGTTTTTCTCAAAAAAGAAGAACAAGGTCTGTTTTCCTCAAACCAAGCTGAAAGAACATATGAGGATTCTGAAGAATACAAACTAGAGTTTGAAAATGCTATCATGGAGGTTCATAGGCAGTATGACCTCAGAAGTAGGAAAACCCAAGATATCCCCAAGAGGAACAAACTAGAAATTTCTGCTAGGAAGACCCTTGAAAACACTCCTAAAAAGACAACTGAAAATACAAACAGAATGGCTAAGAATTCTTATCAAAGAAAAAACATAATCAACCAACAGGATGGTGACCAAAGCTACCCTAGTACATCAAATAGTGGCCCTGGAAAAATAGTTTTAACTGATATTCCAAATAAAAATCAGCAAGCTAAAGTTGCTGAAAAAACAATGTCTGATAAAACTGATTTAAATCTGCCAAGAACACAGACACCATTCAGTATTGAGAGTGAAATTGCCAAGATAAAAATAGCCATACCCCTTGCTGAATTAGTGACTCAAGATGTATATAGATCTCAAGTTTTGAAGGCTTTAAACATAGGAAATAACACTGATACTCTAAATCTGAGTGATGACAAGCCAAAATTGTTGTTTGGACTAGATGTAGAGGGAAAGTTTCAAGAGGGAGGTGTGCCTCCATTCTATTGAGTTTGAACATCCATGACAAAACCCTACACAATGCCATGCTAGATTCTAGTGCTTCACATAACCTCATGCCAAAGGTGGTGATGGAAATATTAGGCCTTGAAATAACTAAATCATACGAAGACTTGTACTCTTTTGATTCAAGTAGAGTTAAATGTCTGGGCCTAATCAAATATCTATGTGTTAATCTGGAACAAATACCAACCAAAATCCTTGTAATGGATATTGTAGTGGCTGACATTCCCCCAAAATATGGCATGATTTTATCAAGATCATGGGGAGCAAAACTCCAAGGAACCCTCCAAATGGACATGACATATCCTACCATTCCAGTCTTTAAACAAACAAGAAGACTGTATAGAGAAACTCACATGAAATACATGGTAAGCAGCCAAGATAAGCCAAATAACACCCCTCTCTATTATGTCCATTTAGACCTTGATTCATTTATTTTGTACATGAAGATGACATTAATGAACAAGTCGATATAAAATAGGAAGAGCTAGACCAGTCAGAATAGTCAAACCAAGCACCAAATGAAGAACAACATAATGGCAAATATGAACTTGAAAATTTTTGGAACATGAGCTTTGATGGCTCTTATGGAAAAGTTAGTTCAGGAGTAGGTGTTTGGATACACAACACTAATGAGGGTCACTCTTACAAGCTGGATTTTCAATGTACAAACAATATTGCAAAATATGAAGCTCTTCTCCTAGGTTTACAATTGCTGAAAAATATAGGAGCTAAGAGGATTTCTGTTCAGGGAGATTCCGAGTTAATTATTACGCAAATTAAAGGAGAATATTCAACAAAAAATCCCAGGTTAAGAATATAGAAATTTTGCCTTAGACCTCCTAAAAACATTTGAAAAATATGAACTTACCTTTGTCCCAAGAACTCAAAACAACCTTCCAAATGAGCTAGAATTTGTTGCCATCACTTGTAAACTGCCTCATGTAAATGAACAATACACAGCAAAATTCAAATACATACCAATATTCCTTGATAACATAGATTATTGGCAAGTTTTTGGAAGTGACAAATAGATTGAAGACTTCATGTGGCCCAAAAATGAGTTTGAAATGTCAAAATCAGACTCAGATCATGAAGAGAACTGCTCCGCAGAGGAGAAGACACACAAAACAGTGACACCTTATGTTGCTGATGTAAATCTATTAGAATACCCTCATGAGGAAGAACTATGTGAAAATCCAGATAAAAATGACCTTGAGTTATTGCAATGTAAAGACAATCTATTTCCAAGAGGACTTGTCCCCTTAAAAGAACTGTTTGGTTTCAATGATGTTGCTATGAAGCCTAAAATATAATCCACTGAAACAGATGTAGAAGAATGCAACACAAGCAGTGAGGAAGAACCTAAAATGATAAAACTGTCCAAAACATTGTTGGCTCTTATAAAACAGAAATAAATTGAGTTGTTCAAATAATTTAATGATGTGTTTGCATGGGGCTGTGAGGACTTGAAGTCCTATGATACAAGCATCATTCAGCATAAGTGTTGTGCCTCAATCTAGTCTCCTAAACTGAGTTCATTTAATTGTCAACCAGGATTTGTAAACTGCTGAAGTGAAATGTACCATATGTACCTAGGTGCTTGTTTCCTAGTGCGTTGTATGTAGTGTTTTGTGATGTTTTGGTCTTTTATGTTGATTTATGATGTTTTTGGTTTTTTTGAAGTTTTATGTTTACAATGAAAATTCCTAGAAAACTAATGAAAAGAGAGTGGTAGTCAAAAACACAGTTGAGCCTAATGTATGGAATGGAAAATGTAATCAAAAACACTGAAACAACATCTAAACTATGACTGAATAGAAACAAGAGCTTGATGATGACTTTTTAAACAAATGACACAAACTAGACTTTGAGAAATGATAACTTAAATATGCAAATTTTCTAACTAGACAATCAAACACTAATCATGATGCAACATTCTATTCTAAACTCATCTATTCATGACTAATTTCTAGTTCTATTCTGCAATTTCAATTGAAGGTCAGAGTCTATTCTTCAAGAGTTATTGGTTTCTTTTCAGGGTAGTTCTGTTGAGGAAAAGCTCTGTTTATAGTGAGGAATTTGCAAAGATATTTCAGACCTTGTAATGATGTTATCTTCTGTTCCTAAAGTTATGGATCACTGATAGTTTTCAGAACAAAAGGATATTTGTAAATAATGAAGGCTGTCTTAGGAATCCTATCAACTAAAATGATCTACTGTGCAAAGGGTGACAGTGTGACTATGAGATATGAATGCAATGAATTGATTTAAACATGAGCTTAAGATGCTTCTAAACTAGAACAATGTTAAACCATAAGCCATCATCAAACTTTGAAATGAAGTAGCTGGACATGAATTAAATGCAAAATGAAACTCCAGAGCATTCTAATTAACATGCACTATCCTATGAAGTTACACAATCAGTTTGTTCATCATGAGGGATATTTTGGAAGAGTTCCTTCTTGTGGAAGAGGTAGAAGAATTTTGACTGTGGACTTGTATGCAATTGAAAGCAATGAACTGAAAGCAAATGAAACTAAGTTGTCACATCACAGTCATATCTTGAACTTCTTAAGGATGTCTTGGAAGAATTTCTTCTTATGGAAGAGTGATTAGGACAAGTGCAACTATGATAGTGAAGACTAAAAAATACAACTAATTCCTATGACACTATAGCTATTCATCATTCATTGTTAAGATTTATTGGAAAAATGTCTTCTTGTGAAAGAACTATGATGAATATAACTACAGTCTCTAGTTAAAAACAGATACAACTCATATCCTACAGTACCATAGTCATTAAACATTCATTGTTTTGATTTATTGGCAAAGTGTCTTCTTGTGGAAGAACTGGAACGAATTATGGCTACAGTAGCTAGCTAAAACAAATACAAATCCTATCCTACAGTACCATAGTCATTAAACATTCATTGCTTTGATTTATTGGCAAAGTGTCTTCTTGTGGAAGAACTGGAACGAATTATGGCTACAGTAGCTAGCTAAAACAAATACAAATCTAACTGATATCCTACAATACCATAGTCATCAATCATTCATCATTTTGGTCTGTTGGAAGAATGTCTTCTTACGGAAGAACTGGAACGAATACGACCACAGTATATAAAACACAGCAACTACTAATTCAATATGCAAAATGTAAAGACAGCTAGGAAAAACTTATCTAGTTTACGCTAAGGAAATCCGTTCAAGGGGCAGGGGCCCTCTACCACTTGACGGCATTCAACTTCACACTTAAATCACGCCTTCAAGATAATTTTGTCTGCTCCATTAACAATGCAATAGTCTGAACATAATGCTCTGTGTCTTAAAAGACGTAACACAGAGTTTTACACCAAACTCTAGCAGCAAATCTACACAAAATTTCTAACTAAGCTCTCGGCCTATTCAAGAGTTTTTAAAGTAAATGCAAGTAAAAATAATTACAATAATTTAGGAATGATGTCTTCCTAATCCAAATCATCTTAAGAGTCTTTAAGGTGGCTGCGTAAAAGAGAAAATACACCTGGACTGTAATAGTCCTAGTAGGAGTCTTCTTTCACAAAATGTGTTCCCACGTGCATAACCGTACACAGACTTCATTTCCTCTTCCATGACGAGCAACACACCATGTAGGCATGACGTGGATCATGCCCATATGCGTTTTTCCTCAAGAGGCCACCTGGAACATTCTCAAACATAAAGGTAGCTGCAGAATCGCCGGTTAGCTACAGAATGCCTGCATTCTGCAGCTAGTTCCGGTCAAAATGTTTAACAATGGCAACAATCACAAAATTCAACAAGTCAGTTATGTAAACCATTCTAGAAGTAATTTTAACTATTTTTATTGATCAATTGGGTTTAAAATGGAAATGGACAAGGGAAAAATGAGGTTAAATGAGGTGAAGGAAAGCACAAATTTGAGGCTCAACATACCCCCACTGCTGTCTCTTTGCATGTCCTCATGCAAATTATCCTATGAATTCTGAGGCTTCTGCAAGGACATCTAATCCCCTT
The DNA here is from genome assembly GCA_034641835.2 of Pinus albicaulis. Classification (NCBI taxonomy): domain Eukaryota; kingdom Viridiplantae; phylum Streptophyta; class Pinopsida; order Pinales; family Pinaceae; genus Pinus; species Pinus albicaulis. Next base: position 266,993,952 of record CM076576.1, read on the forward strand.
CTTTTCCTTTTTCTGCATGCTAAAGGCCTTCTGGGTTTCCCGATCACAAGTTTGAACCTGAGGTTTGTGAGTGCTCTGATCAACTTTCTGTTCCTTGTCTTCATCTTCTCATTGGTTCTCTCCACTTTGTCTATATGCAGGGATAAGGTTGAGTTCATGTCAGTCTTGAGCTTGATTTGATCTTTGAGAATTTCATTCTCATTTATGATGTGTCTATTCAACACTTCCAACTCATACCTATCCCTCCTCAATATATCAATTTCAGTTAGTGGAGGACTGGGGGTTCTCTCTTCTCTTTCTGAAGCTGTTCTCTCTAGAGTTTCCACATAATCATAGATTTCCTGTTGAGCAGGTTCAATCTCAGGGGTGCCTTCATAAAAATCTTCATCATCATACTCTTCCATAGATGTTTCTTCATCTTCAATATTGATTACCCCTGTTGGTTTGATTGATGTTTTCTTTAGTTTTCCTTTTAATCTGTGGCTTCTCCTAAGTTGAGAGGAACCCTCCCCTTTTTCCATAACAGATTCCTTGATTTCCTTCTCTGCTTTGAGTTGACTCTTGATTCTAGTCAACTTCTCCAGAATGACTTCTTCACTGCTTTCTTGAACCGGTTTGTCAATTTTACCTGTTGGAGTTCTCCATCTCCTACTTCTCTTTGTGGCTTGTGGTTCAGGTGATAGTTCTTTTGCTTCCTCAAAATGATTTCTTATTAAGAAATCACCCCATGTATCATTTGATTTAGATAGATGATTCTCAATTAAAATTTTTACTAACCCATGATGATACAGGGTTGTTTCCAAAAACTGAACTCTTCTCTGAACACAGGAAGCCATTTTCTTCAGACTTTGATACAAGAAATATGGTAAATTCAAATCTTCTCCTAAAAAATGCAACATTAGTCTCATATGGTAGACATAAAATGTCCCATACCTACCCTCACATGTAACAAATTTTTGTAAAAGAAGTAGTATATTCCTCCATTTGCTCTTCAATGCTGTACTGGGAATTCCCTTCTTGAACACACTAACATCCATGTTTGGTGATTTTAGGATTTGTTTCCATGAGTCATTATGGAATTCCCTATTTTTAAACCATATTTCCCCAGCTCTGGATAATCCTGTAGCCTCTGCTATAAAAGCTTCACTAACAGTAAACTTAACATCTCCTTGCATTGTGGATAACCTTCTAAATATTTTGATCCTATAGGCTCAATCCTTACGATGAAACCCATGATTTTTCACTATCAATTAACACTCTTCTCTATCCACAAAACAATGGCTTTTACTTTCGGATTAAAATGGCTTCAATCTCTAAAAAAAAAAATGGCTTCAATTTTGGAAGAACATACCTTTTGAAATAGCTACAGTCTTAAAAATCTCTGGTTTGTATGCCTCTGTTTGGAAAATGCCTTCGAATCCTCGGACTGATGTACTTCTGTTGAACCTTGGAATGATATGGAAGCAATTTCAATTTTCGGGCTAATGTGTCTCTGATAGACAGTGGTAGATGATTTCAAATTTCTTTTTGTGCAATACCTCCGTATTTGGTAACAGAAGACTTCAAACTCAATCACCGAAAAACGCTTCTGTTTCTAGTAACACCAGACTTCAAACTCAACCTCTGTCTCTAATAGCAAATGGTATGCTTCAAATTCAACACTACAGCCTCTCTGTCTCGGATAACAATAACTTCAAAACCAGTCACTACCACACCTATGTCTTTGGTAATAACAGACTTCAAACTTCAATTACTACCATACCTCTGTTTTTGGTAGCAAAGTCTTCAATTTTAGCACCTCTGTCTTCTGGTAGCAACAGGCTTTAAACTCTTCACGGCTACAATTCTGTGTTGACAGTGCAATGCTCCGAACTTTTTTCTCAGTGATATGCTCTCTGTTCAGTGAGTTCTCACACCGTTATGCTTGCAATGTACCTCTTCTGTTCTGTCCCTGATGATAATAATGCTTCTGCCTTCGGAATGTAATACTGGCTACGGAATGACGTTATGGCAAATGGTCACGGTATAGAGTGGTGAAGTGAGGTGGAGGAATGCATTAATGATTTGAGGAGACAGCGGAGGATTTACGACGGCAGGAAAAATCTTCATCATTAAAGAACTTGGTTAAGAGTCGTGGGAATTTCAAATGATTTGGCCGTTCCACCGCTCAAATGCTACTGGATAGAAAATTTGAATTGGAAGTTTTAATACAAAGTCTATAGAGGGTTTTGTTTGGTGTTTGATCAATAAAATAATTAAAACAACTCTTTGAATAATTTCACAACTAAACTATGCTAAATTTTCATGAATTGCCATCGTAAATTAAATTTGTTACCTCTGCCCTTGATGTTTGTGTAGCCTTTGTCTTCTCTGCTCATCTTTGGAGGAATCTTTCACTATTTTCTTGATGTATTTGATTCATGAATTCTCTGGATCACTTTGTTGTAACTCTGATGTCTGTTGGTTGATGCCTTTAGGATTTGTAGCTGTGAAAAACTATCGGGCTGCAGAAAGGCCGATCAGCTACAGAATGTACACTGAGCTGCAGAATGTCCCTGTAGAACACTTTTATTATGAAAATGAAATGTTTCTGGGAGATGGGTGAAATGTTTATGAAAATGGATGAAATGGATGATGGATTATGAAGTGGATAATGAAATAAGAATGGATTCAGTTCATGGAATGAAGGAACATAAGGGTTGTACTGCAATTCATGGCATATTTTTATTCTCTTGCAACAAGATATCAAATTCTATGTTTTGACATGAGAATGAAGTGAATGGAAGATGGAGTGAAATGAATGAAATGGAATGGAGTGAAATGAATGAAATGGAATGGAGTGAGATGTGAATGATGGATGAGATGAAGTATGGATGGATAGTGAATGGAATGAGATGAAATGAATCATAAGTACTATGGCACTGAACTTATGATTTTTATAACAACTGCTTAGAAATAAAAATGGGAAAAGTTAGAGTGTCAGAGAAACTCTGATTTTCACCCTATCTTTTCTGTATAAACATGCCAATCAGTGATTGGTTTTCATGTTTATACCTTTATTTTTTTTT
>CM076576.1:266997119-267146613 GCA_034641835.2 Pinus albicaulis
ATATTTATTAATTAAATTTAAATATAATAATTATATATATCAATTATTATTTTAATTTATATGGTAAAAAATATATTTTAATTTATAGTTATTATTTATATTTTCTTTTTATAAATATTCTTATATCTAATTATGTACTTTCAAATTATTAAAAATTTATATATTTATTAATTATATCTTCTAGTGTTTTTTGGACTTTCCAAATTCCCATTAGTGACAAGAAAAAAATCTAGGTGTAATATAATTTAATATTAATAATAACTTAAAAGACTTAAATGCTACTCTCTTTCTTTCTTTCTATTTTTTTATAGTATATAGAAGATTGGAAAATTTATGTATATTTTTATCATTTAGCCAGGGGGAGGGAAGTCCCTAATAGCCTAATACAAAATAACACAATGGAATAACATGCACATTTTTAAGAATTTTCTGAATATACCTTGTTGTAACATATGGATGCATTGAATATGTTTAAATTGTTTTCGCAACTACATATTTTTTTATGGTATATAGAAGATTTGGCAAAATTATGTAGACTTCAACAATTGAAAGAAAATCCCCAATGATGAGTTTCTTTTATATATATATATGTATATAAAGGTTACAACTCGCACTAAGACATCTCCCATGCGCTATACTCGATGTAATATAACTTATTATTAGTGATAACCTAAAAGAGAATAACATAATGGAATAATGGGCATACATTTTTAAGGAATCTTAGGGATATACTTTGTCTTACATATGATGGCATTGAAGAATGTAATTTTTTTGTTTTTTCAAAATTAAATGGTTTAAATGTTTCTTCTTTATGGTGTATAGAGTATTTGGAAAAGTTATGTATACTTTGATCATTCAACAAGTAGATGCAAAAACAAAAATTGGAAAATAGAGCACATGCAAAAAGGAATTCTTGTCATGCTGATGAGTATCATACTTAAGGGATAATAAATATAACATATTAATAAATTGAAATTCATAAAGGGTGTTGGTAATTGAATTTTTATTATAATATAATAAATATTGAATCTAACTAAAGCTCTATAGTAGATGAAGGTTTATCCTAAAGTGGATTAAGGTTCTCCAATAAGATCCATAGTAAGTTAAATTGAAGAACATACATAATCCTCTTATAAATTATCTAGTGAAATTTGTTATAGGTAACATACATTCTTCATCTTATTTAAATTCATAATTTTTTAAAATAAGTCATATATTATTAAGTTTCAAATTAATTAATATTTTATTTTAAATTTTACATGAATAACTAATTATAATGGTACTATATTTGGTGCCATCATTTATCATGATGGTTTACTCACTCTAGTTTAGTTTGACTATGGTTATATGAAGTTTGTAAATACCAAGAAGGAGTTAGAGATGGATTCATTCCTATTCTTATTGGTAAGGAAAAAAGGTGATTCAGGGTATTTGTCAAATATATAAATAATCTTGTTTTTCTTGATTTTGTTAATATGTCTATCAAGGAGTTTATATTTAAGAAAAGTAGTGGTGCTCAGCGTCATGCATGATATAAATAGTTTTCAATGTGTGCTTATGATTTTGATTCTGGATAAGGAACTATATGAACATATAGAAAAATAATAAATTAGAATTCTTAAAAGGTGTTGGTAACACTACAAGGAAAATACTCTCTAACGGAAGTTATGATAAAGGTATTTAGTGTTATAAAATTGGAAAAAGTTGTTAAAATAATTCTCTTGTTGTAGCAAATGTTTTAGCATATATTATAAAGAAGCTTCATCACAACTGAAAAAAAATTGGTGGTTGAAGGTTTTAGCAGATGCTTTTTAAGCGGTGCACTTCATGGAAAAAGTAACACCAATGTGCTACATATATAAAAGCACCAAGGTTGCATACATAACTCAAAGCATCGATGTGTTGAATGAAAATAACACTAGTGCTTGAAATGTATACTTTCCTGGTGCATATACATCAAAAAATGGCTTGGGGAATTTTTTTCAACGACATCGGGGCACACAAAAAAATATTTGCAAACGTGGTGCTTTTATTTAAACTAACACCATTGATGATTATGATTTTTATAAATGCATTGATGTGCTAAGAATATAGAAGGACTAGTGTTGTAGATTTTAATAATGCACCAAGGTTGAAAATAATATTTTGTAGCATCGAGGCGTCAATTTTGTGAAATGATTGGTGATTTAAGAATTACAATGCACCAGGGTGTTAATTCCAAACAATATTGATGCTTGAAGAATCAAATGCCATGTTGTTGTCATTTTCCAAAAAGGCACCGATCATGCAAACAAGATGTTGTAACTATTATTTTATATAAATTAATATAGTAGTGCATGTTTATGTTATGGATGCACCCTTTTTTGTATGATATTTTATACTTTTTAGAAACATCGACAATTGATAGTGAAATTATTTTGATTTTTAAAATCCATTATTCATTGATAAAATGAAATATATCATATAAAAATATTCATATCAATTAAAATTTTATTAGTGCATTTGTATATGATGTCTGGATTAGTTTGTTATATTATTGGATTTTACATCTATTCATTATAATATTTAATCATCTATTAGTTAATCAGTGGTGTAACTGTTCAAAATGACATTGGGTAATATAATAGAATAAATTAAAATATATTTTATTATATATCAACAAGTATCTCTTTGTCATACAAAATGTAATTTTTATTGGTAACCCTTTGTCTTTCAATTAGGATACTATGTTCATTACATTAAAAACAATGTGATTTTCACAGAAAATTATTTCAAAAAATACAACAGGTTGTATTGATATCCAAATAGATAACCATTCTTTGTTGGAATTATTGTCACTGATCGAGCTCCTTAAATGACGTTGGTTATTCACAAGAATATTTTGTTGATTGCATCGATTATTTTCATCTTCTTGATCTTCTTCTATCTGCAAATATAAAAATAAAGTGAAATAAGTGTACCTACATTGGTGAGAATAATGACAATTTAAATAAATAATATACATAAATTTAAATTGAATAGCATTCTACCATAGCAAAAAGTGACTCATAAACTATACACATGGTTTCAAAACCAAATCTCATGATTGTTGCAACAAGTCTTTTGCTACAGTAGTTCCATACTTTGTTTCTTGCATGTTTTAAACTCCATTATAAATCATATATTTAATATAAAGGATTTTTTTTTCTATTACTTATAAACTCAGAGGAGTAAAAGAACAAATATACTTACAAATTCCACAATCAATTTATAATATACCAACATATACTCACAACCCATATTTAACCCAATGTCAATTAATTCTTCTCATGGCTCTTGTTTGTATGTTAGCACCTATTTGAAGACATTTAAGGACGATTGTTGAAAACTACTTAAAATATACAAAAATGAAACCTTGAGTTTTTATAAGGAAATATTAAAAATTACTCACAAACTTTGATATCAACCCTTTTGTTACTTGTCACCATTTTTTATGTGTTGAATGAGTACCATTTTGTTTTCTTTTATGCAGGAAAATACTTGAAAATTAATATTTAATGCTAAATTATTTTCTTATGTGTACAAAGTAAATCATGATTGCATAGATTTGAAACATGTTGTTGTTGAGATGGATCCTCTTGTGATGCAATTATGTCCATTTCTCTTACCATGTCCTTGTACACTTTTTTTGGCATTCCTACTCGCATGTTTCACATACTAGTGCGTTGATCCTTTTGGATTTTCAAAATCTTCCAAAAAAGAGCAATAAACTATTTTTATACTGATATATGAAAAAAAAATATAAAAAAATTGATATTAATAAATGAATTATTTTTAGTAATGTATACATATAATTTTAGAAAATAATTATAATTAGGAATATTACCTTTTGAATGATTCTTTTTTGTTGTCGTATGTATTTTCTATTGCAAGTATAATAGGTGTCATTGACCATTATTATGGAAACACTTTCTGTAGTTTGGATATAATTTGGTTCTTGGAATCATTGGATTGGTTTTTATATTGTAAGTGGAAAGTACATCTATATGTTCGTTCCACTATATCCCTCATAGTTTTGTGAAAAAAAAATCTCCCTTTTATTAACCATCAAAACCACTCCAGAATGACATTGATATTTACATAGTCTATAATTTTTCTTTCCTTAGAATGAGATTCATATTTTCCTTTGTTGTTGCCTCTGTAGAAAATTAAACATACACAAATTAATATATTGTTTGAAACATGTTATATAATATTATTAAATATATTATTAATGAAAATTAAAAAAGAACACACATATTGAACAATATTTTTTCATTCACCTCATTCATCCTTTTGCAAATTTTCTATCAAGATTTTACGTTCTTATGCACTTAGATTAGAAATAATATTATCAAAATTCTTCATTTTGTGGTTCTACATGACACACACTAACCAATACATATTAGTTAAACTTACATATATTTCAAACATATTAATTTTGTAAACAATTTACAAAGAACTTGCCTTCTATGCTTTTTTGGATGTGTTATCATTGTGTCAATCAATATTTTATTACTTGACAACTTATCAAACATTTTTTTATCAATATACAACCTGTACTATTCAATACAGAAGCCATGAAAAATAATTTATGCATAAATAAAATAGATTTTAGCCAAAAAGAGCTCTCTTGACTAGTGTGTTTATTTGAATAAACATCCTGGTGTGTTTAAGCCATTAAATACAATAGACATTTAAGTGTTCAACATCAACAAAGAAAATTGATTTATTAAAATAATTTTAAATTATGACGGTGCTATTTGGTAGAGGTGCACCGATGTGTTATATTACACCGGTATCATCGATAAACAGATTGGACAAAGCCGAAAGGGTTAAAATACACTAGTGTGTTGTATTACACAGGGAGCGCTAGTGAATTTTATTACATTAGTGCATCGCGAAACATACACCATTAAGAAAAAAAGGATAGGGACGAAAATGTTTGGATCTAATTCAATATGTGATCCACCTACTTTACATGTCAAAAAACCTATATATAGTAAGTAAACAAACCCATTAAATATAAAATTCCTAAAATGAAAAATCGTAATTATGAAGTAGTAGAGGGAGTTAAACCCTAAGGTGAAGTTTTGTAGTCACATAAGCAAGAGGAAGCACGGGTTTAAGGTAAGTAATGATTTTTTTATATATTTTTTTTCTAATTTTTAATTAAATCTAAATAGGAATAGATATTGTACAAATTTTTAATAGTAAAGTCAATAGTATATTTTTTAGCATACAAGGAATTTATTTATTTATTTATTTTCTGAATTTCGAGTAAATTTAATATAAATTGTAAAACGTTTTAATAGTGAAATCAACAATTTTTTTTTTCTATGCAGGGTTTTGAGTGAGTCAACATACCTTTCAAATCATGATATTTTTGACGTTCCAAAATATTTTGTTCCTCCACAGTGCTCCCAAAATTTCTCTCTTGCAAATTATCTCTCTTTTAATGTTATGCAACCAACTCACAAAATATAAGAAAATATAGAGCAACGAATTAAACATTATCCTATTCGAGGGGGGAACCTCCTTTACATTACATAAATGTTGTTTGATGATTCAAATGAAAAAACCTCTTTTCTATATAAAGGAGTCTAAAGGGTCAGAATATAATCAGATCCAACCTAACAAAAATAAAGTAAGGGCACAACATTAATAATAGTGGGCTTCTATGGGGCACAATAATAAAAATATGGGATGACATGAGCGCAACAATAACAATAAGGGGGCTACATTAACAATAAAAACAAGGAGATAAACTAGTATTAAAGGGACCTAACATGTCCCTCTCCTTCAAAGGAGTATTGTCCTCAATGCTTCAATAGTTCTAGATTTTTCTATATAAAATTATCATCCTTCCATGTCAAATATTCAATGGATAAATTCTTCCACTTAATGAGATACTCTAAAATTGATCGATTTCGTAGCTTTTGAGTTCTTGTTTCCATGACTCCTTCAAGTTCCAATATGATTTTTCCTTCCTTGTCAAGTTCTAATAATATTGTTTGAACTGGAAGCTTGTTACCTATAACCTTCTTTAAGCATGAAACATGGAAAACTGGGTGCACTCGGGAATATGCAAGATGCTCCAATTTGTATATCATAGTTCCAATCTTTTGCAACACCTTGTAAGGACCATAGTACTTTGGTGATAGTTTATTATCCTTCTTAGCTTGCTGGAGGTACATTTGTTTGTATTGTTGTAACCGTAAAAATACCGAGTCGCCTACATGAAAAATTCTTTCGCTATGATGTTGATTTGCCTTTTGTTTCATTCAATTTTGCGTCCAAGTGAGGTTATCCTTTAAGAGTTGGAGAACTTGTTGTTGATGCTTGATGTGATCTTCCACTACTTGAACCTTAGAATTTTCTCTTAAATATGATGTGAAGAAAGGTGAATGATATTCACAAAGTCCCATGAATGGGGTCATTTTTGCTTCAGTATGGACGTAAGTGTTATAAAATCATTTAGCTAGAGGTAACCACTTGACCCATTGTGTTTTTTTATCAGTTTTCCCATTTATTCACTATTCAATATCTTACCAATGCATTAGAAGATATGGTCGGATTCATTTATTCTTTCTCTAGGATTGGTTCCTGGTATAATCCTCTTCTTTTGAATTTTCTTGTTCCTTTTCTTCCTCTGATTCACACTCTATGTAAAATAATTTCTTCTCAGCATACTTATGACCTTTAGTGTATTTTCTATCACAACTGTAACAAAACCCTTTTGATATTTTTCATCCAAATGTTGTGGTGTCAAACTTGTAGGTTGTGGAAGGCTAGGAGTAGAAACACTTCCACATTTATAGTTTTTAGTGGTAGGCTTCCTTGTCGCCATAATTTTGCTTTCAATTTTCACGCCAACCTGAATGCCTTCTCCAGTGAATCAGGTTCCCAAAGACGAACCTCATGTTTGATGTTATCCTTTAAAGTCCCTATGAATAAATCAATCCTATGTTCCTCTAGAATATCATTTACCCTTATATTCAATTTTTGGAAGTCCTCAATTTTCTTTGCCATTGAACGCTTTTGTTTGAGATTTATCAATTAGCTAAATAAGGTGTTGCTCTTTGTATCCTCATAATTTTCTATCAGTTCCTCCGTCTAAATTGGACCAAGTTACAAGTGGTTTACAATAAAAAATCCATTGACACCATACAAATTGGTTTGGTTCTAAATATAAATTTGCAATGTGTACCTTTTTTGTGTGTTTCACATTATGGAGATCAAAGTATTATGGAACATAAACTAGAAAAATGCAGTGAATATCAATAGTTAAAACCATGAGACAATAATAGAGCCATTAAATTATGTTTATTAGTAGAAAAAAGTACAAAGTATTGAGGAAAAGGTCACTCAAGATAGGAAAACAAGCCTCCCATGATTCAATACATCTAAATATGAAATGTTGCTAATACATAAAATGTTGAAATGCTATGATTGCACAATCTATAAGGGAATAGTTGTAGTTGGAAAATAGAAATATATATATCTGCTGATACACTACTCCAAGAGTGCCAGGAATAGAGATCTAGGCTTACAAACACATTTCCAAGACAATTGAGATAGGGTTGCTGGAAATGCCCAAAATACAAGAATGATAAAATGCAGTGCTAGGGTTGAATAATCACTGCAACTAGATAACTTATAGGAGGAGGTTGATCTGATGTATTAAATAGATAGAACTCCTCCAATGGATCTCTCGGATGAAGGGTTGTTCCCCTCACTGTAAATCTAACTCAACAATTGGGGCCTTAACCCCTCCTCTGCTACTGCTCATCAGAATAACACATTTTACGAAGGAAAATTGGATGTAGGTGGTGGTAACAACATGGCCTACTACTATATGACAAAATGATGGACTAAGACCTTCCTTGCTAGCCTCCCGGATGAAGGGTTGATCCCTCCAATGGAAAAAATTCTTGAAAACTGAGTGTATTCCTCCTCCACTATTACTGCCCTCCAAAACAACAAAAACCTAAAGGAAACTGTGATGTGGATAAGGGCTCAAGCTTGGCCTGATGTGAAATAGTGGAAATGATGCTCAATATACCTCTCCTGAGTAGGCACTCGAAGTCCCTCGAGTATGAGGGTGGAATTTCTTCTCAGGAACACCCTTGTGCTAAACAGCATAGAAGAATATGCTAAACATCAGAAGCATGCAAAAAATCATGCAATACCAATACATAAATAATATTCTGAATGCCTTCTATGGCTGCCATCCTCTTCCTTTTATGCTTGGTGATCTTCCTCACCCCGGGTCCCACTCATTAAAGATGATACTCTCATGCATACGCTTCTCCATCATAGTTGCAATGTCCTTGTTTAATTCTCTACTCCCTCCATGACAACGATGTTGATCTGGTAAACTTTGACCCTGTCCACATGTTTTAGCCCCTATTCACACCTAAGGGTTATTTATTTAGTTGATATAATGAGCCACATTCACATGAGAAGTGGCTTTATTGCTACTAAAAAGATTTATGGGTCTCCCTACCCACTTATTCATCTATCTAAATGACAAAAGAAAAAATTAATATTCCAACTAGCTGAAAGCTAATTTGGAATATTATAGTCCTCCCCTCCCAAATGTTGCTTGTCCTCAAGCAAATAGAAGGATGGATACTGCAAAATCACTTCTACTGTAGCCTCCTCATCTGATAGTATCCACCACTAAACCAGATCTTTTCCAATGAATTTTTCTCCTAATTGCTCCTCCCAAGTGTGCAAGATAGCCTTTGGTAGATAAACCAAATGGCTCTCATCATGAATAAGTGGGAGATCCATGGGGGAAACTACATGCTTTCAATTGGCCTCCTTGAGGCATGAGAGATCAAAAATGTTGGGGGCCTTAAACCCAATGAGAAACTCCAATCCCCATGCTATCATCCAAACAAAATGAATCATCTTGGGTAGCTCATAAAAGAACTCACCAATTCCCTGCTTTTACAATGTAGAGGGGCTTCATGGCTGAAAATGGTAGGCCAAATTGTTCACCCCACGTTGTCTCTCTCTCCATTTATGATATGTATAGAGTTGTTGCTGATCTTGGGCTGCAATAATGTTGTCCTCGAGAATCCAAAATGCATCTTGACTCTCAGGGTTTCAGAAACCTCTCTTGCCCAAGCCATTCCACATATAGTGAATAGAATATCATCACCATATGGTATCTAAAGGAAAAATAAAATAAGTGTCATATGACATGCTAGATGGTGACAATAGTCCCTCGAGTGAGACCTACAGTGTTCCGCCCCTAGCTGCCTCAAAACATGATGTGATAAGTGGCTATCCAACCACTTCCTTGCTGCCACTAGCTTGTCATAAGATTGGAAGTAGTAAAGGGTAATTGGTGTCAACTAAGTGTAGCCCAAACCAAATAATTCTTGCCCAAATCCCTCTAGGAAGTGGCCATTCCCATCACTAATTGTAGTCCCGAGAGGACCATGAAATCCAAAGAGAGGCTTACCCTCTTATGGAGCAATGTACTGTAAATGTATGGCAAAGGAATGTAAATACTTGGTTAGTTGATCAATAAGCATAAAGACACAATCCTTATCATGTATTGTTAGCAAGCTGGTGAAGATGTCCATAGATGAGACTTCCCATATGTCTATCAAAAGGGGAAGTGGTTGTAACAACCTTGCAAGGTAGTTGTTTTCCTCCTCATTCATCAAGAAAACTACACACCTCCTGATATGCTAGAGCACATCCTCTTTGAGACCCTCCCATGAGAATATTTGCATTATGGTCTGATAAGCCCAATGAAATCCGTGTGACTGGAAATGAGTGCTTCATGTGCTGCATATAAAATCTTCTCCTTGAGCTTTAAGTCTCTAGTTAAGAATATTTGATCCTAGTAATAGATGACTCCATCAACCACTCTATACCTCCCATCTATCACTTTCCCATTAAGCACCTTACATGTGAAGAGGTTCTTGGAATACTCCACCAATAGCTGAGACTCCCAATATGGATCTATACTCCTCAATGATAGCCCTGTTGATTTTTGTAATGAAGCACCTATGCCCTCATAACTCCCCTCTTTGACATGTTCAATTCCAAAGACACATGCCAGAGTACTGCTATCCTAGCTTTTCTGCCTCCCTTGCAGCTTCTTTTTCCCAAGACAAGATTGAAGTTTATGGGGGTCAACCTTCACTTGGAATCCAATGCCCATGAAAAACTCCTAGGTTTTGGCCAATGCATGCATGAGTGCCAATAACCCCTTGCCATATATAGAAGACTCCCTCCTGTGTGGAAGTATCTCCTGCTTCTCCAAGGCTATGTAGTAGCCTCTTGGTACCATGCTTGTGCCACCATCTACTCTTGAATCACCATCTTCCACTATAAGTAGCTGGGTGAGAGATGGAAATCCAGATATCAGACAATTGCTCATCCCTTTCTTGAGCCAATCAAAGGATCTCTGCACTGTGCTAGCCTCTCCCAAGGCTCCTTCTTGAGCCAGATCCATGAATGATGCACCTTGTTGTGAGAACTCTTTGATCAGCTTCCAGTCAGTGGGCCTTCCTAGTGGAATGCCTCCATGTAATGAAAATTCAAGGCTTAGAGTATATTATATATCTGAGTGGACTGATTTTTCCCCGCTTCTACTATGAAAATGAGTTTCCTTATTATGTGCATAAACCTCCTTAAATGGATAGGTGTGTATGCCCCTAATCACCTAGTACTAGCCATCCTTCTTATCTTCCCCTTTCATCTGCAAATTCTCTCAGTTTGCGGTCACCTTCCCCAATGTAATCAACCACTGCACACCAAATATCATATTGGTGTCAAGAGTTTTGACCATAAAGAAGTAATCTATCATGGTTTATGTCCTCAAAACTATATTCAATGCCAGAACACACTTTCTCCACTGCTTAGTCCCACTTTATATCAATATTGACACAGGATGCTCCTGGGTTGTCCCCTGGTCTCCACATGTTAGAGTCTTTGGAACTTCTTGCAAGGACACAAGGGTTCCTCTAGTTGGAGAAATTGCTCCATTTCCATTTCCATGTGGTGATGGATCTCCTCTTCATGCTACAATGCTGGTATCTTTTTCCAACTCTTCCTCTTCTTCCTCATCATTATTGGATAATACCCTATCATCACTAAGAGATCCTTTGTCTTGGTCTTCTCTTGAGGGATAAATCTTTATGTCTTACCCTTGAGAAGAGAGCTCTTGCTGGAGAGGGGATCTTGCTCTTGGAAAAGTACTTTGCAAGTATCTAACCTTCTCAATAGAATTCTGGAGCATAGATGGTCTAGTGGATCCTACCAACTCATGCAAAGGTTCTGACTACTTGAGCTTGGCTAGCTCAACCAAAGGTTTTTCTGAATATCTTTGATCAAATATTTCCACTAACCTCCTAGTTAACTTTGCATAAGTAGCTACATTTGCATGACTCAATGTAAAAAGACCATGAAACCACCAATCATGAGCCTTACCTTCAAAGTGAAACGTTTCTACCTTAATGGTTTCCACTTCTAAAACTTGGTGCAGCTAAAAATAGGTGTCCAACTTCATTACCCAATCCTTAGCTGTGCACTTGGGTGACCCATCAAAAGTAGGCTGAAAGAATCTACCCAAATTATGCTTCATGAACCCCTTCTATTGTGATTACTGGGTCTTTTATTTTCCTTGACCTGGCAGAACCCTTGGAAGTTTAGATGCTCTCTGAACCTCTGAGATTGAGATTCAGATTCTAGGAGATAGTCACCAAGAGTCTCCTCCTTTGGTGTATCTCCTTCTTCCTTCCCTCTTTCTAGGAATGTAGGCATGGTAGACCGTTGTGGAACTAGTTGTAATAATGAATGCCCACACCAATTGTTAACACTAGAAAATCGTACAGTAGAAGACGACATTAGATAATGTCAAGAAAAAGGGTTTATAGGGCCGAAAGACATTACAAAATTGGAAACTATTTGAAAATCTCTAGGGTCTAAGGAAAATAAAATTTTAACAAGTCCTAAATGCTCTTTACGTGCATAATCCTTCATGAAGAGCGTCTTTGTGCGCTTTTTTTCCCAATATGTGCACAATCCTGGGAATGGAAAAATTTTGCTTTCTGGGATGACACAAAGCAAAGGACAAGTGATTCCTCACTTGAATCCGCCTAAGGACAGCCACCAATTCCTCCTTAGAGACCAAGTGAGAATGCAATGGAATATTTGGAGCACATAAAGAAATCATACCCCTCTCTTGGGTCACCATCCACAATGTACCAAGAGAGGGAAGGGAGGATTTGAAATCTCCTATATAAGGCCACCATGAGATGAAGAATTTGTGAGCGCATTGTTATGTTGGCCATAATTACCCAAGAAATACCAACAATGTGTGATTCAGAGCTGAAGATAGAGGGGACTCAATTGTTGGTCATCCAGCAAGTTCAGTCCAACATTGTAGAGAGAGAGGGAGACTGCACCGAGGCAAGCTTGGGATAAAAACATCCTTTCATTAGATCTTACAACCAATGTTCTAGGGGCCCTTTGGCAAGAGGGTAAAGTTTCACTCTTATTATTACCACCGCTCAATAAGAGGGGCCTAGAGCCACTGTTCACAATATTGTTTTTGTTTGACTCTTTTCAGAGCTTGTGTTTATTTGTTTTAGTTTTTAGTTTAGTTTTAGTTTAAATATACATGTTATTTCTCTATCTAGTATGCTTATGATTCTAGCTTGTTCCACTAACTTGCTTGACTCCACTTCTTTTTCTACTTGTTACCAATAACTTAAGTAGGTAGACCACACCCCTTAAGTTGGTGTGATTTTGTAGATACGTGCACCAAACACACTCCAACATGATTGGCCACTCCCCTAATGTTTATTACCAAGTTTATGTGGTTGTGCCTTTTTTTTGCAAAGACCTTTGTCTGTGCTGTGGAGTGGAGTTGAATTTCCCCTAATTTCTCTTGCAGTCCCTAGTTCATCCGAAGTGACAGACTAAAGCAAAAAAAATCCAAAAATTTCTTTTGCAGGACTTTGTGTGCTTTTTCCTCCCATAGATGTGCCCAGGGCATGCATTCAAAGCTGACCCAGGTGTAGACAACGCGCCTGTTTCCGCCTGTTGCATGCAAAATACAAAATGAGAAATTTCTCCCATGTTTTTGTCTTTTCCTTCTTGTAAAGTGCTTGGCAGCCCCTAATACACCTGCCAGCCTTGGTTGTGGTTCCCCACAGCGTGTTAAAGCTCACTCTTAGCTACTTTTTGTAGGCTTAGTGTCAGTTTTACTTCAAGTTGATTTTTGCAAAGTTCACACATAGTTTAAATAGGGGGGAAAAATAACTTGCATTCCGAAAAAAATTATGTTTTACAAATTTTGGTACTTACAAACCTAGATAACTAGCCAAAGTAAGTGGCCCAAGACCACACATCCATATCTACTTTATTTTTTCTAATGTAAAAGCTTTAGTTTAGTTCAATTTTCGCACTAGGAATTTCAAGACTAGGATTGAATTTTTTATAGAAGAGCAAGTAATATCTGCTACCTTTGCACCCTCTGGTGATCCTAGGTAAGCATATGAATGCTCCCTATTCAAAAATTTCCATCTCCCTATAGATGATCACATAGATTAAATAGTAAAAATAGAAAGCGGCCCATAATCCGCACATGTTTTTCTTTTGAGCCAGGAAAAATATAGCATAGTTTAATAGGGGATACTGAAAAGGATCATCACATATCCAAACGTTCAAAATATGTGCTTGTCCACTTTGTGCTCACACACATTCACTCGCTAAGAAAATCAAAGACACATAGAACTAACTTAACCAAACTCACTAAATTCTCCCCACAGGGGCCACAAAATAATTTATAGCTGAAGTTAGGATCAAGGGGGTAGGCATCCAATAAGTCACCTTGATCATACTTCATCTTGAAACATAGAAGTTGTCTATTTAGGGAGCTTCAAATCTACCTATCATCCCATGGAAATGAAAACCCGAGCATCGCAGAGACCAGTTTCAGATGGGGTTAGGCTTAGGCACAATGCGGGCAGGTATCATTGAGGGCTACCTGACTTGGATGATGCTCAGTATTGTTAGCTAACTTACCAAGAAGCCCAAGACTCGAACGCTCATATGGGACGGTGGTTCTTAGTGGCAAAAAACTAGGGCATCCTTTCCCTATAGGTGATGGTGGAGGCAAGCGCCAGACCCTCTACCCTTACCTTGGTGGATTTTCTTCGGCTGGTTGGGGGCGTCGCCAACTCTTATGGGACGTTGTGCCAGCACTCACAAGAAATATTCTCAAGGCCCAGTTACATTTGAGTGTGTGACGAAAAATATGTCTTCTATGATTTTGAGAATCATACGCAAACAAAAAAAAAACACTCTTATTTTTTTTGATTGATTGATCACATAGATTAATTTAAAGGGAAATTTATTTTATTTTTCTCTTTGTTTTATGTATGTGACAATAATTTTTCTTTGATCATAGACTCTATCCTCTCAATTTTTTCCCAAACCAAACCTGGTCGACACCAGATGGGACCCAATGGGACCTTGTCAATCTAGGCATCTTTTGGACCTCCCCCCATTACTGGGAGGGGTTCGAGGTCTTTTGTCATTTAGGCATCAAAGACGGAATGCTGCCACCATTATTGGTTCGTCCTTTATTGGGGCATCCTTAGTTGGGAACCCTAGTTGGTCTCCCAACACCACAACACATACCACTCCTCCCACGACCCCTAGAGGGCAGAGGAGTGCATCCCATTCAGGAAGCCAACCGAATAAATAGCAAGGTATGTCACAGACTAACCCTCTTCCTAACAAGAACATTTTTTTTTCACATAGTGCAATGACGTCAGCCTCCCATTCACCTTTCTTAGCTTCATTGATGTTGTGTAACCAGCTCCGAAAATATAAGAAAAGAGATATCAACGCCTTATAAATAAGCCACTTCGAGGGGGAAACCTCCAATACATTACATAAATGAATAATTCTTGGATGATACAATTTACAAAACCTCCTTTCTATATATAGGAGTCCATGGGGCCATAATGTAGTCCTAGTGGGGCCACAATGTAATCCTAGCTGACCTAACAATAATAATTTAAGGGCACAATAATAACAATATGGGGGTTACACTAACAACAATAAGGGACTATACTAGTAATATAGGGACCTAACATGCCCCTCTCCTTCAAAAAAGTGTTGTCCTCAACGCTTGAGTAGCTCTGGGTGCTTCTGTATAAAATTCTCATCCTCCCATGTAGAATCTTCAGTGGGTAAGTTCTTCCACTCGATGAGATACTCTAAAATTGATCGATTCCATAGCTGTCAAGTTCTTGTTTCCGTGACCGCTTCAGGTTCCAATATGATTTTTCCTTCCTCATCAAGTTCTCGCAATATTGTTTGAACTGGAAGATTTTCACCTATAACCTTCTTTAAGCATGAAACATGGAAAACTGGATGCACTCGTGAAGAAGCAGGAAGCTCCAATTTGTATGCCATAGTATCAATATTTTGCAAAACCTTGTAAGGACCATAGTACTTTGGCGATAATTTATTATCCTTCTTAGCTTGCTTGAGGGACATTTGTTTGTATGGTTGTAGCCGTAAAAATACCCAATCTCCTACACCAAAAATTCTCTCGCTGCGATGTTGATCTGCCTGTTGTTTCATTCGGTTTTGTGCCAAATTTAGGTTATCCTTTAAGAGTTGGAGAACTTCTTGCTGATGCTCGATGTGATATTCCATTGCTTGAACCTTCAAATTTTCCCTTAAATATGATGTGATGGATGGTGGATGATATCCATAAAGTGCCATAAATGGGGTCATTTTTGCTGCAGTATGGAAGGAAGTGTTATACCACCATTCAATGAGAGGTAACCACTTGACCCATTGTGTTTGTTTATCAAATAAAAAAAAATGAAGATATCCTTCCAAACATTTATTTACTATCGCAGTTTGACCATCAGATTGAGGATGATAAGATGAGCCATGAGCTAATTGAGAACCCAAATAAGAAAATAACTCCGTCCAAAAATTTCTAGTAAAAATGGGATCTCTGTCGCTCACAATAACCCTTGGGCTTCCATGTAGCTTTTGAATTCTGTCCATAAATTTAGTAGCAACTGTACTTTCTTTAAATGGATGAGATAATGCACAAAAGTGTGCATACTTGGTAAGTCTATCAACTACCACCATGATGACACTCTTTCCTTCAGACTTAGGTAAACCTGTGATAAAATCCATTGAAATCTCCTCCCAACGTTGACTTGGAATGGATAAAGGTTGTAGAAGTCTCGGGGTCTTAATTGTGTCAACTTTGTTCTGCTGGCAAACCAAAAATTCCGCCACAAACTTTTGAATATCAGATTTAAGGCCATCCCAAAAAAATTCTTTCTTCACCCTGTGGTAAGTTTTTAAAAATCCTGAGTGTCCTCCTAAAGGAGAATTGTGCAGTTCCAAAAGAATATTTTGTTTTAGTTGGGAGTTCCTACAAATATATAAGCGATCTTTGTACCATAAGGAATCATTTTTCCAAAAAAATGTATCAGATGTACTAGGATCTTACTGCAACTTTTGAATGAGCGTCCATACATCTTTGTCCTTCTTCCATTCATCTCTTGCTTTGGTTATCCAATCTGGTTGGATAATAGAAATGGCACAAAGCAATGCTTCCACCTCTTCATTCTTTCTTGAGAGTGCATCTACAACAAAATTAAGCTTTCCTTTTCTGTAGATTATTTCAAAGTCATAACCCAACATCTTTGTGACCCATTTTTGCTGCTCTTCTGAATATAGTCTTTGTTCCAAAAAAAATTTAAGACTATCATGATCAGTTTTTACCTTGAAGTGTCTTCCCATTAGGTAAGTTCGCCATTTCTTTAGTGCATGCGGTATTGCTAACATTTCCTTCTCATAAATAGGTTTCTGTAAATACTTTCCTTTGATTGTACGAATTTCAAAAGAAATGGGTCTTTCTTCCTGCATTAAAATAGCACCAATTCCATTTCCTGAGGCATCACATTCCACAATAAAGGTTTTTGTGAAGTCTGGCGTAGCTAAGACTGGTGCTCGACACATTGCCTCTTTAATATGTTCAAAGGCCTTAGTTGCTTTAGGAGTCCATGAAAATGCATCTTTCTTAAATAATGTTGTTAGAGGTGCTGCTATTCTCCCATAATTCTTAACAAACTTGCGATAATACCTTGTTAACCTGAGAAATCCTCGCAACTGCTTTATGGTTGTGGGGACTTTCCATTCCTTAGTGGCTTTAATTTTGTTAGGGTCTACCTTAACACCCTCATGAGATACAATATGACCCAGATATTCCACTTATTTTACTCCAAAGAAACATTTGGATGTTTTTGCATATAATTGTTTCTCCTGCAATAGTTTGAGCACCCTGTCAACTTGTTCAACATGATCCTTCCAAGACTTGCTGTAGATTAGTATATCATCAAAAAATACTAGCACAAATTTTCTAAGGAAGGGTTTGAAAATGGAATTCATCAACCCTTGAAATGTAGAAGGTGCATTGGCAAGGCCAAAAGGCATGACCAAAAATTCATAATGACCCTCATGAGTTCGAAATGTTGTTTTGGGAATATCTTCAGTCTTCATTCTAATTTGATGATATCCTGAACGAAGATCCAACTTGGTAAAATAAATTTCTCCATGTAATTCATCCAATAATTCATCAATAACAGGAATGGGAAATTTATCTTTAATGGTGAGCTTATTGAGCTCCCTATAATCCAGACACATTCGCCATGATCCATCCTTCTTGTGCACCAATACTATAGGAGCAGAGAAAGAACTTTGACTAGGTTGAATTATACCTGCCTCTAACATTTCTGCAATCATATGTTCAATTTCGCTCTTTTGGACATAAGGATATTTATAAGGCCTGATGTTTGGAGGAACACTTCCTGGAATCAAATGAATAGCATTATCATGATCACGAATAGGTGGGAGTCCTTTGGGAGTTTCAAACACCTTGGAATGGTTGTCCAAGACTTGTTAGAGATCTGCAGAAATAGATGATTTTGATGTTGGAACTTCTAGTGAGCATAATTGTGCAATTACGCCTCGTTGTTCTTTATTTAGAAGCTTTGTCATGACATTAGAGCTTATTATCTTTATTTTCTTCCCCGCAATACCTCATAATTCGACTTCCTTTCCTTCTGAAAAAAAATTCAAGAAAATTTCTTGAAAATTAAAAGCTACCGTCCCCAAAGATTGTAACCATTGTACTCCTAGTATAACATCAACACCTCCCATAGGAATGGAAAGCATTGGAATAGTCAATACATATTCCCCCATGGTTAGCTTGATATTATGGCATTTTCTAGAGCAATTTATAGTTCCTCCATTTGCAACCATCACTTGACATTTTGGTGCTAGGTATAGGAAACAATTTAATTCCTTGGCTACCTTACAATGAATAAAATTATGGGTGCTACCTGAATCAATCAACACTATTACCTTTTTCTTCTTGATATGTCCTTCTATCTTGAGAGTTTGAGGAGTCGTAATTCCTGCCAGTGCATTACACGATATGGTTGGATTCATTTCTTCCCCTTCTATGGCTGGTTCCTGGTGTATATCCTCTTCTTGTTCATTTTCTTCTTCCTCTTCACAATCTATGTAAAATAATTTCTTCTCAGCACACTTATGGCCTTTAGTGTATTTTCTATCACAACTATAGCAAAGCCCTTTTGCTCTTTTTTCTTCCAATTTCCGTGGTGTCAACCTTGTAGGTTTTGGAAATCTAGGCGTAGCAACACTTCCTTCTTTATAGAAGTGAGTGGTAGGCTTCCTTGGCACCATAATTTTACATTCAATTTTTCTTGCCAACCTGAATGCCTTCTCCAATGAATCAGGTTCCAAAACGCGAACTTCATGTTGGATGTTATCCTTTAAAGTGCTTATGAAGAGATAAATCTTGTGTTCCTCTGGAATATCAGTTACCCTTATATTCAATTTTTGGAAGTCCTCAATGTGCTGCCCCACTAAACCCTTTTGTTTGAGATTTATCAATTGGCTAAAGAAGGTGTTGTTCTTTGTATCCTCATAATGTGCTATCATTTCCTCCGTAAAAATTGACCAAGTGACAATTTTTTTACGGGAGCAAAGCCATCGATACCATACAAATGTATTTTGTTCTAAATGTAAAGTTGCAATGCGTACCTTTTGTGTGTTTTGCATATTATGGAGATCAAAATATTGCTCCATTTGTAGTATCCATGTTACAGGATCCTTTCCATCAAACTTCCTCATATCCATTTTTGGAATTTGGTGGTTCTTCCCGCCAACATTAGAGTTTATGAAATCACGATTAACATTTATTTTGTTCTCATCATGAGGTTCTTCTACTATCTTTTCACCATTATGAAACATTTCTTCTATCAACTTTTTCAAACCTTCTGTTAGCCCCCTATGAATTTTTTGACAAGAAAACAGGGGGCTAAAATGTTTTTGATCCTTCAAGGAATGCATTTCCCTCTGAAAAAACATAATCCTTGAAGCCTCCTTGTGCCTTTGCCCTTTGAAGAATCTTCACTGCTGTCTCCAGTTGTAAAGCCTCTCTGTTGTGAAGAAGAATGCCCAAAATGCCTCCTTGTCCCTCTTATTTCATTCCCTCTAAGCCTTTGTTTTCATCATTTTCCTCCCCTTCTAAATTCCCCACTTTCCCTTTAAATCATCCCAAATCCTCCTTTAAACCATACACACACCCCTTGTTTGGTTCGAAACCCCCTTTTTCCCTTTACCGTTACCTCTTTCTAGCCTCAAATTTCATTAAAAACGGGCCAAAACCCACTTTCCACCTTCTAACAGGCCTAGCCACTTTCGGCTCAGCCCCAGAACCGTTTCCTCATGTGACCCGAGCGCTAGAACTAAGTGCTAGCTCGGAAAGCGCTTATTGCATTTGGATATCGGGAGCGCTATCAACCGTAGATCTGTACATATCAGATGGTCTTCGCAAACTCCATAGCATCCGTGGCCCCCCCCGTTCACCCCTTCGATCTCGTATCCACCGTCGTTCTGATCCGTAGATCGATGGTCCATTTTCACCCTCCACAGTGGTCGTCGTGCCAAAGCACTGTTCAAAACTGTTGGTTTTCATCGCACCACTTTTGGAAGGTGGGCTGTATTTTTCGCTTCGGAGCGATGCCATTCACTTCGTGATGCATATCTCTACGCACAATTGAAAAACCACCCCCCATCGTGCATTAACGTTCGACCGTGAACCCGGTGTGAAATGCGCGTACACCGTCCAATCTGAAGCTGTCCATCCAACGGTGATCGTGCCACGAAGATGCTCGGAAGTTAGCCCGAGGAAAAAGGGACCCTTGGCCCACCATACATCACCCTCCAACACGTTCTCAACCGTAGATCTCCTCCTGAGATCGGACAGTCCAGATTTAATTAACACCCCACCATTGACCCAGTCCCACCACGTCACCTTTCCAGGTGTTTTCATCGCATTTTCATCTGTCCCCTATATATTTCATTCAGAGGTCAAATGTTAATGTTTTACCTAAAAACTCCCTTTCCCGCCGTCTTCCAAGAATATCCACAGTTCCGCCACCTATCCTCCCATTCCTCCATTACGTCCGCCCACCCCATGCATGGATTTCTTAACGTGTTTTCGTGTTTTGCAGGGTTTCAGGTGGTGAAATCCTCCTTTGTTCACAGTCACTGGTACAGTGGCAGAAAACACAGGAAAAGAACATCTTCAGGGATGGAAATTATGGAGAAAAATCCTGGGAAGGTGTTATGACATGATTCTCATTAAAGGAACAGAGTTAAACTCTGTAAAACCTTCCCAGAGCCATTAAAGCACAAATTTCACAGACAGAGACAAGAATGGAGAAGCAAAAGAGTATCAGTGAAAGATCCGAGAATTTAAGAACGGTAATCAAAGATTTTTGAAGCCTGGAATCAGTAATTTAAGGTAGGGTACCAGATCGAAGACCCCGTGGATCACTGAGAAGATCTAATGCGCAGAAACCATATCATCAAGGTGTTTACACCAACATAATGTCTCCTCCTGAGAAAGGACATAGTACTCATACAATTTTGGTTTACGTTGTGTCCATGAGAATTTTTCCCCCCCTGACAACAGTCCTATGACATCAGAAACATTTGTTACATATTATGGCAGACCTGAGTCATTGATCTGTTTTTTTTCAGTTCACCAGAGTATTGCAGAGGTATTACATCAAGTACATCAAAGACATACCTGGAGTAAATTGTAGCCTGACGAAGACCACTGTTTCGTCCAAAGAGTACTGAAGATAAATGCCCAGAATTTAAAACAGAATGGGGCCTCGACCCTCTTCCTCTTCTGAGTTTTAATAATACATTTAGTTTTCCATCTACCTCCTCAGCCTCTTTTTCAGCTATAAAATTCATGAAGAAACTCATTGTATGGTTGTTTATCGGCTATCTGTGAATTGCAAATTGTTTCTCTTGAGACATGTTCTCTGTGTAAAGTTGTAAGATAGGCTGAGGAAGATTTTTTCAGACTGAATATCAAACTATTGGTAATGTTGTACTTGACTGGTATTTCTCTTCAATATGACAAGCACATTTCTTTGGATCCTGATTTAAAGTAGTGGTGATGTTTTTCTGTCTTTGTCTATGTTTTCCTTTTTAGTTCATTACATTTCATTTCTTCTAGAACGCATCAGAAATCTGGCATAGGATTTACCCTTGTTAGGTACCCTATGCAGGGAAAATTTTAAGAAACCCCCTAAATTTATATATATAATAAATGGGCGAATCCCCATGATACATAGGAAAAATGGAAGGCAATTTTATTAATAATATAATATGTATATATAATTTTTTGGCGAATCTCTCACGAGATTATATTATCTTGTAAAATCATGGCGAATCACCAGTACAAATGGTAAATCACTAGTACAAAATGGTGAATTGTTGTCTAGTGGACTTTTGGGTGTTGGTTCCAATGAAGATATGGTAGTTGAACCAGAAGTAGAAGGAAGAGAACCAGCAAGACCAAGCATGGTACATGGTGAATCGTGAGGGAAGTAGTTCTCGTGCAGTTTGGAAAACACATTCTTCTAGTTCTACTAAGCGTAGTGTTGTTGCTCATGCTACTACTAGCACTGATATTGAGGTTGGAGAGAAGTTTGAGGAGAAAAGAAAAGAAAAAATGCTATTAAAAAAGTGTTGATAAACACTGGATCCGATCCAGGTGCCATGGTACAATAAAAATATCACAAAATACTTCAGATGTTCAACTATGGAAACATAATTTACATTACAACACCATCACGACTCTTACACAACCATATTTATGGAAATTATTTGATGCTGTGAAGCTCTTAAAGGAAGACCTAGCATGGTAACTATAATAAGGTGAACTGCTTTTCACTTCTTCAAAATATTATTCCTTCTCATGCCTTCAAAATCTGGATATTGAAAGGAATATGTGCCAGCTGCAGCCACCCTGTTGAATCTATTAAAATTATAACCATCAACATGAAGAGAACCATTAGAAAAAATCCATTCCCCACGTCATGCTCATGCCATGCCATGAATCTGTTTGTAGCAGAATCCCACAAGTAGTAGCAGTGGCACCCTGTATTTACCTGATAGCTCCATTGATTGGAGAGGAGGCCCACTCTAGAACTTGCCAATGCTCTCCTAGTATTGTTGTACAAATGCTGTCTTGTTTTAAATTTGTTCAAGGAGAGATACGTTTTCAGTATATGCATATTTTCAAATATAAGTCCAAATAAAATATAACCCAAAGAACCATATTTTTCTATAGGCATGACAAATCTGGCCAGATATCAATTACTGGCAACTTGTCCGTGGATGTGATGAAGTCAATTATGACTGAAACAATTTTCACCCTTGATGAACCTTGACCTAATCTTACTTTCAATCATGAAATGCGGCGAGAATGGACAAGACAAAGGGACGAATTGGCTCTGGATTATAAAAAAATATAAGCATTGAACTGTGTATTAAACTCAATCCTAGTTCAGTGCCACACACAATTCACAATAGTAATAAACACCTGCACGTCTAGGAAACCTATGACAGCCCGGCAGCGATATCCCTAGAACATATATATATATATATATATATATATATATATATATATATATTTTTATTTATTGTTAGGTGGGAGGTAGGCCGTTACATATTTTAATTTATTCTTAGGTGGGAGGTAGGCCTTTACATAATTGGTTCCTTGATTTTGGTGCTTTAAATCACATGACCATCAAGAAGGATTGGTTTATTACCTTCGTTGAAGCCAAATCCAAAATAGAAACTATAGTCTTTGGTTTTGGTTGGGTGCATTTTGTGGAAAATTGTGGGGATGTTCAAATGAAATTGTTAGATGTTAAGAAGTGTGCTTTTGAGAATGTGCATTAAATACCATTGATCAGATATGGATAAAAATTTTCTCTCAATTAGTGAGATAACAATATAGATTCCATATTTGGAGGCCTCATTTAGTGTTGAAAATTGTTTTGTGAAAGATAAAGGTAATGGAACAATGGTTAGGTGATTGCGTTGGTGCTAAAATAGAATGGGTTGCATAGGCTTGTGGATGTTGATGTTGATGAAGAATTTGTTGGATATATCAAAGGCTACCAAAGACTTTTTAATTTAGGTTTAAATTTCTTTCATACTGATGAGTTATTCACATCATTCAATAATGAAAAATGGTGTTACTGCTAGAATGGTTGTTTAAAGGGACTTCCTCCTTGTGCTTTTTGTAGCTTGTACTAACCACCGTGGGACTCCACAATCTCCAGCTCGGACATGTACATTGGAAGCGCAGGAGGGAGCTATTTGTGTAAGAACAGAGAATATTCTTATCTTACATTTATCTTCTGTCTACATTCCCATATAATTTTTGAGTTATGTACATTGCTGGGAATACTAGATATTTTGCAATAAGCAATCCATGTAAAGGTTGTTTAAACTCTATTGGTTTTTATTTGTCTTGTGAAGGGTATTTTTTTGCATCTCCATTGTTTTTTTCTGTATGGAATTGCACTGATTTTTGGTTGATATTCTTAGTGGCGTAGAGCTTACTATGTGAGAGGAGAACCAGAGAAGGAAAGATTGGCTATGGAGGTGAGATGAAAGGGGAGGCTCACTGTTTTGTTTAGCATGTTTTTCTTTGCCTATTAATGGGAAAAACGCTGATGGGTTTTTACTAATAAATGTGATAATAAATATCTGGAAAGGAGGGAATGTGAATATGATCTTAAGGCCTTTGTAGATTTCTACACAGTAAGATGCTCTGCATTGCTCCATATATATGGCAACTTCCTAACAATTTCTTGGAAATATATAGAAGCTATTCATGTGTTTGAAATTTTCATATGATGTCTGATCTTCAATGGTGGATTTGTTATTGTAGGAGGAAAGAGAATTTGCAACCCC
This sequence comes from Pinus albicaulis, assembly GCA_034641835.2. NCBI lineage: Eukaryota > Viridiplantae > Streptophyta > Pinopsida > Pinales > Pinaceae > Pinus > Pinus albicaulis. The sequence goes on from CM076576.1 coordinate 267,021,540, forward strand.
ATTTCTGACTGGATTCCTAGTGTGAGTTCAAGCAGATTTGATCTCATAGCCTTAATTTCTCTGGGCTTGTCTCATTTTTTGTTGGCTTTGTTTTATATGGAAATACATTTTTCTCTTGCTTTTTAGATAGATTCATCATAATCACTGGTAGATTCATCATAATCATTGGTTTTATAATTCTCGCAGGTTCATATCAACTCCAAACAAGAACATAAACAAGTACTATTTGGGCCCAGCTCCACTACAAGAAATGGAAAGGTATGTAACTTACAACAATATATTTGACCCAAATGTTTGAAATATGGTATAAAACGTTTCAACAGAATTTCACTTACAGATGGCATCATCTTGTATGCAGGAAAATTGCAAAAGTTGTTGGTCCATGTGGGAATAACCATGACTATCTTTTCAAGTTGGAGCAAGCCATGGATAGCATTGGTGAGTTTTTCTTTTGACATACTGGCCCTTTCATACATCCATGCTCTAAATACTGTGTTTCTCTGCAGTTGGAGTGAAATTTATAACTTGATTTATTGTTATAATGTCATAGGCCATCCAGACCAAGGGGTGTTAAAGCTTGCAAGTGAAGTGAGGAAGTTTCTTGGAGGCATTCAAAACGTTTTCCATCAATCACCCTTGTGACTGCTAATAGCTCTGACATCTCACAATTACAACTTCAACCATATATCACCAACTGCTAATTCCTGAAATGGTTACATTCTTTTCTACTAACAGAGTTGAATATGCATGAATATTCCATATAATCTGACAGTTGAGAAAGTGGTTCAGAATTTCCAATGAACAACAACAGGAAGAAAATAAAACATGCTATTAAAAAAGTGTTGATAAACACTAGATCCGATCCAGGTGCCATGGTACAATAACAATATCGCAAAATACTTCAGATCTTCAACTATGGAAACATAATTTACATTACAACACCATTTAAGTTGAAGAAGTGAAAGGGCATCATAATTAGGATCTCATCATTTCCACAGTAGTTGTGTTGTCAAGCAGTCTCACTGTATACAATAGCTTTATCTTATTGCAGTAGTAAGCCTCAAGGTTCATCATTGCCCTGCAATAGTTGCTTAAGACTATCATTGCAGTGTTTTGATACAACACCCTTGTGACAATAACCTTTTATATGACAATAATCCTAAAGTGTTCATGATAGTCCTCTTGTGGGCCTAACTGCAGTATACCTGCAGTGAGTAATTTCTAAAGATCATACAATTTCTCTAAGCACAAATATCTTCTAGAGTTTGCTGGCATGATATAATAGTCATTAACACTATCTTGAATGAGTGGTTTGCAGAACAAGGCCAACAACTTGAAGGGATCCTAAAAGGCATCAACAAGCCTAAACATTGTGGTATATTGTTGATAGCAAGAAGCTTCAGAACAAAAAGGCATCATCACACTTAAGGTATATTTCTCATTGACACATGCAAAACAGAGAATAGTAGGCAGGTTGCTTCAGATGCATTTGATCAATGTATGATACTAGCTGATATAAATTGACCAGAGACTTTAAGTTTGTTTGAACAGAGACGTTAGAGGCACCACTGAGAGTGATGATGACAATAATCAATAAGATAGTAAATACTTACTTGGAAATACCTTGCCTTCAAAAAATATACATCTGGAAATCTCTAACACTATCCTATTTCCTCATTCAACCAGCCCATTCTATTCAAGTAAATAAAGTGTAGAATTGTCTTTGCCTTTAAATCCCTTCACTTGTGTAACAATTGGAAAATTCATTTGATGCAAACTCCCTTTCCTTATCTGATTGAAGGAATTTAATTCTCTTCCCTAATTCATTCTCCATTCCTCTCTTAAGTTCTTGAACTCAACAAATGCAACAAAATTTATTATTAAGAAAAACATGTAATTTTTCCTAAATATGTCAACAATAAGGAGAAAATGCCTTGCACTAGATACTGAAAGTGTCTTCATGGGTCCACAAAGGATCACAATAGACTAATACCAAAATTCACATCACACTCCATACTTTTTCTTCACTAAAGATCTTCCAACACTATTTTCAAGGCAAGCATGTTGCACATGCATCTTTCTCCTCCTAAACTAAAAGTAAACCACTAACCATATTAGGTTTGCTCTAAAGGGAAGTTAAGATGCTAATAAATTTGATACCATCATGGAAAAATACTTCAGATACCCCTTGAAGACAATTTTTATGATCATGACAATTTTTAAATTAGAATAAATAATTAATTGTCTTTGGTCCAAACCCACATCTTTGGGTCAAAACTCCAACTACTTGGGTAACTTGCCCAACCAACTCCTTTTGGTGGGTTTTCACCTCTCAAAAATTCTTTTGAGCTACCCAAATTCCAACATAGTCCACCAAGCAACAAGCAGGTAATGATGTTCTCCCTTGGCCATATGGTCTCAAGCTTCCTAGTGTCAATCCCCATATCTTGGCTTAGAACCCTACCCTAGAGAATTACCATGAATAGCCTCCTAGTGTAACTACTGTGGTCAATTCTTAGTATTTGTTTACTTGGGTAGTTTTCTGTAGTCTCTTTCATGGACAAGACATGTAAACATTACGTGAGTTGGTGATCTCTGTTTGACTCCTGGATTTGTTTGTGGAAGCTACATTTCTAGCCCTTTTTTCTTATATTAAAGCCATATGCATATCATTCCTTTAATAGTTAAAGGAATCTGTATTTAAATATATATATATAAACTCCACTTCATAAAATGCTAGCCCATTTGAAAACCTTCTTGAAATGTTTTTTTCTACCCCTACAACCATCAATACTCATAAAAGGATACTATAGGTAATTTATAATCCTAAGGACGGTGGTGAAATCAATGAAGAATCCGTGATTCTCCAGAATCCCTTATACAAAATTTTCCCATAGATGGAGAAGGGATTTAAAGATATGGTAAGCCAAGGAATATAGTACTTCAGTAAACACATATTTATGACATCTCAATTCCTTCACTAATGAGAAGGTGAATGCAAATATTTTCAATGATCATGTTTAACAAATTGAACATGAGAATTTGGAATAGTTGGTGAAGCTGAAGGAAACCACGTTTTATCTACTCTATATTTCTCCATGCAAGTTAGTTGTTAGTGGTCGCTAGGAGAACTTCAACTAATTAATTATCATCACCCACGCTTATTCATTGTTTCCAAATTGCAAAACTACACACATTGATTTGGGTAAGTGTTTAGACTCCACTCTTTCTAAAAAACAATTGAAAGGAAGGACAAAAGAAGTAAGATTCTTTACAAGTTATTTGACTTCAAGTTATACAACTGAACAAAATTGAACGATACATTAGCTCAACAACTAAAAGAAGAGAATTTTTTCAAGTTGCAAGTAGCACCTTTCATAGACAAAGAGCAGGGGGGTAGAATGTATCTGTTAGGATTTGAACATTGGTGGGTGAATAACAACACCCCCCAGTTCACCAACCAAGTCTCCCCTCAGTGACAAAAGAGGGAAATGTTTGAAGAATGGGCTTGAGAGAAAGGAAATGAAGTTGTGGGACCTGAGCATGCACTACGAAGGAAGATCCTATTGGGCCTTGATTCATCAAGAGCCATGTTCCTTCATAGGGAGGGAACTTCAGATGTTACCACCCAGCATGGCTTGTGGTTTGTTCCAATCATATAAGTGGAAGTCAGGTGCAACATTCCTTACTTCCATTATTGATCAGATTAAGTTGTGCTACCAACGTGCTACAACAGAGCAATAGTTGATCAATAGAGGGTTATCCTTTAACTTTGCATGCAGAACTCAAGCAAGTAATACCTTTTTATCACGGATGCCATATTCTTTTGATACCCTTATGGAGTCACAAGGAATGAACATCTGCCCAGGAATATACAAGCACCCTAACTTGCAAAGGAAAGAAGTAGAATTGTATCGTATCAATTGTTTGACACTAGTCTATACTAGAATAATGTGTAGATCAATATAATTTTAGTTGTGAATCACATAAAGCTAGAGAAACCATCCACTTTGTACCAAGGTCCCTTACAATTAGTAAGTACAATTTTGACTAAAAATGCATTAACCTGGGAAATTTTAAGGAAGGGAAAGCAGGTCTGTGACTATGGTCTCTTACGGAAGTGTTCTCTTTCATGCAACTTTTGTAAAGATTGCTGCAGATTTCAAAGTAATCCATTGCAGGGGTAAGTGTAAGGAAACTAGGCTATGGGCTTTGGAGATATATATCACGGATGAATTTCCTTGCGTGATGGAAGAAATAGGCATGTGTTTGTGTTGAAACTTGACAGTATTCAATGGTAGGAGCAGCCTGTAGATGATGATTGCCTGAATCGTATCCAAATCCATTGACGTTTTCCAATTACACTTCTAGTTTGTCTGCTTTACTATTCAAACATTTTATTTTCTAAAACCCCCAAATTTGGGCCTGGGACTTGCCAGGGGAATCTCAAATAAGTCGCATGGAATGAGCTGAGAGTCGAAGGGGGTTACGTTGGCCAATTTGCAATCGACCTGTAAATTCCCTGTTCATTATACTTGTTGTAGTTGGTTCTATAAGCATAGCTCAATTGATACTCCAACAAGGTAAATTGAAATGTATACCTAAGAGGTGATTTTGAACAAGTTTTGGAAAAAATGGAGATGTTGCCATAGTGGCTTTGACCTTTCAAAGGGTTACTCTGCCCCCACATTCAGCACTAAATAAGGGCCATAGAGGGGCCATAGAGGAGGATGTTAAGATAGAGAAGGCATACAGAGAAGATTTTTATGTGGGTGAGCTGGTACAAGGTTTCATCCCCACCTTGGCTCCAACCACACTAAGTTTTTTTTGAAAATTAGAAATTTACAAGCACACAAAAACTTTGTGTTCATGCTGTGCTATCCAAGAAAAATGACAGGCAAGAAATTTAACAGAAATTGGAAATTTTGAACAAACAAAATAGTTTTTTGATAACTCTCTGTTCCTGGCTCTGAATAAATGAAGGTGTCCTCCCAGCAGAGCTCCTGGGTTCTTCCAGGGATTCCCCAATTGTGTTTCATTCTGCCATTGACATGGTTGATGGGTGTAGTTGACCCTAATTGCAAGTTTCTGGCCATGAGTTCCCATTTTTATTGTGTATATTATAATTTCATGTGTTGTTTAAACTTAATTTCTCACTTCACAGTTATGTTAGGCTAGACTTTTTTGATGGAAATGCCACACAGTTTCATTTTTGGACATATCTTAACTCTTTATTATTATGCTAAATAGTAACATGAACTGGTTTCTCATTGGGCTGGTATTGTATAATCTCTGGTTCAATTGTAATTATGTATTTTACATTTAACCATTTAATAGAATAGAAGAACTTGCTAAACTGTTTTGAAAAAAATTGCAAATAGAATCAATTGAAAGAAAAACGCAGATTTTATGCAACTTGATTTCACAAAAAATTATATTATATTACATGGAATGGAATCATATATGGCTAGAGGTCATTGAAGCACGAACTCCAGCTAATATACAAGTGATTAATAATGCAGAAGATACAACAGAATTCCACTTAACTTTGCCCATTATTTTAATGGAGTCATACAATCATTGAATCATCATTGAAGTGGCTTTTCCCACTCACCACCATAAGATAAATGTGAAATCTCTGCTTCACCAAAGCCATTAACCTTGCAAATATCCAGGGCCAAAAATCACCATGCACCCAAACTACAACACCAAAACACTACTGGCTACAAACCAAAAGTTTCAAATATTTGGTTGTCACAGGTTAAGCATTGATAAGATTCAAACCTAATTCTTCTACTGTCCACAATATAATCCCTCGTTTCCCTTCTAGAGCAAAAAAACTTCATTGGATGTACACGGCATACTCTCGTGCTACTTTACTCATCATGCATTATCCACAACTCATTTTCCACTATTCACAGCATAATCTCTTATTGCCCTCTATAACAACAGCAGTACATCTACTGTCCACAAGATAATCTCTTATTATCCTTCTTGCTACCAGGGCATTTAGATTGCACTCTTTTGAAAAAAAAATTGAAAGGAAGGACAAAAGAAGTAATATTATTTACAAGTTATTTGACTTCAAGCTGAACAACTGAACAAAATTGAACGATACATTAGCTCAGCGACTAAAAGAAGAAAATGTTTTCAAGTTGCAAGTAGCACCTTTCATAGACAAAGAGCAGGGGGGTAGAATGTCTCTGTTAGGATTTGAACATTGGTGGGTGAATAAAAACACCCCCCAGTTCACCAACCGAGTCTCCCCTCAATGACAAAAGAGGGAAATGTTTGAAGAATGGGCTTGAGAGAAAGGAAATGAAGTTGTGGGACCTGAGCCTACACTACGAAGGAAGATCCTGCTGGGCCTTGATTCATCAAGAACCATGTTCCTTCATAGCGAGGGAACTTTAGATGTTACCACCTAGCATGGCTTGTGGCCTGTTCCAATCATATAAGTGGAAGTCAGGTGCAACATTCCTTACTTCCATTATTGATTAGATTAAGTTGTGCTACCAACGTGCTCCACCAGAGCAATAGTTGATCAATAGAGGGTTATCATTTAACTTCGCACGTAGAACTCAAGCAATTAATACCTTTCTATCACGGATTCCATATTATTTTGATACCCTTATGGAGTCACAAGGAATGAACATCTTCCCAGGAATATACAAGCACCCTGACTTGCAAAGGAAAGAAGTAGAATTGTATCGTATCAATTGTTTGACACTAGTCTATACTAGAATAGTGTGTAGATCAATATAATTTTAGTTATGAATCACATAAAGCGAGAGAAACCATCCACTTTGTACCAAGGTACCTTACAGTTAGTAAGTTCAATTTTGACTAAAAATGTATTAACTGGGGAACTTTTAAGGAAGGGAAAGCAAGTCTGTGACTGTGGTCTCTTACAGAAGTGTTCTCTTTCATGGAACTGCAAAATTTTGTAAAGATTGATGCAGATTTCAAAGAAATCCATTGCATGGGTAAGTGTAAGGAAACTAGGCTATGGGCTTTGGAGATATATATCACAAGTGAATTTCCTTGCGTGATGGAAGAAATAGGCATGTGGTTGTGTTGAAACTTAACAATATTCACTGGTAGGAGCAGCATGTAGATTATCACTACCTGAATCGTATCCAAATCCATTGATGTTTTCCAATTACACTTCTAGTTTGTGTGCTTTAATATTCAAAAATTTTCTTTTCTAAAACCCCCAACTTTGGGCCTAAGACTTGCCAGGGGAATCTCAAATAAGTCGCATGGAATGAGATGAGAGTCAAAGGGGGTTACCTTTGCCAATTTTCAATCGATCTGTAAATTCCCTGTTCATTATACTTGCTGTAGTTGGTTCTATAAGCATATCTTAATTGAGACTCCAACAAGGTAAATTGACATGTATACCTAGGAGGTGATTTTGGACAAGTTTTGGAAAAAATGGAGATGCTGCTGCAGTGGCTTTGGCCTTTCAACAGGTTACTTTGCCCCCACATTCAGCACTGAATCAAGGCCATAGAGGGGCCATAGAGGAGGATGTTAAGATAGAGAGGGCGTACAGAGAAGATTTGGATGTGGGTGAGCTGGTACAAGGTTTCATCCCCACCTTGGCTCCAATCACACTAATTTTTTTTTTGAAAATTAGAACTTTACAGGCACACAAAAAAATTTGTGTTCATGCTATGCTATCCAAGAAAAATGAAAAGCAAGAAATTTGACAGAAACTAGAAATTATAAACAAACAAAATAGTTTTTTTTGATAACTCTCTGTTCCTGGCTCTGAATAAATGATGGTGTCCTCCCAGCAGAGCTCCTGGGTTCTTCCAGGGATTCTCCATTTGTGTTTCATTCTGCCATTGACATGGTTGAAGGGTGCAGTTGACCCTAATTGTAGGTTTCTGGCCATGAGTTCCCATTTTTATAATGTATATTATAATTTCATGTGCTGTTTAAACTTAATTCTGACTTCATAGTTATGTTAGGATAGACTTTTTTGATGGAAATGCCACACAGTTTCATTTTTGGACATATCTTAACTCTTTACTATTATGCTAAATAATTACATGACCTGGTTTCTCGTTGGGATGGGATTGTATAATCTCTGGTTCAATTGTAATTATTTATTTTACATTTAACCATTTAATAGAATAGAAGAAGTTTCTAAACTGTATTGAAAAAAATTGCAAATAGAATCAATAGGAAGAAAAACACAGATTTTATGCAACTCGATTTCACAAAAAGATATATTATATTACATGGAATGGACTCATATATGGCTAGAGGTCATTGAAGCACAAACTCTAGCTAATATACAAGTGAGTAATAATGCAGAAGATACAGCAGAATTCCACTTAACTTTGCCCATTATTTTAATGGAGTCGTACAGTCATTGAATCATCATTGAAGTAGCTCTTCCCACTCACCGCCATAAGATAACTGCAAAATCTCTGCTCCACCAAAGCCATTAACCTTGCAAATATCCAGGGCCCAAAATCACCATGCACCCAAACTACAACACCAAAACACTACTGGCTACAAACCAAAAGTTTCAAATATTTGGTTGTCACAGGTTAAGCATTGATAAGATTCAAACCCAATTCTTCTACTGTCCACAATATAATCCCTCATTGCCCTTTTAGAGAAAAAACACTTCATTGGATATACACTGCATACTCTTGTGCTACCTTACTCATCATGCACTATCCACAACTCATTTTCCACTATTCACAACATAATCTCTTATTGCCCTTTATAGCAACAGCAATACATCTACTGTCCACAAGATAATCTCTTATTATCATTCCTTCTACCAGGGAATTTAGACTCCACTCTTTTGAAAAATAAATTGAAAGGAAGGACAAAAGAAGTAAGATTCTTTACAAGTTATTTGACTTCAAGTTGAACAACTGAACAAAATTGAACGATACATTAGCTCAGCAACTAAAATAAGAGAATGTTTTCAAGTTGCAAGTAGCACCTTTCATAGAGAAAGAGCAGGGGGGGTAGAATGTCTCTGTTAGGATTTGAACATTGGTGGGTGAATAAAAACACCCCCCAGTTCACCAAGTAAGTCTCCCCTCAGTGACAAAAGAGGGAAATGTTTGAAGAGTGGGCTTGAGAGAAAGGAAATGAAATTGTGGGACCTGAGCATGCACTACGAATGAAGATCCTGCTAGGCCTTGATTCATCAAGAGCCATGTTCCTTCATAGGGAGGGAACTTCAGATGTTACCACCCAGCATGGCTTGTGGCCTGTTCCAATGATATAAGTGGAAGTTAGGTGCAACATTCCTTACTTCCATTATTGATCAGATTAAGTTGTGCTACCAACGTGCTACAACAGAGCAATAGCTGATCAATAGAGGGTTATCCTTTAACTTCACACGCAGAACTCAAGAAAGTAATACCTTTCTATCACAGATGCCATATTCTTTTGATACCCTTATGGAGTCACAAGGAATGAACATCTGCCCAGGAATATACAAGCACCCTTACTTGCAAAGGAAAGAAGTAGAATTGTATCATATCAATTGTTTGACACTAGTCTATACTAGAATAATGTGTAGATCAATATAATTTTAGTTGTGAATCAAATATTAAATTTAAAAGAAAAAAAAACAAAAAGGTACATTGTTGGAATATAAAAGCATGTTATGTGAGGTATCCCTAGTTACAAGTAACAATAGGTATTTCAACGTGAATAATGAATTCCTAGAATATTGGAGTGTACCATAGAAAATTATAGCATCTCGAGTAACAATCCTTTTGTAACTGACAAAGACAATCCATCGTGTAGTAAGCAAATGCTTGCGAGGTTGACCTGCAAAAAGATCCCAGGTATAACAGGAAATTATTAATTCTCATCAATGATTCAACGCTTTAATTCTCAATGGCTTACATAAAAACTACATTTGACAAATTTAAGATCTCATATCTCTAATCCATGCTTCCTCAACATGGTAAAGTTGTGTAGAAACTAATCCATCTCAAATAAGCATCAGAAATTTGGATCTTGTTTCATGTTGGTCACAAGAATTTCATAGATAAATAATCATCAATTGATTGTCCCCTTACGTCTATGACATATAATGACTTTGAGAAGGGGAATTGGGCCTTCTCATATTCAAAATAAGCACAAACGCGTAAACAAGGCATTGGAAGGAAAATATTTTAGCCTTGGATATTCAGTCTCTAAGAGCATTTCAGAGTTGCACTAATAGGGAAGAGTAAGGGGCTCACCAATTTACTCTGTCATAGAGGCTCAAACCCAATGAAATTTAGTGCTTGAGAAAATTTCAAAGTTGCACTAACCGTGATAAGTAAAATGGGACACCAACTTACTCTGTCAGAAATTCCCAAACACAAAATAGCAACATGTGAACTGCAATGGCTATGTAAATACCCCTGAATATATGTAAGAATCTCCATTCTCTTCCATGCAAATCCTTTGCATCAAACTCTTGAGAAGGCCTTTGCTAACTATAATCCTATGTCATTTTATAAAAAATTTACATCTTTAGATGTACCAAAAACCTTCAAAATAGTCTTATTTGCTATGAATAATTTGCAGAAAGAAAATTGTATACCATTGGCATGGATTTCTAGTATGATACTATATGTGCAGGGTGTAACAGTTACATCAACAAAACCTAGATCAAAACAATAAACACTTAGATGTTGCAAGTTGCAGTGAGCAATAACTTCAGAAACCAGAGCACCATAAAATGACATTATTCAAACTGCATGAGTTTCCGGCCATAAATATGTTGAAATGAAAAGAAGAGAAGTAATAGTGGCTGCCCAAGTGTCAACCAGCAGGGTCTAGGTTAAAGTGGATATCGACTGTGCATGGATTCCTGGGTATAGTCTATTTTATTCCTTTAATCGTCAAAGCATATCCGTCACTGGTGACCACTCTGTCTATTGGTTAGGATCGGCTCCACTTAGGAATAATCCCCCAACTTACAGCGAACGAGCGCTGGATCGGATGGGATGAATGGAAGGGATTCCCATAGCGATTTTCCACTGCCTTCCAGCCAGACAACAGCATTCACAGGATATGCCTTGTGCCCATACCCTTCTACCGTTATCAAAGCCAAACATTTATCATAACTATTTTCTTCAAATAAAAATAAAAATAAGGGCCAAATCACAAGAATTGTAAACTAAGGTTAGGCCTTAACAGGTAAATAAAATGCTCTGGAAATTCCTTAATGTTCCAGAAACATTTTCTGAATGGAACCTTCATCAAAAGAATATCAAATTCATTAATGTGCATTGTTATCAACTGAGCAGTAACTGCCTTTAAAACAAGGAACATGTTAATCAAACTAGTTCTGATGTCTTGGTAATATGAAAATGAAAAACAAGAGTAACGTATCCAACTTGACACTAAGGATGAAAAATCTAGCCCCTGTAGTATCGTCTCAGAATCGCTCAAAGAGAACAAACCAAACTCAATTCTTGATGGACAAAATTGTTGCTCTTCAAACAAAGGTTAACGGCCAATCCTGTAGCTTCTTCCTCTTAATGTTGTGCCTGCTGTTAGTTCCGCTTGTACAGAATTGGTGGCTTGAACTCCTAAATTCCAATGTGCAACAGTCTTGTCTGTGCATTCTTAAGGTAATTTCAAAAGAGCTTTTAGTATTTACATCAAATATCTACTAAGAAAATATAAGTGAAATACCAAAGTATTTCTTTGTTATCAACTGAGCAGTAACAAGGAACTTTGTGTTGCCCTAATTCCCTCGTCAATGCGTGTAGAACCAGATTTGGGAATCTTGCATATAATCTGGTACCGTGCACCTTCTCGAAACTAGAACTCGATTCTTGTTGCCCTAATTCCCTCGTCAATGCGTGCAGAACCTGATCTTGGCATTTTCATATAATCTGGCACCGTGCATCTCAAACAATGAACTTCCAAGCCCCAACCAGTTGAAATGGGGGCGAAACTCTCCCCCGACCCAGTAAATTTGAGTGAATGCCATTAAATTTTTGTTGTACCTCCAGGCTCCAACTTCCAAGCCCAACCAGTGAAGCCCCAGCCAGTGAAAATGGGGCGAATCACTCCAATCCCTCCCTTAACCCAGTAAATCCAGGAGAATGCCATGGAAATGAGCTACAAACCAGAAAATCGGGTGGCGAATTTCATGGTTTAAGTATTAAGCGCATTTATTTTGTTGGGGTAAAACTTAATAATTAATTATTTTTAAAATAATTATAGGGCTAACTATATAAAACTATAGAAAATGGGTTTTATGTAAAAAAATCACCCTACCAAAATTTAAAATCACTTAAAATTCGCCTTTGGGCTAAAATTCGCCCCTAAAATTTTCCCTGACCCTATGTTTCTGCTCTCCCTGCCTTCAATGTTTTCTTTTGTATGTGTTATCTGAGGATTGATTTCAAGCTAATTTAACCAGTGTAGTGGTTCCATATGCTGCTAGCTGATGTATGAATTAATGAATATGTTATTAGATGTTCTTGTTAGGCTTTAATTGAATGAATTGGGATACTGGGAGTCTAGAACTCTGTCTCTATCTCACTAGGATCCTTTTCAATTAATTGAACCTTTCAAAGTTCCCTTGAGCTGGAGGCCGAAGCATTGAGAGTTAAAAGTCTCTCTCTGATCTCAGGTTTTTGAACTTTTTTTTCTAAATCTTTAATGTTTCCTTGTCTGAAGAGTTAACCTTTTAGGTCTTTGATCACAGGTTGTCCAATGGCATGTCCTGTCCCTAGATCTGATTCCTGAAGGTCACCTTGGAGGTTTCCTTGCTTTCACCTTCTTTCTTGCCTTTCCCACCACACAATCGTCTTTAAGATCCAATGCTTTAGATGACTAGCCCAACTGAAAGCCTGCATATTGAATAGCAAGTAAACCATTTCCTGACTCCATTTCCCAATGGTATTGAATGTTCTCTGAATCATCCCTCCTTTGCCTAAAATCATCTTTGCTCATCCTTGTCTTATATTTAAACCTTCTTTCCTGATTCCTAGCAACCAAACATACAATCAAACAAACAAACCTCGTGCCTATAACTAGCCTAACATCTTCACTTTGAGCTTCAAAGACATAAAACCTTTGTTTATATAGAGAGATCCCTCTCCGGACCCAGGAGGGCTAGATCCTAGGGTCTGAAAGTGGTTCTGATGTTGTCTCATCTTTTGGTCTTGCAAATCTGGCCAAAAAATGGGAACCCCAACATAATGGCGACTCCACTGGGGAAAAATATGAGAGTCTATAACTGATAACATTTTTCTGTCTCCCATTGTCGTCACCAACATAATGGCGACTCCACTGGGGAAAATTTGAGAGTCTATAACTGATAACATTGGTCTGTCTCCCATTGTCGTCACCAACATAATGGCGACTCCGCTGGGGAGTTGAGTGCATTTCACCTTAAAAATTCTTAGGCACTCAAAAAACCTAGAATCTCTAGTTAGATTGGTATCTCATTGCTGATGGTGGACAACAACCCGCTTCAAATAGTCAACTCATCCACCTGGCGACTCCACACCCCATAACTCCGAAAGACCAAATGACTCCACTGGTAGAAGACTCTGAACTGGTTGAGAAGATGCGATGACCATCTTTGCAAGAACATGGATCCAGACATGGAAAAATATACAAAGCTAGATACTTTGTATGATCAATTAAATGGAATAGCAGAAATGTTTGGTAAAGTGTTGGAGATGTATATGGATAATCTTAATGCAAATGATGATTATTTAGAACATCCCACACCTCTTCCAGAACAAGAACAAACTCAAGACCTAGATAATGAGCAAGACATGTGTGATGCTTTAAAATCTATGGAAGAGGAAGAGGAAAATGATCAGGAACCGCCTGATTGCCTTTCTATGTCTTGTATGATGCTGACCAGAGAATATTACGACCTATTAGCAAAATATAATAGGGAATGTTGCTTTGAGGAAACAAGAGACCACATTGAAGATGCAGAATCTGATGTGGAGGAAGAAACCACTCATGAGCCTTGTAGTCCAACCGAGTATCATCAGGTTCATAAGGATTTGTTTGAATCAGAAAGAGATCAAGAAACATCAGAAAATCCTCAAGTTTTCCCTACAAGCACAACTGAAGATATTCCATAAGAGGTTCAAGAAGACATCCTGCCTCCAAATCAGCTAGTACAAGAAACAGAGAACTACTATACTTCTTCTCAAGGAACCACAAGAAAATCTTCTCCTTTTACAGAAGAAGAGATTGATCAGGTATTAAATCAGCAGTCCACCTCTGAAGTCTTTCATAGAACACACACTCTTTCTCATCCATTTCCTCAGTTTGATTGTACAGATCCAGAAAGCTCCTCTGTAAATCAGGGTGAAGAGAAACCTGCTGATAGTCTAGTATGTTCGGTTGGAAGTATTACTCATATTCATGATTTTCCTATTTCTGATCTATCTGATGATGATGTTTTCCAAACAGAAGATGATATTGCAAGGTCATCATTAGTAGAGTTATGGGAGGAGGATCAATTCCCTTTACTCCCAGAGAGTAATGAGCCAATGCAGGATATTTATGATACTGATGGGGAGAGGTACAATAGTATAATAGCAGATGAAGATTCCTTGAATATTCATTATGCTTTACCACAAATCATCAGTGAGACTGGAAACCAACAGCTTTCCTTTTCAGAAGATGAGGAGGTAAGAAAAGAAGAAATCTTTGAGCAGATTAAAATTAAGGGGCTTTCTCTTGAAAAGGAGAAAGCAAAGGAACATACCCCTGCTCAAGAATACATAGATATTTTCACAGAGCTCAGCGCATCAGAGCAGAATATATCAGAGCTCCAAGAGGATAGCACTGCCATATATGATGAGTCCTCCAGTTCAGATAATGAAGAAGATAAGGGAGATTCTCTTTCTCAAGAGAGTCTTATTCTTGATCTAGTGGAAGAGGAAGAAATCCTGGTTGAAGTCAGCTTGCCAAATCTTTACAACCAGGTATCATTTCATGATCCTTATGTTCATTTCCTGCAAACATTTGAAGAAGGATCAAAGGTCTTGTTGAGTAACATGTTGCCGACAACAAGAAATTTTTTTGTAACTGCTATTTTTGAACAAAAAGAGTGGGAGTAGCCCTACCTATCTAGCACGCTCAAAGACTTGAGCAAGAGAGACTAGTCATGGGATCACTTGATGGACTGGTTGCATTGGAAGACAATGTTTGTAAGCTAGACTGTAAATATTCTAGTTAGAGTAGGGTAGGTAGGAAAAGCTCAATAAAGCTCAGTATGTGAGCATGTAGTTACTTGTTTCAAATTTCTGCAAAGTCCAGCAAGCCAGACAGTCTAATCCTGGCTTGACTATTTTTCAATTTCTGTCTTAGAATGTAGAGAAGAAATTTTTCTAGACAATTTAGTCCTAGCAGACATTAGTCTAGGTAGAGAAAGTTATGAGACCAATAGTTTAATCTGGTCTCATGGAGAAATAAGGGTAGAAATAGAATAGGTTTATTTTCTTGTTTGTAAAAAATAAATAATGTAAAGGGTCTGCTAGTCCAAATGCACCCTGGAAGAGAAAATGATAGGACTATAGTCTGGGTAGGTAGATTGTTTGGGAATTTTTCTGCTGATATATCATGATTTGTGGTAGCTGTTCCAAGAAAGAGAATAGATGGCTCAAAGATCAGGCTTCTGGCCTACTCCAAAGATCATTTTCTAAATTCTTGACTCCTTCTAGAAGAAGCCATCCCCATGTGGAGCCACTGTTAGCCCCCTATGAATTTTTTGATAAGCAAACAAGGGGCTAAAATGTTTTTGAGCCTTCAAGGAACGAATTTCCCTCTGAAAGCACATCATCCTTGAAGCCTCCTTGTGCCTTTTCCCTTTGAATAATCCTCACTGCTGTCTCCAGTTGTAAAGCCTCTCTGTTGTGAAGAAGAATGCCCAAAAGGCCTCCTTTTCCCTCTTATTTCATTCCCTCAGAGCCTCTATTTTCATCATTTTCATCCCCTTCTAAATTCCCCAATTTCCCTTTAAGTCATCCCAAATCCTCCTTTAAACCATACACACACCCCTTGTTTGGTTCAAAACCCCCTTTTTCCCTTTACCGTTACCTCTTTCTAGCCTCAAATTTCATTAAAAATGGGCCAAAACACACTTTCCACCTTATAACAAGCCTAGCCCCTTTCGGCTCAACCCCAGAACTGTTTCCTAATGTGACCCGAGTGCTAGAACCAAGCGTTAGCTCGGGAAGCGCTTATTGCATTTGGATATCGGGAGCGCTATCAACCGTCGATCTGTACAGATCGGACGGTCTTCGCAAACTCCATAGCACCCGTGGCCCCCCCGTTCACCCCTCCGATTGCATATCCACCGTCGATCTGATCCGCAGATCGACGGTCCATTTTTCACCCGCTTCGGTGGTCCTCGCGCCAAAGCACTGTTCAAAACTGTTGGTTTCCATCGCACTGCTTTTGGAAGGCAGGCTGTATTTTTCATTTCGGAGCGATGCCATTCATCGCATGACGCGTGGCTCCGCGCACTATTTAAAAACCGGCCCCCATCGCGCATTAGCATTCGACCGTGGACCCGACGCGATATGCATGCACACAGTCTAATCTGAAGCTGTCCATCCAATGGTGATAGTGCCACGAAGATGCTCGGGAGTTAGCCCGAGGCAAACAGGACCCCTGGTCCACCATCTGTCACCCTCCGACGCATTCTCAACCGTCGATCTCCTCCTGAGATCGGACGGTCCGGATTTAATTTACACCCCGCCATTGACCTGGTCCTGCCACATCACCTTTCCACATGTTCTCATTACATTTTCATCTATCCCCTATATATTTCATTCGAAGGTCAAATGTTAATGTTTTACCTTAAAACTCCCTCTCTCGCCGTCTTCCAAGCATCTCCATAGTTCTGCCACCTATCCTCCCAGTCCTCCATTACGTCTGCCCACCCCATGCATGGATTTCTTAACGTGTTTTCATGTTTTGCAGGGTTTCAGGTGGCGAAAGCCTCCTCTGTTCACAGTCACTGGTACAGTGGCACAAAACGCATGAAAATACCATCTTCAGGGACGGAAATTATGGAGAAAAATCCTGGGAAGGTGTTATGACATGATGCTCATTAAAGGAACAGAGTTAAACTCTGTAAAACCTTCCCAGAGCCATTAAAGCGTAGATTTCGCAGACAAAGACAGGAATGGAGCAGAAAAAGAGTATCAGTGAAAGATCAGAGAATTTAAGACCGGTAATCAAAGATTTTTGAAGCCTGGAATTAGTAATTTAAGGAGGGTACCAGATCGAAGACCCCGTGGATCACTCAGGGTGTTTACACCAGCAGAAACCATATCATCAGGGTGTTTACACCAGCAGAATGTCTCCTCCTGAGAAAGGACATAGTACTCATACGATTTTGGTTTACGTTGTGTCCATGAGAAGTTTTCCCCCCCTGACAACAGTCCTATGATATCAGAAACATTTGTTACACAGTATGGCAGACCTGAGTCATTGATCTATTTTTGTTTAGTTCACCAGAGTATTGCAGAGGTATTACAAAAAGTACATCAAAGACATACCTGGAGTAAATTGCAGCCTGATGAAGACCACTGTTTCGTCCAAAGAGTACTGAAGATAAATGCCCAGAATTTAAAATAGAATGGGGCCTCGACCCTCTTCCTCTTCCAAGTTTTAATACTACATTTATTTTTCCATCTACCTCCTCAGCCTCTTTTTCAGCTATAAAATACATGAAGAAACTCATTGTATGGTTGTTGATTGACTATCTATGAATTGCAAGTTGTTTCTCTTAAGACATGTTCTCTGTGTAAAGTTGTAAGATAGGCTGAGGAAGATGTTTTCAGACTGAATATAAAACTATTGGTAATGTTGTACTTGACTGGTGTTGCTCTTCAATATTACAAGCACATTTCTTTGGATCATGATTTAAAGTAGTGGTGATGTTTTTTTGTCTTTGTCTATGTTTTCCTTTTTAGTTCATTACATTTCATTTCTTCTGGCACGCATCAGAAATATGGCATAGGATTTACCCTTGTTAGGTACCCTATGTTTCTGCTCTCCCTTCCTTCAATGTTTTCTGCTGTATGTGCTATCTGAGGATTGATTTCAAGCTAATTTAACCAGTGTAGTGGTTCTATATGCTGCTAGCTGATGTATGAATTAATGAATCTGTTCTTAGATGTTCTTGTTAGGATTTAATTGAATGAATTGGGATACCGGGAGCCTATAACTCTGTCTCTGTCTCGTTAGGATCCTTTTCAATTAATTGAACCTTTCAAAGTTCCCTTGAGCTGGAGGTCGAAGCATTGAGAGTTCAAAGTCTCTCTCTGATATCAGGTTTTCAACTTTGTGTTCTAAATATTTAATGTTTTCTTGTCTGAAGAGTTAGCCTTTTAGGTCTTGGATCACAGGTTGTCCAATGGCATGTCCTGTCCCTAGATCTAATTCCTGAAGGTCACCTTGGAGGTTTCCTTGCTTTCACCTTCTTTCTTGCCTTTCCCACCACACAATCATCTTTAAGATCCAATGCTTTAGATGACTAGCCAAACTGAAAGCCTGCATATTGAATAGCAAGTAAACCCTTTCCTGACTCCATTTCCCAATGGTATTGAATGTTCTCTGAATCATCCCTCCTTTGCCTAAAATCCTCTTTGCTCATCCTTGTCTTATATTGAAACCTTCTTTCCTGATTCCCAGCAACCAAACATACAATCAAACAAACAAACCCCGTGCCTATAACTAGCCTAACATCTTAAATTTGAGCTTCAAAGACATAAAACATTTGTTTATATAGAGAGATCCCTCTTCGGAACTAGGAGGGCTATATCCTAGGGTCTGAAAGTGGTTCTGATGTTGTATCATCTTTTGGTATTGCCAATTTGGCCAAAAAATGGGAACCCCAACACCTTCCATGTCTGCTTTTAGATAATTCTTCATGTTTTCCATCTTAGCTTCCATGCCACCTTCCATGCCTTTCTTCAAAAATTCCATTTCATTTTTTGTCTCTCTTTGCGAGAGAAAAATTTGGTGCACTTTCTCTTGTAATTTAGATAGATCATGTCACAATTCTTCATCTTCATGAGTCATAGTAGAGCCTTCTGAAGGCTTAATGGGTATTGAATTATTTTTATGGGGCATCTTTTAGAACCCAATACTAATATTTATTCTACAATATTCCCTTGGAATCAATTCAAATTGATTCTTCAAACAAGACTTATGCAATTCAGAAAAAAAATATACACCTTTTTCTTGTTTTTTAGGAGCTTGATATTGAAATTGGATTATCTCTGTGATTGAAGCACTTCAATGTTTGAATTTCAGTACCAACATAGCCCTATGAATTCTCTTTCGAATGCCACAAGTTCGACCTAATTTTGATTCTCCAAGACAAAGTTGTGTCCAATCTCCCACAATGACCTAATTATGGACTGGTTCAGTAGAGAAAAATTGTACCGCTTGCCACGTGTCATGGTTTCATCCTTCGGTTCTGAAATTGATAGGAAATAAACTAAAGTCTGTGTAATTGCAACCAATTTTTACGGCACTCCAATCCAATGCTCAGAGAGAGAGTTATGAATATTTTCCCCCGATCACCTCTTTGAGATGAAATTTGGGAGCCTGAAAAAGCACTACCTTCCACAGATCATATCTCCAAAAAAATTGCGAACCAAGATCTAAAAGTTTTTGTCAAGTTTCCTCAGGATTTCACCTTCGTACCCTAAAACTTTCAGATTTTGAACCTTCGTAGAAAAAAATTTATAGCGAAAATTCCACGATGACCTGTTTAGAGCAGCGAAACCCTAGAATCCAAAGCTCTGATACCAAATGTTGTGTAACCAGGTCCAAAAATAGCAGAAAAGAGATATCAACGCCTTAGAAATAAGCCACTTCAAGAGGGAAACCTCCAATACATTACATAAATGAAAAATTCTTGGATGATACAATTTACAAAGCCTCGTTTCTATATATAGGATTCCATGGGGCCATAATGTAATCCTAGTGGGGCCACAATGTAATCCTAGCTGACCTAACAATAATAATTTAAGGGCACAATAATAACAATATGGGGGTTACAAGGGTACAATAATAACAATAAGGGGGTTAAACTAACAACAATAAGGGACTATACTAGTAATATAGGGACCTAACAGTTGAATCTACCCGATTTAACCAAGCTGACAAATGACCCCATCGCACACAATCCTACATGGTCTCCCATGCCCATGAAGCTCCCTTCTGATATTCCAAAGTTCGAAGGAAAGCAATCAGAAGAACCAGGTAATCATGCCATAAGCTTCAACCTCTGGTGCTCATCGAACAGTATCATTGATGACACTATTTGATTGAGATTATTTCAAGACACTCTAATAGGAGTAGCCACGAAGTGGTACGTGGAGAAACCCTCAACTTCACATGGAACCTTTGGTACCCTTGTCACCACGTTCCCAACATATTTTCAGTTACCCATTCACCATGATTTTGGAATGGAATTACTGACACATTTGAGACAGACCCCCACCTTCCATATCTCAGACCATCTCCATGAATGGAGGTGGCGTGGCAGTTTATGTAAAGCTAAACTCAATGATCGGGTTCTCTTAGATTTTTTCTTGAAAAATATTATGGTAGATATTTCAAAGGATGTGGTGCAATAGAGACCCACATATGAAGAGGACACTATCAACAAAGCCCAACAAGTTGAGATGATTTATACACAGTCAGGATACATTTATAACATCCTGCCTAATGCCCTGTGCCTTCAAACTTATCAAGAATTTACAGGTGCGTCGAACTCTTCAGATGGAATAATTGGGTCATTGACCCAAGGTTACCTAGGCAACAATAGTCAAAACCCCAGTTACACATATAGTTCTACCAGAATGTACCTCAACCTGGTTTTCAAAGTCATCATATGCCTCAACAAAATTTTACCAATAGGGTGCCAACGTATAACCAGGGAGGACCTTATCCTCCGGATCAGGGGAATCAGTACGCAGAAATAAACACTCACGAAAGATCTCCCCTCCAACATCCAGGTGAAAGCCAGGGACCACGTTATGCTCAGTCCCGAGTACAAGACTTGCCTATGCAGACCAATGCACAAGTGAACTTTGTGCAGTCGTGCCAAAACCAACCACTCCAATACAACCAGAAGAACTACCATCCTAACATGGTGAAGGAAAAATCCAAAAATAAGTCAAAAGGGAACCCTCGACAGGGGGAAACAACTAGCAATTCCCACTGCAATCCCAGGCTGGAGGCCACTCCAACCATAATCAGAACCAAGAGCCGAGCAATGCCTAACGACAGAGCAAAAGGCCACCTCTTTGAACAAACCATTCTCGTTCAATATGTAGTGAGTACATCCACTATACTCAACACTATCCCGATCTCCCTAAGCTGAAGAAGCTACAAAGTAACCGAGGACAAGGAGGATCTTTCCAGCTACGAGCTGTGATGCAAAAATATTTTCCCCATCAAGGGATGGTAAGCACTCAGCAGAAAAATACAGATGACTCTGGGAAAAGCAGCCATGAAATCTACATGACTGGTGAAGAGATGTTTTTCCAAACACGGAATCACAATTACAACACCCCACCAGACGCTAATACGTCAGTGGCAAGTACCAGTACACTGACTACACCTTTGACCATTTCAAAGATGCCTGTATAAACATTTCCAAAAGTGGAGAAGGGACCCAATAGGCGAGCATGAAGCTACTCAAAAGCGGCCCATATTTATAGTATCATGGATGTTTTAGCACAATCTCCAGCTGATAGTCAGCTTGGAAGTATTGTAGTCATGCCCAAAACAACGAAAAGCCCTACTTTTCGCGTTAGGCGCTATCGGCTGTGCCGATACGCGCCTAATGGCTTTTGACTTATACAAAGCCACCCCTAGGCCTCCTTCCATGGTCGCCTTCCAGATACCAGTGTCGGTCCAGAATATCACTATTCACCGATGTGTCATAGACGAGAGTACATCCACATGCATCATGTCTAAAAATGTTTGGCAGAAGTTAGGTTCTCCCAAACTAAAACACTCAGTCATTATTTTTAGAGTATACAACGGTCTTCCATCAACCCCCATCGACCTCTACCAAAACGTCCCAGTCTACTTAGTCAGAAAGACGGTCCACATATACATTGAAGTCTTGGATGCTCACCTAGACTACAATATACTCCTTGGACGGAGTTATATGTATGCCATGTTTGCCATAGCCTCCTTCTTCTTTTGCATCATGATGTTCCCCCACGAGGACCATATCATTATTGTAGACCAACTGACGCATAGCGAGAAGAGACCCCTAACAAACACTGATGTAATTCTACCCTATGTAGATACATCCTCGGATGCTCACTCACAGTACCAAGAATATGGCCCCGGCCAATTCAAACTGTCGTCTGTTCTAGGGTCATTCCTAGGAGATCCTCCCATAATCCCTGAATCATCACCTGATGTCATAAGGGCTTTGGTGTGCATTATTTCCATGTCAAGCGCCAAAGTTAGTCAGGACATGGACATAAGCAATAATGGCATGGAGTCTTCAACCACGATAACCTCTCTAGCCTACGCCACCTCCCAAACCCCTTTCCTCTACACCCCAGTTGGTTTCGTCTCCTAGTAGGTTTATGAAACACTGGTATTACCAAACATATCTTTGGAAATCCCAGTTTGGTACCTCATTCCCCTTGCAGGAATAGGAGCTGCCCACGTTATTGCCACAATATTGAAGCCCCTCAGTCCCGAGGAGGCCCCACTCATCCCCAAAACGATCGAAATCACCCCTGCAAGGGAAACTCCCATTGCAAAATTGGTGATCACGGCTAAGAAAATCGAGAAAAGAGGAAAGAAGATGGTGAACCCCGCCATACAATGGGAATCACCATTCTACGCCATATGCGACGTAATAGGTCACCCTACCCATATATTTCCGGAACTAGATGAATTAAAACCACTCCTTAGCTCTGAGACAGACATCATGATGCCATGTTCCCGTAAAAAAAAACCTACCACAAAAGGTAAAGGTAAAAAGTTGCGTAGCAATGACACATGCGCTCTCTGCAACAACTATGGGCACTATGCCCACCATTACCGAGAGATCCCGTGATATAGGGACAGCTTACGTGCCATCAAGCAATCCTATCAAGAGGATCCTCCCACCCAATCTGTCAGGGATGAACCTCGTATCATCCCGTACCTATAGGAAGAATGACAATCACCTAAAAGGCTCCTTGCCAGACCCCCTCCCCAATAGAAAGGTGCGTACTTTGCGATGAACTTGATCATTTCATAATTGATTGCCCATCTTTGGAAATGTTCCAACGATAATACCCAGTCCATATAGTATACCGCATCGACATGGACGTCCCATATTCATGTTAGATATTGGTGACAACCACCCAGTATGTCGTTGTCACTACATACCAAGATTCCACACAGATCTAGCCTGTATGCGATCAACCATAGTCCGCCTCTCTCGGGAAGATGGCACAGACTCAAAATCCATGAAAAATTCGACAACCCAAGAGGATGTGATGGACATATCCATCCTGTTCTTGTCAACTGAGAGGCGACCAATCAGGGAGATTCCCCCCAAGCCATCATACACCAGCAACGAACAGGGGAACTTGGTTTCCTGATCCTCTTGAGTTATCACGTGTGTCGATTACTACAGACAGTTTGATCGAGTCTTTGACTCAAGGTCACCTAGGAAGTAGTAATCTGTATTTGGGGAGTTACCAGGTGCGTCGTCTACTAGAGAAATTTTGGTACGGGTCTTTGACCCAAGATCACCTAGGCAGTAGTAGCACCCATGATACTCAGAGAGTTACCATATAGGTAGATTCTGTAGATGGCTTGATCAGCTCTTCGAACCTATATCTCCTAGGTAGCAGTAGCACCTAAGTAGGTAGATTCTGCAGACAGCTTGATCGGGTCTTTGACCCATGATCACCTAGGCAACAGTAGTACCATGCGCATCAATTCTGCAAATGGTTTGATCAGGTATTTTTCCCAAGATCACCTAGGCAGAAGTAGTACCATGCATGTCGATTCTTGAGACGGTTCGATTGGGTCTTTTGCCCAAGGACACTTAGGCAGCAGTAATCAAATACCCTGGATACTCATACGATTCTACTAAGAACATTTCACAACCTAGCTATCATGAAAGTCACCCCGACACTCATATACCAACCAGGGACAAGGGAACCGATATACCCCATTCCCCACATAGAATGGACCACTGGCATAATGTAATGCACCGATCAATCTAGTACAACCTTTCCTAGGCTCATTAGCAACCATACAACCAGCATAACTATGAAAATCCACCAATTACTGCAAAAAGAATTCAAGGATCAAACAAAAGAGGAGATCCTGGATAGGGGGAAGTAACCGGCAATGCCCCCCTAATCTCAGTCTAGGGGAAACCCCAACTGATATCAAAACTAGGAGCCAAGTAACAACTCCTAAGGGAAAATTTGAGCTTAGAGTATCTGATCACGAAACCCAAAGCAACATAGTGATTAGGACCTTGTAACACCTAAAGGCGATGCCACACATTCGCACTCCCGAAAAAATATTTTTTTCAGTTCTGGCATGTATGCCCTCTCTCATCTTATTTTTTTATAAAAGCTCATGAATTTCAATAATATTTGATAAAGAATATTCTTTCACTTGAGGTAGTTGTTTTTGTAGGAAAATCTCGCAAACCATCCACAATGCCATCTACTGAAAGTTATAGAGCAGGTACCATTCTACCCCCAGCATGATAGAGTCCCACTAAAATTTGCATATCCTGACATCATTTCTCCATCAAAAATTAACCATAGGGTCCTCATATCCAACCATGTTTATCATCACCTCACCCTGCACATGATAAACATCCTCATTGGTCGATAGAGCCTCCCCTCCATGGCATTCGTCACCCATAGTAGACCATATCTCACAGCAAAAGTGATGCCATGGCCATACCACTTTGGTCTGGGAAGCACCTCATGCCCATCCATTCACCATGCATAAGGTCAAGTTTACAATACAAGCTAAAAATCCCTTCCTGTAAGATCAGGTTGTACAAGCAGATCAAAAGCGCACTATCGCGCCTCACATTTGGCCCACCATACCTCCACTAGTATAATCCCATCTGCGATACTTTCTCATATGCTTCATCAACCCCGCACATGAGACCAACCAATGGGACCCCCACCCTCAGCAAAACACCTTGATCACAACATCAGTGAGTGAACACTTTCATATTTTGGGGTACCCATCTCTGTGCTTTGTATAAACCAACCCCCATTATTTTATTCTTTTGGTAAGTGTACAAAGACCCCGAATGGTGCACTACGTCCTTCACCCTCCATCCATAATTTTCTCCCATGGCAGCAGTACCTGAACACCCTTGGTCAGAGTATTACACCCCCATGCACATGCCACCATGACATTCATAGCCAGTTTATACTCTACCTGGAATTCCTACCGACTTCAGGGATTTCCCCATCAAAAATAACTATGAATGTCGCCAAACTTCTTAGTATACTCTGACCTTGGGCCACTGAATCCCCATCATCAGAGTTTAGTCACCCCTCGCCAACATGCCTATGTTAAACCCATCACATCCAGGTCCTCGACCCATCATGTTTGCGACCCCTTGGCCGGTTGAGGCTTCCCTTATTTTGAATTCGACACCTATTCTCCAAAAAGGAAGCGTGTTGGGGCCCTTGTTTTTGGAAAACCTTGTTTTGAACGGCCAGATTTTGGGGTTGCGGAAAATGGACACATGGCAGCCGCAACCAAGTCGCAACCACACCAAATGGCGGAGCTACCAAAGTTGCGAAGGAACATGCACATAGCGGAAGAGACAAGATGCACAGGTACAGATAAGAAGAAGATACACCAGAAGAACGCAAGAGGAACACACAGATAAGCAGAGAAAAGCTAGAAGCAGCTGCAGAGGACATACAGAGAACTAGCAGTTGCGACCGCGGGTGAATAAATAGCAGTCACCCGGATGGAAGAAGGGATGATGATAATTATTGCGCAGCAGAAGAAAGGAGAGAGCAACTGATGGAGAGAAAGCGCAGGCCGCAACAGGAGCTCAGATTCTGGATGAGGTCTCTGTAGTTCTTAGGGTCTATTGATGTACATCTCTATTCCGTGAAGCCTATGCATCAGACTTGTAAGCCAGTGCAAAGCTATGTAAACTGTGAATTTGGCCAAGAGCTTAATACAATTGAAGGTTTCTGTCTATTGGGGTGATTCACATGCATGTGTATTGATTGCAATGTTTCAAAATTTTAATTGCTTACTACCTGTATGCTTTATGGATGATGTTGCGTGTATGATTCTATTTATGTGATCTAAATGCCGATAAGAATGAGTTGCGGATCCTTCCCTTGCCATTGGTCTATTCCCATTCTACATGTAGTCGCGGCACGCCTCAGGTGAGACTCTCTACTCTCTGGAGTAGGGTGATAATGCCGACGTAATCCTAGACTACAACGGATTCCTTTGTTGGCCACAACTCCCGAACCTAGGTCTTGCCCGCGAGACCTGATCACCTGCCAACAATGGTTCCATTGCCAGGACCTGCATGATATGAGGGGACTTAGACCATGGTATCGCAGATCTTCAAAGGGGAGATACGGCGATGGTGGGATAATCACATGGACCACTTTATCGCTCAGCAAGCGGGCGTGACTAAGAAAGGAGAGGCAGCGATTAGGGAACTCATCCTTTTCTCAGATTCAGCCGGTGATACGTACGAAATTTTCTGGGGAAGGTTCCCTACTGACCTTTACAATTGGTTGTGGAGATTACGAGCGACGGTGCCGCGAGAGGGCTTGCGGAAGATAAACCGCAGGTGGGCGCACGAAGATCTGGTGGCACTGCATCGGTTGAACACTGAACTAACCCGCGCGGTGTATTTTTGGGTAAGGACCACGTTAGAAGGATACACTGTGGAGTTTGCTGCTGAGTGCTATCAATATTTCTCTAAGGCCGAGGCTGTCTTCCACTCAGGGCTAAGAGGGAAGCTGCTTAAGGAGATTCCGCTGTGGATTAAAGCTCTGATGGTGGATGAAGGGTTGATCGAATTCCACAAAACGAGTATGGAAGCGTAAACCACCCGTGCAGGGGGAAGGGTTGAGGGGAGCGATGCCATGTAGAAGGTGACCCGGGGAGTGGGGATGGATGCTGAGGTCGCAAGGACGTTGAGGGAGCGACGTGCGCATCGACGGGAATAGATCGCCGATAGATGGCGAAGAAGGGTGATGCGAGAGTTGAAGAGACGGGAGATCGAGAGGAAAAATCAGAAGGAGGTGCCTCAGAGGATAAGGATTATGGACGCGGGTACCCAGGGACGAGAAGGGACCGCTGCGGAAGTATGATGGGTGCATGGGAGCCCTGCCGAGTGAGCAAGGGAACCGGTGACTGACGAAGATGGTGAAGGTATGCAGCCCGAGGAAAGTTTCGATGCTAAATGGTACGTGGTAATGCAGCAGCTGTTTCAAGAACGGACGGCGCTTAGTCTTCCAGGCTACCCCCAATCTGCATGGCCAGGATTCTTGCCTTCCCCTAGTACTTTATCAACCTTTGAGTAATATTTTTGTTAAATTTAAAGCATTGAGTCGATTTCACAATAGTTCAGTGTCGTCAGCGACACCTGTTAGTAGCAGCAGCACTAGTAGTATTGCATTCCCGAGGGGAATAGTCGCGCAACCAGGACCCGAAGGATTTATCCCGGTCAACCCACCGCAAGCAACCATGGCTGGGTCTTTCACCCGGTATCCCGAGTTCTCAGGCCGAGGTAATGATGATGTAGAGCAACACTGGTATCTGTGCGAAGCCATTTGGAGGGCTCGGCAGACGCCGGACGCAGGTAAACTAATAGAGTTCCAAACCACACTCAGAGAGAGGGCTCTGCGATGGTTTATCAAGTGGTCTGAAGCCCACCCGAATCCCGTCATTGTGGACGTAAAGCGGGATTTTGTCCGAGAATTTAAGCTTCCCCAGACGGACCAACAGGGCCTGTCCGAACTCTGGGAAATTAAACAGAAGGAAGGAGAAACTGCATGGGAGCTAATGCGGCGATTCAAGGACGTGATTGGGAAACTCAGTTACCTGATCGATCCAAACCATCAGAGGGATTGGTTCATCAAGGCTTTTCTTCCCTTGACGCGAACCCCCCTCACCCAGCAAAAGATTGACAATCTGCAGGATTCTTTGGAGTAGGCCATGAAGATCGAGGCCATGGCGGGCTACCCTTAGGAATATCAGGGAGGGCCGGCCCCGTAGGATCCCTCCTTGGTGGGATTGCAACATCAGATAGCCAGTTTGACTAAAAATCTCAAGGAGATACAGCCAGGCAGACCAGCCAGGCCAAACGTTTGGTGCACTCACTGCCTGGTCGAAGGCCACGTCGCAACTGAGTGTCCTCGGTTGCGTGGTGCGGGGGTGGGACCCCCAGTCGTGGCAATTCAAGGAGGGCCACCCATGGGGGGTGGTGCGGCGCTGATTCCGCAGGGGGTATACCAGCCGCAACATCCCTACGCAGGGTTCCCCTCCCAACTCAACCCAGCTGCCACGGAGTACTGTGAAATTTGCCGGACTGTGGGACATCCACCTCGGATGTGCCTGATTCTACAAAAGTATTCCAACGTACCAAACAACATATATTGTGAGTTCTGCACTTCCACGACTCACAACACTGAGCAATGCCGAGCTCTTGACGCACTTGCGGACCGGCTGGACTGACCCTCCTACAGGGTGAATGAAGCCCCTAAAGGAAGAGAGGGCGGGGCGCGGGGAGGTCGCGCTGGGTGCCGCGGGCCGATGAAATGCTATAACTGTGACCAGGAGGGCCATGTGGCTCGCGAATGTCCCCTCCCTCACCATCCGTGGTGTTCGCAGTGCCGCGTAAACAACCATGCAACAGAGGACTATCCGGAGCTCATCAAAAAATGGGAAGAACGTGCACGGTAGAGGGGCACGAACTTGGTAAACGCCGAGCTGCGCATAACTACGACTCTGGCCATGCAGAACGTCGCTATCGTGACAAGGGGCGGTAAGAAAATGGGGGAGGATGCTCGCGGAAAGGAGTCGGCACAGGTTTTCAGGCCAGCGTCCCCGCAGCGGGTAATCAGACCCGAGGCACAGAAGAAGTATTTTCAGGAGGCGGTTGAGGCATTTGCTCAGTTGCGCGACTTGGGAGGCCTGGAAGAATCTCTGCCGACAGACCCTGGACCACAGCACGCCCAAGGAACCCAGATTTCCGAATGGCTCCAGCTATTCCTCAGGATTGTTGACAATACAGCTTTGCGGCAGCAGCTCAAAGATGCTCTGGAAGGAGCACTGCAGGGGAGGACAAGATTGCGGGAACCGGTGGATATGGCCCCGCAGTTGGTGTAGCGCATCAAGCAGAATAAGCGACGGATGGGTAAAGATTTCTAGATTAATACGCAGGTTGGGGGATTCCAAATCAGCGACACCATGCTTGATTTGGGATCTGACGTTAACATCCTGCCGCGCAAGACATGGGAGGCTCTCAGAAAGCCACGGCTAGCCTACTCGCCCATCCAACTCAGGATGGCGAACCAGTACTACATTCTGCCAATTGGCCGACTCGAAGGAGTTGAGGTCGACATTGCAGGGGTTAAGACGTACACTGATTTTGAGGTTATTGATATTATGGGAGACAAGGATCCATACCCCGCATTGTTGGGGATGGATTGGGCTTTCGAGAATTATGTTATCATCGACCTCAAAAAGGAGTTGATGATCTTCGAAGACGGGGAGGTCCGGGTCACTCAGCCTCTCGACCCCTATCAAGGGCCGAGGTATACCGAGACGGTGGATAACCGGGAGGATGCTCAGATGATGGACCACCTCTATCAGATGATTGCAGGGAAACGAGAAGACTACATTAACCCGACCGCGACTGGTTCTGTCAGTTGGCAGAGTGTCCAGAGCTCGGAGCTGGGATCCGAACTTGCATGGGAAGACTGGCAGCAGGGGGGATACGAGACTAGCACGCGAAGATGTGCTCATATTGGCCACATCAATTGGATTGGTGCGGAGTTCATAGACTACCTGACCCTATCGAACATGCAAGATGTCAATACCTTTATTACTAGGGTTGAGGACAGGGTGCCGGAAGGGAGCAGAATACCCCTTCTGGATGTCGCACTACAGTTGACAGCAGCCTGGTGGTGGAAAATCACCGCGGTACCTTGGCGCGGTGGAGTAGTGTGGCAGACGCGTTGCGGGCACGGTTTAAAGAAGATGAAGGCCCTTGAAGAAAGCGACGGTATTCGGGACTTTCCAGTTCGCAGGACCATTTGCGGACCTGTGAGGAGTAGTGGCGGAGTATAGGATACCCAGAAGAGCTGTGGGTTCATCGGTTTGTCCACACTTTAGATACCATCCCCCATGCATGGTATTTGGAAGAATAAAGGAAACGTGGGACTAGCTCTTGGATGGAGGTCGCGCACAAATTTGCGTAGTGCTTCTCTTTCACGGGAGACACCGAGCTGGAATCTCAGGCATTGCACGCTATCAGGGCGGTACTATTTTTCCGCGATCCACAGATCGATGACTGCATGTTGCCCGTCCTGCCTAAGGACGCGCGAGAGTTGGTGTGCCAAAGTATTGACGACGATCTCGAGAATGATGGGCTCGAGGACCTGAGGCACCTGTATTTCGAAGAGAAGGAAGGCGAGCGGAATATTGATGAAGAATCGGCCACGGAAGGGGTCCACTTACGGCCGCTGAAGACAAAGAAGCTCAACATTGGTACGGAAAAGACGTCTAAGTTGGCTACGGTGGGCGATTACTGGGACGAGGAGACAACCAAGGAGATTTTCAACCTCCTCCAGGAATATGAGGACTTGTTCCCTTCATCGGTAGCCGACCTAAAGGGCATCAAAGGAGACCTTGGCGAAATGCACATCGTGCTAAAACCGGGGGCCAGGCCGGTGAAGCACCGACCTTACCAGTTGAACCCGCAGGTTAAGGAGAAGGTTAAGGCGGAAATTGATAAGATGCTAGCCGCGGGTCTAATCTTTGCAGTGGAGGTAGCAGAGTGGGTGAGCCCCATCGTCATCCAGAATAAGAAGGACAAGGCGGAGATACGTGTTTGTGTCGATTATCACAGTCTGAACAATGCCTGCATTCATGATCCGTTTCCCACCCCTTTTAGTGACGAAGTGTTGGACCACGTTGCGGGGAACGAAGCATACTCTTTCACTGATGGCTTTTCGGGCTACCATCAGGTGCGTATTGCGGAAGAAGATAAGTCAAAGACAACCTTCACCACCAAATGGGGGTCGTTCGCGTACCATGTCATGCCGTTCAGATTAAAGAACGCCCTGGCTGTGTTTTCCCGGATTGTCATCGCCGCCTTCCGGGAGTACATTCACAAGTTCCTGGAAGTCTACATGGACGACTAGACTGTCTACAGCTTATTGAAGAAACACGCTACCTTGTTGCGGGTCATGTTTGATCGGTGTCGACAGCTACAGGTGCTGTTCCATTCGGCACGTTGTTGGGACATGTGGTATGCAAGCAGGGGGTCTGTGTCGACCCCGCCAAGGTTGCGGTGATCGTACACATGGAAGCCCCTGAGACGGTGAAACAGTTGCGAGCATTACTTGGGCACACGGGATACTACAAGAGATTTATCTGTAACTATGCCAAGATCACTGCTCCGTTAGAACAACTTCTGCGGAAGTCCGCAGTCTTCCAATGGACGGAGGAGTGTCGGATAGCCCTGGACACCTTGAAGGAGAAGCTGGCGTCAGCGCCCATTCTAGTACATCCAGACTGGGATAAGAAATTCCATGTGCATATCGACGCTTCTAGTATTGCACTGGGGGCTGTCTTGGCACAACCGGGCGAAACAACAGTCGACCACCCGGTCTACTTCGCAAGCCGCAAGCTATCGAATGCGGAGAAGAATTATACCACGACCGAGCGGGAGGCACTGGCGATGGTCTACTCTCTTCAGAAGTTCCGCCACTATCTGCTGGGGGGCAAGTTCAAGTTCTTCACAGACCACTCTGCCTTGAAGTACCTGGTCAATAAGCCCGTTTTGGAGGGTCGGATTTGTCGTTGGCTTCTGCTGTTCCAAGAATTCACATTCGAGGTAATCGTCAAGCCCGGAAGGTTGAATTTCGGGCTTGATCACCTATCCAGGCTGGAGACAGGGGAGAACGACGGCTCCCTCGATGATCAGCTACCCGATGCTGACCTTTTTCGAGTCGAAGCTGTACCAGATTACTTGGACGATATTGCCGCCTATCTGACAACGGGGCAATGCCCTCAGGACTACGCCCCGCTTCAGAAATGACATTTGGTCGTTCGTGCCGCCGACTACCAGTTGATCGCGGGGCAGCTATACAAACTGGGCCTTGATGAGGTTTTACGCCGATGCGTCCTTGACCACGAACGGGAAGCAGTAATGTGGGAAATTGGAATGTCACAGCGGTGTTGCGGGAGGGCATGTAGGTGTGAAACCTACCGCGGGAAAGGTGCTCCAAGCTGGCCTGTGGTGGCCGACAGTACATGCTGATTGTAAGGCCTATGTGAGGCGCTGTGTTGTATGCCAACGGACTGGAAGGCCCTCACACCGGGATGAGCTCCCGCTACATCCAGTGCCGGTGTTGTGGCCGTTCGAGAAGTGGGCTGTGGATTTTGTGGGCCCCATAGCTCCGGTCGCCAGGCACTCCAAGGCCCGGTACATCATCACCGCCATGGATTACCTCACCCGGTGGGCTGAGGCAGCGGCGGTGCGCGACTGCACAGCGGATACCGCCGCCCGATTCATTTTTGAGCACATCATTTGTCGGTTTGGCTACCCGCAAATTTTAACCAGTGACCAAGGTACGCACTTTATTAATGATACTATCAAAACACTGCTGGACACCTTCATGGTTCAGCGTCACAAGAGTAGCCCGTACCACCCGCAGGCTAATGGTATGGTGGAAGCCTTCAATAAGATTCTGGAGAAAGGCTTGACGAAGATTTGCAATGCCCAGCGTGATGATTGGGATGAGCGCCTATCAGCGGCCTTATGGGCCTATCGGACTACGGTGAAGCCCTTGACCAATCAAACGCCCTTCCAGCTTGTGTACGACCGGGAGGCTGTGATCCCCGCCGAGTTTACTATACCAAGCCTGTTAATCGCCACGTCTCTGAAGTTCTCGGAAGAGGCCTCCCTCCAGGAGCGCCTCCATGAATTGCAGGAACTGGATGAGGCCCGCTTCCTGGCCGAATTCCACCAAAAGATCCAGAAGGACTGGCAGAAAGCATGGCACGACTGCCACATTAAGAACAAAACCTTCCAGGTTGGCGGCAAAGTTATTTTATACAACAACAGGTTCTAGAAGTTCCCAGGCAAGCTCCAGATGCACTGGTTGGGACCTTACTTTGTTGTCAAAATTCGTGACTCCGGAGCCGTTCGGTTGGCACAGCTGGACGGTACGGTTCTCCCTGGCTGGGTGAATGGCGCACGGCTGAAACCCTACCAGGATTAAGTACCTTTCATTTCTCATCAATAACTCTCGCACCCGAGAGCACCCGTAGAATAGCATAGTTGAATAACTCTCCTGCAACTGGGATGAGCGTAGGAGGTCTTTCTGTTCGTAGGTAGTGTGTCAATAACCGCTCAATTGCGGGGTAAGCACCGCAACTGAATGTGGTCGGGGCGGTGCCTGTCTCGCGTGTCATCCTTGTAGGATCCGTACCCGCCTCCCTGTCAGTCCAGCTCAGTCCACCCACATAGTTGTGTTAGTCCGTAGGATCGCCTAGATTTGCGTCATTAATTACCATAATTGGCAGTAACCGCGCCGTCATCATTTGGCCATCACCCACAGTAACCTCAGCCGTTGCGTCCGCCCACTTCCCCATGCCACCGTCAGCAACCATCACATCACTCATTGGCATGCGATTGATCGCACGATTATCGCAGAACGAATACCAGCGGGCATTAACTCGTTAGGGGGTCTCATCAACTCCACTCGTGCCGAGTGCTGACATAACTTGCATGCACACCAAAAGCACGAGAATGCTGGACTCGTTCGAATTAGCAATTTTCGCTGCACCAGAGCCACTGAGTTCTTAGAACGCATTGCACCAGGAAAGACGCTCACGACTGATTCTACAGGTCTACCAACGCCAGGCAAAAATGCCGAAGGCCATCCCAGTAGTTATTGAACCAGAGCTTGATCCTCGCATTCACAAAACCGAGTCCCTTGTGGGCAAGTACGATAGTGCAGCCCTGATTGATGCCAACCTCTCAAATGTTGCTGAGTTTCCGTCCCTCCAGCGATAGGCCTACATGGAGCACTATTCTACTGCAGTCGGCAATCCCGCCAGCCGCCTGCAACCAGAATTCAGCGGCCTTCAGACCTCGTCCTTGATGAATTTGAGGAAGCTACCGGTCTTTGGCACCACAGGACCGGTTCTGCAGTGTACCCGGTTCCTCCTCAGCCGAATTCAGAATGGGTCTCTATGGCTGGCCCAGGAAATTCCTATTCACGGTGAGGATATTCATCGCCTCACAGGGCTATCACAGACAGGTGCAGATGTCTCAATGGCCTGCCAGACCTCCTCCAAGCGCGCACGAAAGTCGGGCGATGCGGACCTGTATTCCAAATATGGCACTCGCAGGGGGGGGAAAGGAGCCAAGATTGAGCTCATTAACAAGCCCGAGATTTGCTTCGCCTGTTACCTCATTGCCAGCAATACAATGAGGCATTACATGAAAGGCGAGTGCACTCTTGATACCATCTCTATTGCTGAGCATTGTGTCCAAGGCGCCAGACTGAATTGGTGTTCCTTCGTGTTGAAAGAGTTGTTCGCTACGTGCGAGGAGAATTACAAGCGCGCAACTACCTTCATTTATGGCTACTTGATTATTGCTTTTGCCATGTGGAAATGGCACACCCCACACATCCTGTTCCCAGCAGAGATCCCCGAGGGCCAGCCCCTCGCGATGAAATTCACTCCCCGACAGGTCTCTAATGACCCCAGTACCAAGCTGGTGAATGCAGATGCGTTTCGGTCATGGTACCGACTAATGACTGATGTGGTGGCCGGCCAACAACGGGTGCCCCAGAACCTATTGGATGAATATAGCGCGCAGGCGTGGTTCAGAGTAAGCCATAAGCACACTTACCTCTGACCCACTTGCATTCCAGCGGAAACCTTCCACATGACGCCACTGAAATTTCAGTTGGACAATGCCACTTTCCATCGTGAAGTCTGCTCATGGCCGGGAGTCACAAAGCACATGCGGGACGGGCTCCCCCGGTACAATTTTGACAGGATGGCACCGGTGCAACAGCTGGCCGAAACGGCAGAGGCAACGCCCTCACAAGAGCTTCCCGAACCGCTCATCCCCATCGTTTGCCACTTCAACGCCCAGGTACGGAATCTCAATGTGGTGACTCAGGTTATTTCTAGCGGCGCTGCTCCATTTCCTTTATTTTCTGAGTTTCAGCTCACTCGATCCCCTTCACACCCCCGTACCACTCCACTCACCTCCCCCATTCCCACCAACTTGTTCACTTCGGCTGATCCACTCACGACCTCGATGGGCGAGACGAGCGGGCCCAGAGATCCACCCGAGGCCCCTCCACCTAAGAGGGCCCGCACAACTGAGGCAAACCCGGTGGTGGACCTCACTGTTGACGATCCACCACCGCCCCCAAGCACCGGGGTCTTGATCACTGAAGAGCCCCTCATCGACCCGTCTGAGTTCATCAACATCCGACTTCCACATTCCTCCACCTCCCCATTCATTGTCCCGATTACCGTCTTCCCGCCTACTACTCCATCTGGCCCCTCCACTTCATCGGCTACTGTATCCGACCCCCTTGTCCGGGAACTTCGGGGTGGGGACCGCGGGGCTGAGGTCGACTCTCGTACCCCACCCCGCTCTTACTGATACATGCACGTAGCAGACACCCATTGTGTCTATTTCTGCTGAGGCTCAACCAGCGGCCACCCTCCCTCCACCATCGGCCCACATTGATCAGCACGCACTGCCGGATTTCAATATGATTGATTCTGGCCATCCAGAGGCCGCGCCCTTATCTCCTCCTGAGCATGGCAATGGATCAGTTGCCGGTGGGCAACCATTGCTGGAGAAAATTCTGGCGCCGAGCACATCTGGGACCGCCACCTTCCAGCCCGGCAATCCAGCTCAGCTGTACCTACTGATTCAACGGGTGGCCCAGCAGGCTGACAGACTACATTTGGGCCTCCAGCAGCACTGTGCCGAGTAGCAACGCCAAATTTTCGTGCTTACTGAACAGCATGATCAACTCCAAACAGCAAGGGAGCAGATGGAGGTAACGATCACCAACGTCACTCGGATGTTCTCCGAATTCTGGCCTTCCCTACAGCCTCACTACCCCCTGCTGCCTCCCGAAATTGCTGCGGCCAGTCTCTCTGAGCAAGAAATCCACCTCTGCATTGCCGTTCAGGAGTTATATCAGGATAATCATGAGCTTCGTGCGGCATTAGCAACCCGTCCGGTGCAGCCTGACCCTGTAGTCGACTATTCAGCCCAGGTGGCCGCCAAGCAGGGCCAGGAAATTCAGATGCAAGCCGCACTTCAGTCCATGGCACGCGCAGCTCAGGACCTCCTGAAGGGCCTTCAGGAATGCTCCCTGGCACTCACCGTCCGGACCCAACCGATGTCAACCCAACTCCAGCAGGTTTCAAGGGAGATTCAGGAGGCTACGGACCCTGCAAGGCTGGATCAATTA
This sequence comes from Pinus albicaulis, assembly GCA_034641835.2. Lineage (NCBI taxonomy): Eukaryota > Viridiplantae > Streptophyta > Pinopsida > Pinales > Pinaceae > Pinus > Pinus albicaulis. The sequence goes on from CM076576.1 coordinate 267,058,298, forward strand.
TACGGCCAGGCTGATGAGCTTGAAGCACAGATCCAACATACAGAAGCTAGCTCGGTGGAGGCCAAACGCGTCATTCGGGAGCTCTGGCCGCCTCTTCAATCTAGCGCCCGGTCTATACAACAGCTTGCAGCGGCAGCCGAGACCCCGATTAGCACCATGTTCGGTGCCGTCCCAGCGCCCGTCAAGGAGGATGCTGCCACCAAGCTCGCCGCGGAAACAGACTTTCTCATCTAGGGCTGGCAGCAAGCTGTGTCAGATTTTAATGAGCTTCACACTGCAGCGTTCCGCAGGGTTCCGGAGTTGGGGGCCCTTGTTTGAACAGCCGCCAGAAGATGCACAGCAAGGACAGGAGCAGGCTGAAGGTGCACAGGAGGAATGAGCGCAAGATGAGGGCACGCAGTGTGAACAGGACATGGAGGCAAGCGGGGCAATGGAGGTGGAAACTGTGATTTGTGATTGACTCGGGGACGAGTCAAGGAACTGTGGTCGGGGCTTGTTGGGGCCCTTGTTTTTGGAAAACCTTGTTTTGAACAGCCAGATTTTGGGGTTGCGGAAAATGGACACATGGCAGCCGCAACCAAGTCACAACCACACCAAACGGCGGAGCTACCAAAGTTGCGAAGGAACAGGCACATAGTGGAAGAGACTAGATGCACAGGTACAGATAAGAAGAAGATACACCAGAAGAACGCAAGCAGAACACATAGATAAGCAGAGAAAAGCTAGAAGCAGCTGTAGAAGGACATACAGAGAACTAGCAGTTGCGACCGCGGGTGAATAAATAGCAGTCACCTGGATGGAAGAAGGGATGATGATAATGATTGCGCAGCAGAAGAAAGGAGAGAGCGACTGATGGAGAGAAAGCGCAGGCCGCAACAGGAGCTCAGATTCTGGATGAGGTCTCTGTAGTTCTTAGGGTCTATCGATGTCCATCTTTGTTATGTGAAGCCTATGCATCAGACTTGTAAGCTAGTACAAAGCTATGTAAACTGTGAATTTGGCCAAGAGCTTAATACAATTGAAGGTTGCTGTCTATTGGGGTGATTCACATGCATGTGTATTGATTGCGATGTTTCAAAATTTTAATTTCTTACTACCTGTATGCTTTATGGATGATGTTGCGTGTATGATTCTATTTATGTGATCTAAATTCCGATAAGAATGAGTTGCGGATCCTTCCCTCGCCATTGGTCTATTCCCCTTCTGCATGTAGTCGCGGCACACCTCGGGTGAGACTCTCTACTCTCTGGAGTAGGGTGATAATGCCGGCGTAATCCTAGACTACAGCGGATTCCTTTGTTGGCCACAACTCCCGAACCTGGGTCTTGCCTGTGTGACCTGATCACCCTCCAACAAAGCGGTACCTTGGGTTACACCTCTCTATAAAAGGGGCATCCTCAGGTGGCACTATCGAAGACATAATTGCCCATAGATTTCACTGATCCTCCTAACATTCGACTACAACAAAAGCTTTCATGTCAAGATGGTATCGTACCTTATAGCCATTGCACTTTGATCAAATTCGTCGAATACACATGCCTCCATAAGCGTCTCTTTCAGCAATGCTTACGTGGGAAGGTCCCAGCTAGCACCTATGTGTATAATGTGTGGCTATATGCCATACCGATTTTACGCATATGGGTACCACATTCCACCTATTGTCAAAGAAAAAACGCCCCTAAGGGCGTCAGTAATCGTCATTAGCAACCACCAAATCATTACAACACCAGTGATATAGACAAAACATATATCTGTCAACATAGATTTGTTTAACTAGCCTTCGGGACTTAGAACCCATGTTCTAGGGGCCCTTTGGCAAGAGTGTAAATTTTCACTCTTATTACTACCAGCGCTCAATAAGAGGGGCCTAGAGCCACCGTTCATATTATTGTTGTCATTCGACTCTTTTCAGATGTCATGTTTATTTGTTTCAGTTTTTCATTTAGTTTTAGTTTATATATGCATGCTATTTCTCTATCTAGTATGCTTATCTTGTTCCACTAACTTTCTTGACTCCACTTCTTTTTCTACTTGTTACCAATAACTTAAGTAGGTAGACCACACCCTTTAAGTTGGTGTGATTTCATACATACGCGCACCAAACACACTCCAACACCAATAATGTGAAATGTCAGAGCTTTCTTCATGTACACACCCTTTAGGGGATTTTTTTATGTCTCTCCATGCTTATCTCCTTTATTTCTCTATTAATATCATGCATAGTTTGGAGAAGAAGCTTTGAAATCCCCTTTCCTCTCATTTCTCTTAATATTGGAGTCATGCCATTGTATATTTTGTAAACCTTCTCCTTTCTGTGAGAATCTTCTTCTTCTTTTGATTACATAGATGTGATGTCTCACAGGCTGAGCCATGATTATGCTCTGATACCACTGTAATATCCCAAATAGGAAAACCAGTAATATGAAACATGAACTTGAAAAATGCAGTGAATATCAATAGATAAAAAGTTGAGACAATCATAGAGACATTCCATTATGTTTATTAGTAGAAAACAAGTACAAATTCTTGAGGAAAAGGTCACTCAAGCTAGGAAAACAAGCCTCCCATTATCCAATATATCTAAATATGAAATGCTACTAATACATAAAATGCCAGAATGTTATGACTACACAATTTATAAGGGAATAGTTGTAGCTGGAAAATAGAAATATATATATGCTGATACAATGCTCCAAGAGTTCGAGTAATAGAGATCTAGGCTCCCAAACAGATTTCCAAGACAACCCAAAAAGGTTTCCAATATATATACATTTATCAATATAAATAATAAAATTAAAGAAATAACTAAATCATACAAATTTAAAACAATTTCTAATAATTAATAATAATTCAAATAAAACTCTAAAAATCCCATTCTAATACATTAAAACCTCACACCTATCAATGTCAATATAAATATTGAAATTAAACCAATTAACAAAGTAAAACAAATTTAAAACAATTTCTTATAAAAATATGTTTATATTATGCATCACATAGCTGCGACTTCAAAGAGGAATGAACCTCCATAGACTATTTTCTTTAATAAAAATATTGAAATTAAACCAATTAACAAAGAAATTTCTTATGAAAACATGTTTATATTATGCATCACGTAGCTGCCACTTCAAAGAAGAATAAACATCGATCGAATATTTCCTTTCGTGGGAAAGTTGAAGCAATCAACGAGTTAGCCGAGATCCAAAGTAAGGTTTGCGAAAAGTCTATTTACATGTTTATATTATTTATCACATAGCTGCTACTTCAAAGAAGAATAAACATCCATCGAATATTTTCTTTATTTGGAAAGTTGAACTAATCAACGAGTTAGCCAAGATCCAAAGCAAGGTTTACGAAAAGTCTATTTACTGCGACTTCAAAGAAGAATGAACTTCCATGGAATATTTTCTTTATTTGGAAAGTTGAACCAATCATTTTCTTTATTTTACACAGTTTTTTAACTTTTCATATATAATTTTTCATATATAGTTTTATTAGTTGATTGGGCTACATTAAATGATAGATATACTGCAAGTATTTTCCTATCAATATAGAGATTTGTATAAATTTGAAATTCAGTTTATTTGAGTAATTAAGCTTGTAGATGTTGAGCCCCAAAGATGTTCTTCTCTTTCACCACATTCCACTTCATTTTCTTTGTCCCTCATCAATTACAAGCTTAACAGATCAATAGGATTAATTAAAATTGCTTTAAGAATTTATATAATGACTAATTTGCTATGTTTTTATGATTTTGTTGGTGTAGTAATTTTGACTAAGACTCGGCTACAGAATACAGGCATTCCGTAGCCAGTCGTCTGTTCTGCAACCATCCTCATGTTTATGTAGGTTCCAGGTGTCACTGCAAAGAAAAAGGCATATGGGTGAAATCCACAACACCTCCACATCATCTCTTACTCCCCACGAAGTCTGAGTTAAAGTTTCCAAGTGGTTATGCACGTAGAAGAGAAGCAGTTTCCTATCAAAACACAGACTCTACAGATGTCCGCAGTAAAGCACAAGACTATTAATAAGAGTTTTAATTTGATTAGAAGTGGGAAAGACACTTATCCCCATTTTTATCAAAGAGTAGTTATGTAACTTCATTATAAGTATGACTCGGGAGACCGAGAAACTGTTAGTTAGATTTTGTTTTTGTTGCTAGATCTCAGAGAACCGTAATACTCTGTTTTGAAGAATTTCTCCTTGAATGAAAGAAGCATCATTTTATCACACGAGCTGAGTCAATATTGAGTAGATTTGCATGCAACTCCGGTGGTAGAGGGCCCCTGCTACCTGAGGAGCTTTGTTCATATAATTTAGATAAGTAATTTAGCCTCGTTTCATTCCTAGTTTAATTGAATTTCTGAACTTTGCGTTTTATATTCATTTGCATTAGATGCTACGGTTTAGTCTCGTTCCTACGTATTATTCCAAAATATCACTAATGTCGAATGAGGTGTAACTGTAGTATTTTAGGAGTGATTTTTATGTTCTTGTGCTCAATTACATCAGTTGTTACAGCTAGTCATGATCTTATAAACTCTTCCAAAATATCACTAACTTCGGATGAGACAAAGCTGTGGTGTTTTAGAGCTTTGTTTTGTTTTTTTGAATTGTATGCTTTCATGATCATTTACATAACATGTTGCAGCCAGTCCTGTTCTAAAAAATATTCCAAAATACCACTAATTCTGAATGAGACAGAGCTGAAACATTTTAGTGATTAGTTGCATCTTTAGTCTAGTTGTAGTACTCCAGAGGTAGATGTCATTCTAGTTTAATTCTGTCACTGTATTTCAAGTTTGATAATGGCACTCTAGTTCAGTTTTAGTTCACTGTATTTCAAGTTAGGTTAAGGTCATTTTAGTTTAGTTGTGGTCACTGTGTTTCAAGTTGGATCAATTGCATCCTAGTTCAGTGTTATCCATTGTTCTTTAAGTAGTATTAACTGTTAACATTAGATTCCACGGCCTTCATTATTTACAAACTAATCCTTTTCTGACTTTCTATTAATGCATCGTCATATGGACAGAAATGAATTATTGATATCAGTTTAAGGCCTTGATTGTTCTGCAACCTTTTGCAATTTCACAAATAAGCCTTTTTCCAAAACTATTATAGAAAATCTCTAACTTTTAGATGAGGCTTAGTAGTGACAAGTTAAGCTGCAGAATGAATTAATCTTAGCATTATAAGTTAATGTAGAGTGAAAATATTATTGTGCTACAAATAATCTCTTTCAACTATGTTCCAATAAACTTCTAGCCACGGATGAGATTCTTTGTAATATTGTAAGATGATTGTTTACTTAGAAGAACCTCATTTACACTAAACTTCTCATTTTCTTAAGCTATTCCAACATATTTCTAATGAATGAATTGCATGGGTTTATGTTATGAGTTATTGAGTTCATGTTGTGATTTAGTTCCTTGCTATGAGTCCTTATCAAACTTTGAATTTTCTGCTCTTTAGTTCCTTACACAGTTTAGAATAGGTTTTGCTCTGTTTTTAGTGTGTCCAACAACTGTCCTTCATCAACATTTAGTGCTTTCCTTTTTAACGTAAAACCATAAAACCAAAAACATCAGAAAAACACTAAACACAACGTAGTGAGAAACAAATACCTAGGAACATATGGTGCACCTCACTTCAGCAGTTTACTAGCCCTAGTTGACAATTAATGACCTCAATTTAGGAACACTAAGTTGAGCACAACATTTTGGCGCTGTTGCCGAGGAAGTGTAAATAGGTAGCCTTGTTTCTTACCACCCAAAAACAATGATATGCATAGAGAAAGAGACTCAAGGGGTAGATTCATAAGAAGCAAAAGCTTGATTCCTAGAACACCACTTGTTTCACCAAGACCTAGAGGCAACACACCTCCAACTCAAACCCACATTCCATCTGTTAGGGTCCCGTGATTTGGCTGATTGGCAAGCCAAATGACAGTGTAACATCAAACCAAGCTTTGGAGCCCGAGGACCTAGCCTTCCTGGACTCAGAGAGGGCTCTCTCTATATGTGTAAGGGATATTTGTGTGTTTTCTTATTTGTGTTCTGATTTTAGGCTAGTTATGAAGTAAGTTTTTGATTTTTGGTTTTTTAAGTTATGAGGGATGAAACTGATCAAAGATATAAAATAGATAACAAGATGTTAGATTAATTGGGCTATGTTGTCAAAAGGTCAAGAAAGCTATTAGGTGACGATACAAGGTTGTTGAAGGGCCGATTTGATTCAAGGTAGAAAGGATCTTAGGGCAAAATGGAGTAAATGGACATCAAGTTTGTGAACAACAAAGAGTTTCAAGCATTACTGGTTCAATAGATAGCATAAAAATGGTAAGGAAAACCCTTAATCATGCAAAATGTAACTATAAACTAATCAACACATAGAAACAAACATTCAAGCCATGCATAGAAGTATAAGACCCTCTAACTTTGGGAAATGGCTATCAGACTTTGGGGAAAACACATAAGACGGACTAACAAAGCAAAACACTATGCCGGAACGCCTAAACACAGTCTTTAAGTTATTAGGCACTTTGACAAACAAGCTTTCATAGTTTTAGGCAAAGGGCTAGATCGAGACTAGGCCTCCTTGGTTAAAACAAAATGATAATCTTAATCAGTCAAAGAGATAGTTTCATGGATGGAACTATGGACAGTCATAGGTAAGCAGGGCACACCATACATCCTACTCAACATGCATAGAACTATTAATGAAACTAGCAACAATATCCTCAAGTTATTAAAGAGCAGTTAAGAATTCTTTAAAGAAACTAAGGAAGAAGAAAACATAAAAGCTATGAAGATTCAGGAAATTTGAGGTGCCTCCATGGGCATATCTCAAATTTGTTCTCTACTAATATATAGCAAGCAAGAAACATGTATCATGAATGAAAACTAGAAGACAACAACAAAGCAAGAAACACTATACCATTCTACCATGTCATGGAATCCATCAACAATCCTTCTTCATTCATCCAAGAACATCCAAGAGTCAATCCAAAAGCATAACACAAGTATTTCCTTCAAAGCTCATATGACTAATATATTGCTTCTCTTCTCAAGTTCAGCCTTGTTTACAATGAGAGCTTGTGGAATAAATAGGCTCAAGTGAGGAAAACCTCATGGTTCAACTTCCATCCTCATTGGCCTAATCAAAATATCTAAACTTGTCCTTGAGGCTTTGCAAAGCCCAAGGCACAAAAATATCTCATAAAATATCTAAAAATTGATAAAAAAAATGGAATTCAATTGACTTTGCATCATTTTCCAAGTGTAAAAATAGCTAAACGCATATTTGGAAAAAGAAGATTTTAGAGGTTCAAAAATTACAAAAATATTTCAAATTTACATCAGAAAAAGGTCCCCTGACTTGCCAGAAACATTTGGTAGCCTTCCTGATGTCAAAATGACGTTCGTGATAGCTTGTTGGAAATATCTGAGTGTCTACTTTTCGTTGCAACTGAAATTTCTCCAATCCGATGCCCAGAAGTCCTCCAAATCTGCACCTGTGTGTAAAAAGCCAGAAAATTACAGTCTGCTGATAGACCGGGCAAAGTGTGCAAAATGCGAGCCTTTTTCGCTATTTTGAAAGGGAAAATGATCTCCAAATGCTCTGAAAATCGCTGAGGACATGCTCATGAAATTATGGCATCTGATGGTACCATTCTCCTCCCTTGACGAATCCTCAAAATGAAATGGCGAATTTATGAGTTTTTTGACGAAAAACCCAAAAATGCCAAAAAACCAAAAATTGTCAAAATGGGCTCAAAATTGGCCTGCATGACCCTCAAGGGTTCTTGGAAACATGCTCTGAAGCTGAAGCCAAAATGTCAAGCGCTGATATGCCTTTCTTCTCTTTCCGTGCCGGACACTTCTTGAAACTGTTGTTTATCACTACTGAGTTACTGCTGTTCAGCACTCTTCTCCTCTTTTTCCTGCTGCTACTCATCTTTATCACTGTCATTCTGCTCCTGTTGTCTTGCCTAGAGGGGCATCTTGATCTAGATGCGCTCCTGAAAAACCAAACTTCTTCCAAGTCTTTGGAATGCCCTCTTTAAACCAGACTCTGTCCTAGCCTGTCAACTTTGCTATTAAGCAATAAGTGATTTCAAAGATAGTGTGAAAATGCTCTTCTTTGGTGTAAGACATTTGTTCCTTCAAAATTATGCCTTTCTAGCCTTTGTATATCAATCAGTCAACACTCATAATGAATACACAGTCAAAGGAGAAAACATACAGTCAAGGTGACTTTCCTATGGAAGGACACCCAAATTTGGTTTCATAGGCAGTAAGACACTCTTACCCTCTTTCAGAAGAAGGCCAAACACAATCCTCTTAGCTTCAAAACCTTGCCTTCCTGTTGGTAGGCCACTCCCACGCGGGATTCAAACCCACAAATACAAATGCACCACAAAGTGCATACATTCAATAAAGACCACTGTAAATAGGACAAGGTGGCAGCTATTGCAATGTTTTTATGTGGTCACAAAAGTCTGTAGCCTTCAAATACCAATAAACTCCCTTTCAATCAAAACATTGTTGTCTTTACACCCTACTGCTCTTTATATCAGTTTGACAATACCTTGAGATGCGAATGGTAACTTGACTTACTGCCTATGCTTTATGGAATGGAAAGTTAAAACACTGTTTTATCTCTTTAACAGAATAGAAGAAGCTTTTGACCAATAAACAAGTGACATATGTATGACCTCCATGGCTGAAAATAAGACTACTACTTCATTTTTCAAGTACTAAGTCTTTGCCTTTGAAATAGCGCCTCCATCTTTCAATATTCCTTAGAAGGCAGTTTCATGGGCTTCTCACAGCAATAAGAACTCACCTTCTCACTGTTTTACCTTTATAAAACACAGCAAATCTTTGATATTTTAAACAAAATGGTCAACCCTTCCAAACACTGCTTACTTCACTGCATAAGGCTGACAGAAACTATGTTTTTCATTTCAGTTTCGACGGCAGCTTTAAGTTTTCTTGGGGCAAGAAAAGGCCACCCCTCTTTCAGCATCTTGTAACACAGCCCTAAGACCCTTTTCACACCATCATACCTTGATTTACACGTAGAAACTTCAACTTCTTACCCTCATTTATGGGAAAAAACGCAGCATTACTCAGCCTTTAGAAATTTCACAATACTAAGGAGCTCATAGAAAATATAGGAAATTCAATGGAAATTCTTTGGTTAACCTTTTGAGCAATTTCGAGACTGTTTTGGAGGTGTTTTGGAGGCTCACACCCCGCGCGACGCGTTTATTGTGGAGAGCGCCGCATAATATGGGCTGTCGGGTCGACTGTCGGCCGACAGGACCCAAACCTACAGGCGCGCCGCGTGCCTGTGTATTTCAATGTATTTGTTCCGCCTGAGCGCGCCACACGCACCTACAGGTGCGCCGTGCAGTTGCTGAGGCCCAAAAACTCTTAAAAACTTATCCAAAATTCTTGTCTCCGATCTTGAGGACAGCTCGAAGAGCTCTGTTGATATTTTGAGATGTGAGAAATGCGTGGGAAACGACCTCTAACCCCTTTGCCTTTTGAAAAGAAAGGTGAAACCCTTGGTGAGATTTTCCTCCTTTGTAACAGTGATATGTAGTTTTTTGCCTTCAATGATTTATAAAACCTTGAAAAACATGCCACAGTCCTTCTTGCCTTTCATGAGTTTGTATGCCTGTCTATAATGCCTTTTGCGGAGGAAGAAGGTAAATTGTCATCTTATTAACATTTCTGGCGCTTTGCTATGAAAGAGGACATCCATGGAGGTTATTTCAGGCTATGTTTGATTATCCCTTGTTCAAGGAGGCGCCTTCTTTTTACAGTCTTTCATCTGCTCACAGTGTGTTGATATGATACCTCTGACTTTTTATAATGACAGGTTTTATACTTGTTTTGAAAACCTCGTCAAAATCTGAGAGTATGCCAAAGTCCTTTTATACTTTATGAATCTGTATACTAGCAGGAGTATCTCTTGGAGAACCAGGCTCAGATTTTCTCTGTCAACTTATGATAAACCTATTTGAAAAGGCACTTGTTTATAAATGGAGTTGCTTTCATGTTGAAAATAATGACATGCCTGATTAGCTTTCCATGGTTTTCCAAGGTTTTAAAACTCAGATCATAACCTATTTATGTCTTTGTGTTGAGAAGAAAAACATATGAGGTGTAAAAAGCAGCTAGAGTTACTCATGAACACCAAAGCTCTTATTAGCCATTTTCTCCTAATGGAGCTCTGAAATCACCAAACCTGCTGCATCTGAAGGCTACATTTGTCTTTGTGGTGATGTGTAGCTTGCAACAACTGGACTTACACTGGCGCTTTGACTGATATTTAAGATGTCTTATATCTGGGGCTGTGTACTACTTGCCTGCCCTTTCTTTATGTTCATCCAGAAACCATGAACTGTATTTGTTATTTCAACAGAAACAAAAGAACACACAGCGGTCTTTTTACTGAAGTATTTTCCTGCTCAAGACTGATTTGAGCTATTCATATTAACACCCCTGTAGAGATATTTGTTATGATAGCTTTGATTAAAGGAGTCCTTTTTGATGCGCCATGATGATGACTGAAACTTCAAATGATCCTCTTTCTTAGGACACAAGACCAAAACACTGCTTTCTTTTGTCTTGCATAGTTCAGATCTTAGCCCTGTTTTGATCATCAGTTTCCTTCAGAAACCTTGAATCACCTTTTTACTGTCTAGTAAAAACAAACCTGTGCTTATAGTCAGTTTTGTAATTTCTTCAAATCAATATTAGCCATCGCCCTCTTCTTGTAGATGAAGGAGGCGCCTTAACCCTCTGCTTGTAGATGAAGGAGGTTCTTGGCCATGACAAATTACTAGTCTGTGTGACAGTGTTGTCTTTATTTTACTGTGCTATTAGGCTGAATGAAGCTGTAAGAGTTTGATGAGTAACTCCTTACCCTGCAGATGTATCTCAGGCTCATGTTTACATTGAGAAGCAGTTGTTCCTCTAAATGTGGATTCAAGAATTTTCTCCTGAGATGATGACATGTTTCCTGTCTTTGTAAAATCCATAAAATACTGTAAAATACCTGATAATCAGCTTGAGACTGTGGTCTATGCAGTGCTGAGACTTAGGGGTGTGTAAGTGGCGCTACTTAAGGCTGTGATCAATTTCATTTGCAGAGTGGGAGTTCTATCATGATTGGTCTGTAGCAGATGGAGGTTTTTTGGCCTTTTGATGGTTGCCAAGGGTAAAATGCCTTAAAGCGCCACTTCCTAACTTAGGGGAGACTTTTTAAAACAGACTTGGATTGTCTTTTAGAGCTGATGAGCAGACCAGTAGGGCTAAAGCTAGATAGGATAGTGATAATGAGGTTTAACCTTGACATGGGCGGGACTGAAAAGTAGGAGGGCGAAAAAAAGTTTTATGAGGGTTTTCTAGATGACAAAGTGACATATGGAGATCAGCTTCTAGAAAACTCAGCTATGGATCTAGTCATCACTAACAAGTGAAAAATACTGATGACTAACAGTGGCTCCATTTGGGGAGGGCAGCTCCTCATCAGGAGGTGTCCAGAATTCAGATCTTTGGCTTATGAAGACTAGTGCCTTACCCATTGGCGCAAAATTTCACCCTTCTTTGATGCTATTTCTGAAAAGTGACAGCATGGTTAACATCAATGATATTTCTACCTACCCCACTATCTTTCCTAACATTTTTTCTTCTCTTTGGTGCATTTGAACTAGCAGCCTTTTGACAATGTATATTTTTCTTTTTGCAAAATGAACCTATCTATTTCTACTCTTATATCTGCCGGGAGTTCAGATTAAACTGATGAACTCCTTCATTACTCTACCTAAACTAGATCAAATATCAAGATTAAGCTGTTTGACAGGATTTTATTCTCTAATCTAAAACACGAAATTCAAAATGATCAAATTAGGGTTAAACAGTCTGATTTGTCATGTATTTGCGGCATGAAAGACAAGCTGCATACAAATATTATTTTGCAACAAAAGGAAAACTAGGCAAGCGGGGCTAAGATGTACAATGTATTTTTCATCCCTTGCTTCTCTCTTTGGTTCTGTTTTAGGCATGTGGAACCATAATCTCTCCCTAATCTAAACTCTGTGATAAGTCAATCTTGCACAATGTTGACTATCTTTTGCACTCACTAACTTATCAGCAAATAAATTTAAACATGTTCAGCTATGATTAGGCTAGATAGCTGAGCAAGACATTGAAGTACTAGTAGCGGCATTTAGACTTGCTCGCTTTCTGAAAGACTATTTTTTGGAACATGGGGCTTTGTTCTATCTTCATTTGCCCTCTTTTCTAACTTTTACTGTTTTTTACTTTTCTATTTTTCGATATTTCAAACAATGGTATGTACAATGAATGAGATTGTTTCAAACTCAGAAATCTTGGAAATGATGAAATTTAAGCATCTTATCCACGTAAGGATCTCCTCTCACCCTTGGCCCACTCAACTCCTGAAAAGAGAAATTTGGAAAGTTTTCTCTCTCTAACATGACATAGGGATTCATGCAAGAATCTCTGAATAGACCGGTATCTTCTTGCTGTACTTCTTTGAATATCTGATTTCCACTCCTTTCCTTACTGTATATCTTCCTCAAGTAATGCATGTACTCTTGGTCATTCTTGAAATAGATAATGACATCATCAAGGTATGCAAAAATGCAGAAATTTAAAACTGGGAACATGGCCTTCAAGAACAGATTTCTGATATTGGGTGGTTTTGCAATTTTGATTTTGAAATTAGATCTACCTCTCGCAAACTGGAAAAAATCTTTAAGCTGTCTACTTTGCAAGGGAATCTTTTGAACATGACCTGAAACATCACCTTGTGAAAACACATGATTAAAAGCACTTTTAATTGGTATATCATGGTCTTGGGTAGAAAAAACAGAATTTCTGTTATAGGGATATGCAGTAGTATTTCTAAAATCGAAACAGACTCTATGACCAGCTTTTTTATCCCTGATTATTACAGTTTGGTTCAGATTGTTATGTCTTCTCTTGTCAAAGTTATTCTTTGAGGGAGAAAAAGTGTCACAGCATTTTCCCTTGTTTTTCCCGTAGAAATTGGTATTCTGCATGAGATTTCTGATTTTAGCATTTTTGAGTTCTTCATGAAAAGACAGAATATGAGCCAATTTCAGTAGCTCAGGTATGCTGGGACTGCATCTATCATTCTCGCTCATAAGAAATTTATCAGGCATTCTTTCTAGATTTTGAGCTGCTGAGGCTATAGTCAAAGTTTCATTTGCAGTGGATGATCCATATGATGGTAACTCTTTGAGATATGGTAGAAACATTAAACTCCCTTGCTCCCGGGTTCCGAACAGGTTTATAATGTGTAAGTCTTCTAAGGCTTTTACTTTGAAAAAATTTCCGCAAGTTACTGCTGGTGTTTGACTAGGGTTAGAGTAATTCGCTTGATAGTACATAAGGGTTTGCGCTTCTTGCTCTGATCCCACCTTAGAAGGGACATACTTACTTTATTCATGACACAGCTGTTCATGATCATGGTAGTTTTGAGCGTCGAATTCATCATAAAGTACCAGGGACAGCTGATGTGGTGGATCTAAGTTTATTTCAGTTTCTCCTGACTCTTCCTCCATGTTTTCATCAATATGCACAATGAAAGAGTTCAGGTCGGAACGTAAGGAATACATTGGAATGTTGTCTGGCCTATCTTGACTACTAATCATGTATTTCATGTGTGATTCTCGGTAGAGTATTCTTGTCTGGTCGAACACAGGGATGGTGGCGTATGACATGTCCAGTTGAATATTCCCTTGGATTTTGGCTCCCCAGGATCTGGATAGAAGCATCCCATACTTGGGAGGGATGTCTGCCACTACTATATCCATGATTAGATGTTTTGCAGGTATTTGGGCCAGACTAAAACAAAGGTCTTTGATCAAACCCAGGCATTTGACTCTACTCGAATCGAATGAATATAAGTCTTTGTATGGTCTTGTGATTTCCAGGCCTAGTCTTTCCATTACTACCTTCGGCATAAGATTATGCGAGGCGCCAGAGTCTAGCATGGCATTGTGGAGGATTTGGTCGTGGATGTTTAGGCTAATGTAAAATGGAAGAGTATTTCCTTCTTGGAATTTTCCCTCTATCTTTGGACCAAACAACACTTCAGGAGTGTCATCAACCAGATTAACAGTGTTCGCATCATTCCCTAGATTTAGGACCTTTAACAATTGGGATTTGTAAGAGTTTTGGGCGATGAGTTCGGTAAGAGGCATGGTGATCTTGATCTTAGCGATTTCGCCTTCAAAACTAAAAGGAAGTTGAAGTTTGGATATGTTTGTTTCAGTTTTTTCAGCCATGACCTTCTCTATGTTCTGAGTTTGTTGGCCTTGTTTTGGGATTTTGTTTGCCATAGTTGCTTCGGTAACTTTTGTGGAAGTACTAGGAGCATCTGAGTCAGGACTAGTTTGGGTAACTTTAGTTTTGTTTTGGTCAGTCTTCTCGACCATGATTTTGTTACTGTTTACTGCTTTCCTAAGGATGGTATCAGGGGTTTTAGCAGTATCTGAGTTACCTTTCTTGGAATTATCTTGGTTTCTTTTGCTTCTAAGGTCATATTGCCAGTGAGATTCTATTATGGCATTTTGAAAATCTATGGCAGGATCGTCGAGATCTTCATAGTTGGCCTAATCCTAATTAGGAGAAAGGAACGCTTGTTCTTCTTCTGTGAGGTACACCTCACTCTCATTATCAGACCCTATAAGGTTCAAATTACTTTCACCAATGGGTTCTGTATCCCTATCATCTTCTTCCACATAATTTTCGTTAAATGGTGGCCTAATTTGTTGGTCATTTTCCCTTGGTCTGTTTTGAGGCTGCTCCCTCCTAAAGTTTTGGTTCTGGTTTCTGTTTGGAGGGTTTGGCTGGCTGTATTTAACAGGGGCCTTCTCATTTATCCTTTCCCACATTTTGGCCATGGTTTTGACTAAGTCATCTATTCTAGGATCTAGGGAAGGTGATGAAGTGGAGACCTCGTCTTGATATGTGACCTTTCTTTCTGATCTAGTCCTAGCTCTTTTTTCTGCTAAGTTGGCATCTGCTTTTATAGCTATTTGTTGCATTTCTTCTAAGGTAGGGGGATCTTTGTCTCTCAGATGATATGTCATGTCCAGATCAAAACCCTCGAGGAATTTTGCCAAGGCTAAACCAAGTGGGGGTTTGAAATGAGGTGGGAGGGAGTTATACACACTGTTGAACCTAGTGCAGTAAGCCTGGACACTTTCCCCATTTTTCCGTTTTAGGTTGTTATATTCTGATAGGATTTGAATAGGGTTCCTTCGGACTTCCCACCTATATCTGAAGATTTGATGTAGTTCTAGGATGCCGTGGATGCTGTTTGGAGTCAAGCTTTTGAACCATGTTTTGGGTTCACCACCCAGGCTTTGGGTGAATATTCTCATTCGGACGGTCTTGTCTTGTACCTCCAGGTATTCATAAGCATCACTCATCCTACTTATATGCTGTTTAGGTGTGGTGGTGTCTTCTCTGGTAAAGTGTGGGATTTTGTCTTGATATTTATTTGGGAGAGGAGCCAAAGGTGGTGGCAACACCAAAGGTGCGTACCAGGCTACCATGATGGGAGCTAATGAATGATGTACAAGATGAGGACTAGTGGGCTGAGATGAGGTGGTTTGAACAGTGGTGGTTTGGACAGGTGCGGTGGATGAACTTGGACTAGTGATCTGGTTTTGAGCGGATCTGGGATGGTGGGAGCCAAAGTGATGGAGAAGCTGAAAATCGGGGGGTGTGGAAGGTGAAGCTTCTCTACTATGACTGTGTTATTGGTCTAGGGTTTCAAGATCGTCAAAGTTTATCTTACTATGAGACCTGCTTCTGAAAAGAGTTTTTGATGACTCTAATTCAAAAGGTGAATCTGGTAGGATAGTGAGATGCTTAGGTACTGATGTTGTTTTATGGATGGATCTACCAGTAGCTGGATGGTCAGTTTCGGAAGCTTGCCATAGAATCTTCTTTGGGTCATCTACTATGATAGGGGGATTTGGGTCTGGATGGGATCTGGTGTTGATTCTTCGTGAAGCCAGATTTTGGATCTAGAGTTTAGAGAGAATGGTATTGGTGAATGCTTTGGATGAGTGGTCTCTCTAAAGTTCTACTAAGGTGAAGGATGGTTAAAAATAAAAGGGATGGACTAGTGGAGTCGCCAGGCAGAACTGGGTTGTTTTGTGAAGATAGCTATGGTCCACCACCGGTAACTAATCTGGAAATGTTTTTTAGATTTTCTGAATTTATGTGCAGCCTATGGTTTGTTAAAGTATCCTAGACTTGTTTCAACACTTTGCTAGGGTGATGAGAACAAAAATATTTTACTCTAAATGAGTCTATGGACTGCTTGCTTGTTTAAGTATCTAAAGGACCAAAGAGTCTATAAGAGTTTTCTAGACTGTCATGTACTTAGTTTCCCACCATCTCCCGCTATGTTAGTGAGCGATGGGATAGGTCTATCGGATAATAATCTAGAGTTCGGAAAAATAGTAAGGCCTACTGGAGGCTAGTGGAGTCGCCTGGAACTTGGTTGTTTTGAGATATGTGTGTATAGTCCACCACCAATACTTACAAAAACCAATCTAAGGGATTTTTTTGTGGTTTTTTGTGAGTTTTATGTAATCCTAAGGTTTGGAAGAGTGTCCTACAGCTGAGTCATCATTTTTCTAGGATGGTGAGACAACCAGATTCTACTCTTCTAAGTTTGACTCAGATTTTGAGAATTCCTAAGGGATACCTAGGATGTTTTGACTCAAAGTCCCACCGTGATCGCCATTATGTTAGGGTCCCGTGATTTGGCTGATTTGCAGGACAAATGACAGTGTAACATCAAACCAAGCTTTGGAGCCTGAGGACCTAGCCTTCCTGGACTCAGAGAGGGCTCTCTCTATATGTGTAAGGGATATCTGTGTGTTTGCTTATTTGTGTTCTAATTTTAGGCTAGTTATGAAGTAAGTTTTTGATTTTTGGTTTTTTAAGTTGTGAGGGATGAAACTGATCAAAGATATAAAACAGATAACAAGATGTTAGATTAACTGGGCTATGGGGTCAAAAGGTCAAGAAAGCTATTAGGTGACGATACAAGGCTGTTGAAGGGCCGATTTGATTCAAGGTAGAAAGGATCTTAGGGCAAAATGGAGTAAATGGACATCAAGTTTGTGAACAACAAAGAGTTTCAAGCATTACTGGTTCAATAGATAGCATAAAAATGATAAAGAAAACCCTTAATCATGCAAAATGTAACTATAAACTAATCAACACATAGAAACAAACATTCAAGCCATGCATAGAAGTATAAGACCCTCTAACTTTGGGAAATGGCTATCAGACTTTGGGGAAAACACATAAGACGGAATAACAACTCAAAACACTATGCCGGAACGCCTAAACACAGTCTTTAAGTTATTGGACACTTTGACAAACAAGCTTTCATAGTTTTAGGCAAAGGGCTAGATCGGGACTAGGCCTCCTTGGTTCAAACAAAATGATAATCTTAATCAGTCAAAGAGATAGTTTCATGGATGGAACTATGGACAGTCATAGGTAAGAAGGGCACACCATACATCCTACTCAACATGCATAGAACTATTAATGAAACTAGCAACAATATCCTCAAGTTATTAAAGAGCAGTTAAGAATTCTTTAAAGCAACTAAGGAAGAAGAAAACATAAAAGCTATGAAGATTCAGGAAATTTGAGGTGCCTCCATGGGCATATCTCAAATTTGTTCTCTACTGATCTATAGCAAGCAAGAAACATGTATCATGAATGAAAACTAGAAGACAACAACAAAGCAAGAAACACTATACCATTCTACCATGTCATGGAATCCATCAACAATCCTTCTTCATTCATCCAAGAACATCCAAGAGTCAATCCAAAAGCATAACACAAGTATTTCTTTCAAAGCTCATATGACCAATATATTGCTTCTCTTCTCCAATTCAGCCTTGTTTACAAATGAGAGCTTATGGAATAAATAGGCTCAAGTGAGGAAAACCTCATGGTTCAACTTGCATCCTCATTGGCCTAATCAAAATATCTAAACTTGTCCTTGAGGCTTTGCAAAGCCCAAGGCACAAAAATATCTCATAAAATATCTAAAAAATGATAAAAAAGGGAATTTAATTGACTTTGCATAATTTTTCATGTGCAAAAATAGCTAAACGCACATTTGGAAAAAGCAGATTTTAGAGGTTCAAAAATTACAAAAATATTTCAAATTTACATCAGAAAAAGGTCCCCTGACTTGCCGGAAACATTTGGCAGACTTCCTGATGTCAAAACGAGGCTCATGATAGCTCGTTGGAAATCTCTGAGTGTCTACTTTCCGGTGCAACTGAAATTTCTCCAATCCGATGCCCAGAAGTCTTCCAAATCTGCACCTGTGTGTAAAAAGCCAGAAAATTACAGTCTGCTGATAGACCGGGCAGAGTGTGCAAAATGCGAGCCTTTTTCGCTGTTTTGAAAGGGAAAATTATCTCCAAATGCTATGAAAATCTCTCAGGACATGCTCATGAAATTATGGCATCTAATGGTACCATTCTCCTCCCTTGACGAATCCTCAAAATGAAATGGCGAATTTATGAGTTTTTTGACCAAAAACCCAAAAATGCCAAAAAACCAAAAATTGTCAAAATGGGCTCAAAATTGGCCTGCATGACCCTCAAGGGTTCTTGGAAACATGCTCTGAAGTTGAAGCCAAAATGTCAAGCACTGATATGCCTTTCTTCTCTTTCCGTGCCGGGCGCTTCTTGAAACTGTGGTTTATCACTACTAAGTTACTGCTATTCAGCACTCTTCTCCTCTTTTTCCTGCTGCTACTCATCTTTATCACTGTCATTCTGCTCCTGTTGTCTTGCCTAGAGGGGCATCTTGATCTAGATGCACTCCTGAAAAACCAAACTGCTTCCAAGTCTTTGGAATGCCCTCTTTAAACCAGACTCTGTCCTAGCCTGTCAACTTTGCTATTAAGCAATAAGTGATTTCAAAGATAGTGTGAAAATGCTCTTCTTTGGTGTAAGACCTTTGTTCCTTCAAAATGATGCCTTTCTAGCCTTTCTATATCAATCAGTCAACATTCATAATGATTACACAGTCAAAGGAGAAAACATACAGTCAAGGTGACTTTCCTATGGAAGGACACCCAAATTTGGTTTCATAGGCAGTAAGACACTCTTACCCTCTTTCAGAAGAAGGCCAAACACAATCCTCTTAGCTTCAAAACCTTGCCTTCCTGTTGGTAGGCCACTCCATCAGTGGATTCAAAACGCACAAATACATCCAATCACAAAGTGCATACATTCAATAAAGACCACTGTAAATAGGACAAGGTGGCAGCTATTGCAATGTTTTTATGTGGTCACAAAAGTCTGTAGCCTTCAAATACCAATAAACTCCCTTTCAATCAAAACATTATTGTCTTTACACCCTACTGCTCTTTATATCAGTTTGACAATACCTTGAGATGCGAATGGTAACTTGACTTACTGCCTATGCTTTATGGAATGGAAAGTTAAAACACTGTTTTATCTCTTTAACAGAATAGAAGAATCTTTTGACCAATAAACAAGTGACATATGTATGACCTCCATGGCTGAAAATAAGACTACTGCTTCATTTTTCAAGTACTAAGTCTCTGCCTTTGAAATAGCGCCTCCATCTTTCAATATTCCTTAGAAGGCAGTTTCATGGGCTTCTCACAGCAATAAGAACTCACCTTCTCACTGTTTTACCTTTATAAAATACAGCAAATCTTTGATATTTTAAACAAAATGGTCAACCCTTCCAAACACTGCTTACTTCACTGCATAAGGCTGACAGAAACTATGTTTTTCATTTCAGTTTCGAGGGCAGCTTTAAGTTTTCTTGGGGCAAGAAAAGGCCACCCCTCTTTCAGCATCTTGTAACACAGCCCTAAGACCCTTTTCGCACCATCATACCTTGATTTACACCTAAAAACTTCAACTTCTTACCCTCATTTAGTCTTGGGAAAAAACGCAGCATTACTCAGCCTTTAGAACTTTCACAATACTAAGGAGCTCATAGAAAATATAGGAAATTCGATGGCAATTCTTTGGTTAACCTTTTGAGCAATTTCGAGACTGTTTTGGAGGTTTTTTGGAGGCTCACACCCCGCGCGACGCGTTTATTGTGGAGAGCGCTGTGCAATATGGGCTGTCAGGTCGACTGTTGGCCGACAGGACCCAAACCTACAGGAACACCGCGCGCTTGTGTATTTCAATGTATTTGTTCCGCCTGAGTGCGCCGCGTGCACCTACAGGCACACCGCGTAGTTGCTGAGGCCCAAAAACTCTTAAAAACTTATCCAAACTTCTTGTCTCCGATCTTGAGGACAGCTCGAAGAGCTCTTTTGATATTTTGAGATGTGAGAAATGCGTGGGAAATGACCTCTAACCCCTTTGCCTTTTGAAAAGAAAGGTGAAACCCTTGGTGAGATTTTCCTCCTTTGTAATAGTGATATGTAGTTTTTTGCCTTCAATGATTTATAAAACCTTGAAAAACAAGCTACAGTCCTTCTTGCCTTTCATGAGTTTGTATGCCTTTCTATAATGCCTTTTGCGGAGGAAGAAGGTAAACTGTCATCTTATTAACATTTCTGGCGCTTTGCTATGAAAGAGGACATCCATGGAGGTTATTTCAAGCTATGTTTGATCATCCCTTGTTCAAGGAGGCGCCTTATTTTTACAGTCTTTCATCTGCTCACAGTGTGCTGATATGATACCTCTGACTTTTTATAATGACAAGTTTTATACTTGTTTTGAAAACCTCCCCAAAATCTGAGAGTATGCCAAAGTCCTTTTATACTTTATGAATCTGTATACTAGCAGGAGTATCTCTTGGAGAACCAGGCTCAGATTTTCTCTGTCAACTTACGATAAACCCATTTGAAAAGGCACTTTTTTATAAATGGAGTTGCTTTCATGTTGAAAATAATGGCATGCATGATTAGCTTTCCATGGTTTTCCAGGGTTTTAAAACTCAGATCATAACCTATTTATGTCTTTGTGTTGAGAAGACAAACATATGAGGTGTAAAAAGCAGCTAGAGTTACTCATGAACACCAAAGCTCTTATTAGACATTTTCTCCTAATGGAGCTCTGAAATCACCAAACCTGCTGCATCTGAAGGCTACATTTGTCTTTGTGGTGATGTGTAGCTTGCAACAACTGGACTTACACTGGCGCTTTGACTGATATTTAAGATGTCTTATATCTGGGGCTGTGTACTACTTGCTTGCCCTTTCTTTATGTTCATCCAGAAACCATGAACTGTATTTGTTATTTCAACAGAAACAAAAGAACACACAACGGTATTTTTACTGAAGTATTTTCCTGCTCAAGACTGATTTGAGCTATTCATATTAACACCCCTGCAGAGATATTTGTTATGATAGCTTTGATTAAAGGAGTCCTTTTTGATGCGCAATGATGATGACTGAAACTTCAAATGATCCTCTTTCTTAGGACACAAGACCAAAACATTGCTTTCTTTTGTCTTGCATAGTTCAGATCTTAGCCCTATTTTGATCATCAGTTTCCTTCAGAAACCTTGAATCACCTTTTTACTGTCTAGTAAAAACAAACTTGTGCTCATAGTCAGTTTTGTAATTTCTTCAAATCAATATTAGCCATCTCCCTCTGCTTGTAGATGAAGGAGGCGCCTTAACCCTCTTCTTGTAGATGAAGGAGCTTCTTGGCCATGACAAATTACTAGTCTGTGTGACAGTGTTGTCTTTCTTTTACTATGCTATTAGGCTGAATGAAGCTGTAAGAGTTTGATGAGTAACTCCTTACCCTGCAGATGTATCTCAGGCTCATGTTTACATTGAGAAGCAACTGTTCCTCTAAATGTGGATTCAAGAATTTTCTCCTGAGATGATGACATGTTTCCTGTCTTTGTAAAATCCATAAAACACTGTAAAATACCTAATAATCAGCTTGATACTGTGGTCTATGCAGTGCTGAGACTTAGGGGTGTGTAAGTGGCACAACTTAAGGCTGTGATCAATTTCATTTGCAGAGTGGGAGGTCTGTCATGATTGGTCTGTAGCAGATGGAGGTTTTTTGGCCTTTTGATGGTTGCCAAGGGTAAAATGCCTTAAAGCGCCACTTCCTAACTTAGGGGAGACTTTTGAAACAGACTTGGATTGTCTTTTAGAGCTGATGAGCAGACCAGTAGGGCTAAAACTAGATAGGATAGTGATAATGAGGTTTAACCTTGACATGGGCGGACTAAAAAGTAGGAGGGTGAAAAAAAGTTTTATGAGGGTTTTCTAGATGACAAATTGACATATGGAGATCAGCTTCTAGAAAACTTAGCTATGGATCTAGTCATCACTAACAAGTGAAAAATACTGATGACTAACACCATCTTTTACTGATCCTAGACTTCCAGAGAACTTAAGATCAGATATTCCATTAGAAAGACCTTCTACTTTACCCACTGAGCCTGTCTTAGAAGACGATTCAGGAACCCCTGCTAGGGACATAAACTTTTCAACTTCTACAGAAGAATCAACTATGGCAGAAGAAGGGGGAGGAGGATTTTTTAATGGAGAACACACATTATTTGGAGGGGGTAGAGGTAGAGGTAGAGGAGAAGGAGGTAGATTTGCAGAAGGAGAAGGAGGCAGAGGAAGAGGTAGAAGAGAAATGGGAAGCTCTTTTGGGTTTCCTATAGTAGATGAAGAAACCAATACAACTATGAAAAACATTTCACCCTCTGTCCTTCCAAAATTTTATGGAATTAAAACTGAAGATTCTGAAACCTTCCTATTTAAATTTGAAGTCCTGTGTAGAACCTATGACTACTTACAAGATGCTCAAAAACTTAAATTATTTCCTTCAACATTGAAAGGAGCAGCATTGAAGTGGTTTATGAGTTTGATCAACAGTTCTATTAGGACATGGGAAGACATGAAACAAGTATTTCTAGAGAGGTATTTGGACTACTGTATGCCAGCCAACCATAAGGAGGAGGTGTTTAAAATGCTACAAAAAGAAGATGAAAATCTGGAAGATTTGTTGGAGAGATTTAACTACAACATCAAAAGAGAAAAAATGGAAAACTTAGACCAATACACCTTGAAAGCTCTCTTGTTGAAGACAATTAGGGATGAATGGTTAGATATCCTTAACATGATGGGAAAAGGAGATATATCTTAGCTTACATTACCTGAAAAAGATGAATTATGTATCAACCTTTCAAGAGGGAAATCTAAAACTGTAAAAGGACCAAGAGACCCTGCTCTTGCAAGGGCAAGTGAGTCTGCTTCTGGGACAGTAAGTAGGGCATAAATAGGACATATGCTTGATGAGTTCAAATCTGATATCTTGGGGAGTCTTAGTGAACAAATAAACACCCTTAAGTTACAAAACAAGCAAAAAGATGAATCTGATGCCTTAGCAATCTTTTGTCCCAAATGTAGAAAGAAACATGCCTTGAGAGAGTGCCCTTTGGATGCCAAAGTTGTGGAGACTTGTGTAATTTGTTCAGAAAAACATGAGACCAAGAGTTGTCCTTCACTTCCTGGTCTTAAAGCTGTCTTTCAAGAAGATACTCTTACAAGTTCCACAGAATCTTTCAATTTTGTCTCAAGGAGGCCTTGGCAAGGACCTCAAACACAAGGATTTCATGATCAAATGTACAATCAACCTCCACCAAATTGGAATTCTTGGCAGCAAACTTGGCCCCAATTTCAAAATCAATCACAAACTTGGGAACAAGGAGCACAAAATCCCTATGGAAGATACTCTCAGTATTATCAATATCCACCATCCTATCCACCATATCCACATTTCCCCCCTCAAAAAATTTTTCAACAAAATCCTCAAAATCCACAACATCAAAATCAACCACTTCCATTACCATTTCCTCAGAAAACAAATCAGTTGCCTGCCCAACCCATACCAAACCCCAACAATTAAAATCCTCAGAACACATACATGATAGAAGGCCAACAGTTTCCAAATTATTTGATCACTCCTTTAGACCTTAGTGATGTTCAACTTAGGTCTGGAAGAATACTTGAAAAAAAAGAAACCTTCTGTAATCATACAAGAGAAAGACAATTCCGAGGAAGATTCTCTACAGGAAAATAAAAGTCTTGAAGAGAACACAACTTTCCAAGACCCAAACATTGAAAAATCAAAACAAAAAGAACCAATAATTTCAACTCCTATATTAGAGCATCCATCAACATCCACTTCTACACCTCCCTTCCCAAAAAGATTACAAATTGATAGAGGTGTAGAAAAACAAATTATGGTGCCTAATTATGACTTCCTAGATGAGCTGAGAAATGTTTGTATCAAGATCCCATTATTGCAAGCCATCAAGGAAATTCCAATCTTAGCAAAAACAATAAAGGAGTTGAGCATGAAGAAAAAAAGGAAAAGAATAAGAGAGACAAAGAAAATTCAACTGGCAGGAAAAATAGTAGATATCATGATGGGTAAGATTGCTATTCCAAAGTATCTAGACCCAGGAAATCCAGTTGTCAAAATTCACATCAATGGAATTGAAATCCAAAACACAGTCATTGATTTAGGAGCAGCAATCAATATTATGAGTAGACAAATCATGGATAAACTGAAACTTCCTAATATTCTTTTTACACCCACATTATTACAATTAGCAGACAGATCTGTGATTAAACCTGATGGGGTAATAGAAGACATTCCAGTGTCCCTAGATTCTTGGGAGTATCCTGTGGATTTTATGATCCTAACTCGTAAGAATAATCTAGGAGGACACCCTATTATATTAGGAAGACCTTGGTTAGCTACAGCTGATGCTTTCATTAGTTGTAGATATGGTGATATGTACATCTCTGATGGTAGTTCAACTAATAAATTTACCTTGTATCCTCCATCAAGAACAATTACAGAATTAGATGATACTCAATGGATAGAGGATGAAGAAGACTTACAACCTCTCTTCACAATTTCAGAAATTAGTGAAGATAACTAGATTCTGAATACCTTGGAAAAATTTGAATCCTCTTCGAAATATAAACATGAACAATTTCAAGAAGAATCCAACATTGATTTTTTTTCATCAAGGTAGATGTTTCTCTATTCTATGGATAACTTTGCCAGCTCTACAATTGAGATTTTTCTAGGAAAAACTTTAAACATAAACAAGAACCTAGAGAAATCTCAACAAGAAGAGCTAGTCAAGATATTACAGAGACATTCTTCTACATATGCATGGGAGTACACTGATATGAAAGGGATAAGCCCCAAGACTTGCACTCATCACATCTACATAGAGGAAAATTGTAAACCAATCAGACAACCTCAAAGATGGATGAATCCAAATATTAGGGAGATTGTTAAAGAAGAATTGCAGAAATTGTTGAATGTCAACTTTATCTATCCTATTTCAGATAGTCAGTGGGTTTCTCCTTTAGTAATTGTGCCAAAGAAAAATGGTAAATGGAGGGTATGTATTGACTATCGAGAATTAAACAAAGCTACTCTTAAAGATCATTTTCCCCTACCTTTCATAGATCATGTGTTAGATACATTAGCTGGCAAAAAGTACTTCTCATTTTTAGATGGGTTTAGTGGTTATAACCAAATTCAAGTAGCACTTGAAGATCAAGACAAAACCACATTTACCTGTCCTTGGGGTACCTATGCTTACCGAGTATTTCCATTTGGACTATGCAATGCACTCGCAACATTTCAAAGGGCAGTACTAGGAATTTTTTCAGATCTAATACATGATTGTGTAGAGGTATATATGGATGATTTCACAGTTTATGGAAACACATTTGAAGAAGCCTTAGCAAACTTGGAAAAAGTTTTAAAAAGATGTAAAGAAGCAAATCTTTCACTTAGTCATGAGAAGTGTTTTATGATGTTTACTCAAGGAATTGTTTTAGGACATCACATTTCAGGGGATGGGATTAGAGTTGATGAGTCAAAATTTGAAGTCATCTCTAACTTATCTATTCCAAGTTGTCAAAAAGATGTTAGGAGTTTTCTAGGATTTACAGGAAATTATTGAAGATTTATATAAAACTTCACCAAGATAGCATCTCCACTCTTCAAATTACTTGCCAAAGACTGTTAATTCAAATGGAATTCTGATTGCCAATTAACCTTTGAGACCCTGAAAACAAAAATTTCTGAAGAACCTATTTTAAGGGGACCTAACTGGAAGTTACCTTTTCATATTTCAACAGATGCCTCAGATACAGCTCTAGGAGCAGTATTGGGACAAAAAGACCTGATTCCTTATGCTATCTACTATACCAGTAAAAATTTGACTCCTTCAGAGTTAAACTATACTGTAACTGAAAAAGAGTTTTTAGCTGTTGTTCATGCCATAAACAAATTCAGACACTATATAACAGGCTATGAAACTTTTGTTCACATAGATCACTCTGCAATTAGATATTAATGAACAAATCAATTACTAATGGCAGAGTCATAAGATGGTTATTTCTTTTACAAGAATTCAAAATTACCATTCTAGATAGGCCTGGAAAACAAAACACAGTAGCTGATTTCCTATCTAGACTCCAAAACATCCAAGACAATACCCCAGTTGAAGATCAATTTCCTGATGAATATCTTTTTGCAGTTTCTACTCAAACTCCTTGGTTTGCTGACATTGCTAATTATTTAGTTTCAGGGAAATTTCCTTCAATAATGAATGAAAGAGACAAAAGAAAGATCATTTATGACAGTGAAAAATATTCATGGGTTGCTAATGAGTTATACAAGACAGGTCCAGATCTTATCATTAGGAGATGTGTTCGGGAAGATGAGATGCCTGAGATTCTCAAGGCATGTCATGATGAACCTTGTGGCGGACACTTTGCTGATAAAAGGACAGCCTATAAGATCCTTCATTTATGATATTATTGGCCATCCCTGTTTAAAGATGCTAAAGATTATGTCAAAAGGTGTGACAATTGCCAAAGTGTAGGGAAACCTTCTCCTTCAGGTGAGATGCCATTGCAGCCTCAGGTACATATTAAACCTTTTGAAAAATGGGCTTTGGATTTTGTAGGACCTATTAGTCCTCCATCAAGACAAAAGAAATATATATTAGTTTTCACTGATTATGTTACCAAATGGGTAGAGGCCAAGCCATTACTTTATGCTACTGAAGCATCTGTAGTTAATTTTATTTTTGAGGATATTTTTACTCGTTTTGGTGTCCCAAGGGAAATTGTTACAGATCAAGGAGCTCAATTTACATCAAAGCTAGTGGAACAAATGATGGAAAGAGATTGGGCAGATAGGCTTCCTGAAGCCTTGTGGGCCTATAGAACTACATGGAGAAGAAAAACAGGCCATACTCCTTATGAACTTGTTTATGGAGAGCAAGTTTTGTTTCCCATAGAGTTACAGATCCAAACTTTCAAAATGGCAGTTTAGCTAGGACTTGATCTAACAGAGGCACAAAAGCACAGATTGAAACAGATTAATGAATTGGATGAGATCAGAAAATATGCAGTTCAGAAAACAAGTATAGTCCAACAGCAAAGGACTAGATGGCATGAAAAATACATCAAGGAAAAGAAATTCAAAGAAGGTGACTGGGCTCTCTTGTTTGATTCAAAGTTCAAGGATTTTCAAGGTAAATTCAAAACACATTGGCTTGGGCCATATGAAATTATAAGAATTTTTGATAATGGAGCAATAAAAATCTGGACAATAGATGAAGAGAAGGTCACTTTTCTTGTGAATGGTCATAGATTGAAGCTGTATCATAAGCCACTCTCAAGAGAAGAATTTGTCAAGAAATTCCAGGAAAAAAATGATGTGAAGTTAATGAAGAAGAATTTCTCTTCTTCATCAACTTAATTGAATTTTCTGAAGTCAGATATTTGAAAAAAAAAATAATAATAAAAAAAAATAAAATAAATAAAAATAAATATAAAGTATAAGCATGAAAACTAATCTCTGATTAGCATGTTTATATAGAAAAGATAGAGTGAAAATCAGAATCTTTCTGACACTTTAGCTTTTCAAGTTTTTTTTTTTCTCTGCAAGCAGCTATCATAAAATCATAAGTGATTCACATCCCACTTATGATCCATTTCACTGCATTCATCCATACTCCATTTCATTTCATACTCCATTTCATTTCATTCATCCATACTTCATTCATTTCATTCCATGGTCCACCTCATTTCCATCTCAGAGTTTTAAGATTAATTTCTTTCTGCAATTGAATTATACAGATCAGAAGTTGCAGGCCACTTTTTCACTCCACTTCATAATTGTGATTCATTTCATTCCATTATTCACTTCACCCATACTTCATTGCACCATATTTCATTATCCATTTTTAATTCATTTCATACAATATTCCATCATTCCATTCATGCTTCAAACCATTCCATTTTATGTTTCAAGACTTCTACAGGTACATTTTGCAATCAATCAGACATTCTGCAGCCAGTCAGACATTCTGCAGCTAGACAGACATTCTGCAGCCAGAGACCCTGAAGGCACTATCCAGTAAAAATTTGATTTAGCAGCAAATTGATCATGCATATTCAAAACAACAAGAAAAATCAAAGATTTATGAGGAACTGAAGATCAATGATTGAGGACAAGGCATATCGAAACCACAAAGAAAATCAAAGGAAAGGCAAAGGTATGAAATTATTATGGTGACAAATCATGAAAATTTTAGCATAGTTAAGTCATATATGATTCAAAAAGGTTATTTTAATTATTTGTGTTGATCATGCCTATCAACCATATCATAAAAACTTTGAACAAAAAAACCCTTCCATCTTGCCATATCTGATTATCATTTAAAACTTAACGGTTAAAGTACTGAAGTTATTTGATCAGTCACGTCATTAGGCCGAAGTATTTAATGATGATTTTGAATTGCTTAAAGAAATATCTCCGTGGTCTTTTATTCCGTGATAGCTTTCAACTCATTAATCCGTGTGAACTATCCTCACCGCATTATACTCATTTCATCACCACTCCATATCATTCGTTTCCGCAGCTAATACTTAGCCATTCTGGTCTGTAAAAACAGAGGAAGCATCTGTGGGGAAAAAACAACTCTTTAACAGCCATTCTCACCGTAAGCAGAAGAGAAGTAAAATGAAGGTTGGAAGAAAAGATATGGGTCTCATAGTGAGGACTAAACCGGTTGGAATGAAGTACTTGGAGGGTTATCCACAAATCAGAGAAATGTTACAGCAACCAGGGTGGTTGCAATTTTTGGAGAAATTTAGTGGTTTTCACAAAGAGGTGACTAAAACATTTGCAAGGTCCTTCAATGGAGCCGAGGTCGAAATAAGAGACATTAAATTCACTGTTACAGAGGATTTCATTGTAGAGGCAATGAAACTACCTAGACAAGGAGAAAGGTGGTTCAAAAATAGGGAATTCCATAACGAAGCATGGAGGCAAATTCTTAAAACTTCAGGTATGGATGTTTCCATTTTTAAAAAGGGTATTCCTAGCTCGGCATTAAAGAATAAGTGGAGGAACATGTTGCTCATTTTGCAAAAAATTATCACTTGTGAAGGTAGATTTGGTAACCTCTATGTCTATCATATTCAGTTAATGATGCATTTCTTAGATGAGGGAATTAATTTGCCCTTTTTCCTACTTCATAGTTTGAAAAGAATGGCCTCAAACGTTCAAAAAAGGGTTCAATTTCTAGAAACAACTTTGTATCACCATGGTTTAGTCAAAATATTAATTGAACATCATTTGAGGAAAATGGGAGATAATTGTGAAGACTTTCTAGTGAGGAACCATTTTGAGGAACCCAAAGAATCTCCACCTAAAAGAAAACCTACAAGAAAAAGCAGGAGAAGGGAAATTTCCAAAGCTATTGAAGTTGAAACTGGTAAATCAATTCAAGAGGACAGTGAAGAGATGATTTCTAAGAAATTGGCTCAAATAAAGAAGCAGCTTAAGAAGGAAAGAATAATAAGAAAATATGCCAAAGACAGAGGAGAAGGGCCATCTCAACCAAGACGGAGCCACAGACTTAGAAGTATACCAAAGAAAACAGAGGTTAGACAAACAGGGATCATAAACCTTGAGGATGAAGAAACTCCACAAATTGACCCAGCACAGCAACAAGTTTACAATTATATTGAGTCATTAGAGAGGAGAGCTTCAGAAAGTAGAGACAGAACTCCTAGCCCACCAAAATCTGAAATTGATGTGCTAAGAAGAGATAAGTATGAGTTAGAAGTACTCAATAGGCACATCAAGAATGAGAATGGCATCTTGAGGGAGCAGGTGAAACTAAAAAGTGATATGAATTCAACTCTGTCTTTACAAATGGAGAAATTGTACAAGGCCAGTGAAAAATTGAAGAAGAAAAACAAAAATTTAATCAGGGCACTTACAAATTTAAGATTCAAGTTAGTCATAAGGAAGCCTAGAAGACCATTGACTGTCAGGCAAAGCAGAAGAAGAGGGTTGGATGTCCTAGCAGAGGTCTTAGAGTACATGGAGTAGTTACATGAGGAATGCAAAAACCTTGCAGTGGGGGTATGTTGAGCCCCAAAGATTTTCTTCTCTTTCACCACATTCCACTTCATTTTATTTGTCCCTCATCAATTACAGGCTTAAATAATCAATAGGATTAATTAAAATTGCTTTAAGAATTTATATAATGACTAACTTGCTATGTTTTTATGATTTTGTTCGTGTAGTAATTTTGACTAAGACTCGGCTACAGAATATAGGCATTCCGTAGCCAGACGTCTGTTCTGCAACCATCCTCATGTTTATGTAGGTTCCAGGTGTCACTGCAAAGAAAAAGGCATATGGGTGAAATCCACAACACCTCCCCATCATCTCTTGCTCCCCATGAAGTCTGAGTTAAAGTTTCCAAGCGCTTATGCACGTAGAAGAGAAGCAGTTTCCTATCAAAACACAGACTCTACACATGTCTGCAGTAAAGCACAAGACTGTTAATAAGAGTTTTAATTTGATTAGAAGTGGGAAAGACACTTATCCCCTTTTTTCTCAAAGAGTAGTTATGTAACTTCATTATAAGTATGACTCGGGAGACCGAGAAACTGTCGGTTAGATTTTGTTTTTGTTGCTAGATCTCAGAGAACCGTGATACTTTGTTTTGAAGAATTTCTCCTTTAATGAAAGAAGCATCATTTTATTACACGAGCTGATTCAATATTGAGTAGATTTGCGTGCAACTCTGGTGGTAGAGGGCCCATGCTACCTAAGGAGCTTTGTTCATATAATTTAGATAAGTAATTTAGCCTCGTTTCATTCCTAGTTTA
This sequence comes from Pinus albicaulis, assembly GCA_034641835.2. Classification (NCBI taxonomy): domain Eukaryota; kingdom Viridiplantae; phylum Streptophyta; class Pinopsida; order Pinales; family Pinaceae; genus Pinus; species Pinus albicaulis. The sequence continues at coordinate 267,089,645 of CM076576.1, forward strand.
ATTGACTTTCTGAACTTTGCGTTTTATATTCATTTGTATTAGATGCTACAGTTTAGTCTCGTTCCTACGTATTATTCCAAAATATCACTAATGTCAAATGAGGTCTAACTGTAGTATTTTAGGAGTGAGTTTTACGTTCTTGTGCTCAATTACATCAGTTGTTACAGCTAGTCATGATCTTATAAACTCTTCCAAAATATCACTAACTTTGGATGAGACATAGCTGTGGTGTTTTAGAGCTTTGTTGTGTTTTGTTGAATTGTATGCTTTCATGCTCATTTACATAACATGTTGCAGCCAGTCCTGTTCTACAAAATATTCCAAAATACCACTAATTTTGAATGAGATAGAGCTGAAACATTTTAGTGATTAGTTGCATCTTTAGTCTAGTTGTAGTACTCCGGAGGTAGATGTCATTCTAGTTTAATTCTGTCACTGTATTTCAAGTTTGATAATGGCACTCTAGTTCAGTTTTAGTTCACTGTATTTCAAGTTAGGTTAATGACATTTTAGTCTAGTGGTGGTCACTGTGTTTCAAGTTGGATCAATTGCATCCTAGTTCAGTGTTATCCATTGTTCTTTAAGTAGTATTAACTGTTAACATTAGATTCCACGGCCTTCATTATTTACAAACTAATCCTTTTCTGACTTTCTATTAATGCATCGTCATATGGACAGGAATGAATTAGTGATATCAGTTTAAGGCCTTGATTGTTCTGCAACCTTTTGCAATTTCACAAATAAGCCTTTTTCAAAAACTATTATAGAAAATCTCTAACTTTCAAATGAGGCTTAGTAGTGACAAGTTAAGCTGCAGAATGAATTAATCTTAGCATTATAAGTTAATGTAGAGTGAAAATATTATTGTGCTACAAATAATCTCTTTCAACTATGTTCCAATAAACTTCTAGTCATGGATGAGATTCTTTGTAATATTGTAAGATGATTGTTTACTTAGAAGAACCTCATTTGCACTAAAATTCTCCTTTTCTTAAGCTATTCCAACATATTTCTAATGAATGAATTGAATGGGTTTATGTTATGATTTATTGAGTTCATATTGTGATTTAGTTCCTTTCTATGAGTCCTTATCAAACTTTGAATTTTCTGCTCTTTAGTTCCTTACACAGTTTATAATAGGTTTTGCTCTATTTTTAGTGTGTCCAACAACTGTCCTTCATCAACATTTAGTGCTTTCCTTTTTAACATAAAAAACATAAAACCAAAAACATCAGAAAAACACTAAACACAACGTAGTGAGAAACAAATACCTAGGCACATATGGTGCACCTTACTTCAGCAGTTTACTAGCCCTGGTTGACAATTAATGACCTCAATTTAGGAACGCTAAGTTGAGCACAACAGTAGACATTAAACTCAAAAGTATAATAGAAATCTCATTAACTCAATCCAATCGAGAATCTACATAATAAGAAATTGTAGATAAAAAAAAAAGTATGCAAGAAAGATCTCTTTGCAATCCGCTAAGTAGTCATAGGTTCTAGGGTCACTCCATCTATAAGAAGTCCACCTTTGCTTAACTTCAATCCCATCACTATGGGAGTAATTGCTGCCTTGCAATCCTGCATATTAAATCTTTCCAAAACTTCATTTACATATTTAGCTTGAGAGATAAAAAAATTATTTTCATTTTGCTCTACTTTTATTCCTAAGAAGTATTTCAACAATCCCATATCATTCATCTCAAATTCATCCTTCATGACTGATTTAAAATTATCAATGAGTTAAGCATCATTACCTATGAATATAACATCATCAACATATAAAACAACAATCAACATCTTACCATCTTTCTCCTTGATGTATAATGTGGGTTCTCCTTCACATTTCTCAAATCCATGTTCCAGTAGATAGGCATCTATCCTACTGTACCATTCTCTTGATGCTTGTTTCAGCCTATAAAGAGATTTCTTCAATCTGCAAACTTTGTGCTCTTGGAATTCTTTCTCATATCCCAGAGGTTGTTCAACATATACCTCTTCCATCAATACTCCATTCAGGAATGCTTATTTCACATCCATTTGGTAAAATTTCCACTTCTGTTGTGCTACTTTGGATAGTACTACTCTTATTGTTTCCATTCTTGCAACCAGTGGAAATGTTTCTTCATAATATCTTCCATGTTGCTGCTTGTAGCCTTTGACAACAAGTCTGACCTTGTGCCTTCAATCTTACCTTCAACATTGCTTTTGGTCTTGTAGATCCATTTTACTCCAATGACTTCTTTGCCTTTTGGGACATCAACCAATTCCCATTTTTTTTCTTCTCTATTGCATTAATTTCTTCATCCATAGCATCCATCCATTTCTTATCTTTTATAGCTTCTTCAAAATGAATAGAATCATCTACATGACAGTACAATGAAAATAAAGAGTTCATACATATATTTGCTTCCTCTTACTCATAAATATCATTTAAACTTCTAAATCTGGTTTCTCTTTCACTTGGTCTACTTGTGCTTATAGAAGCACTCAAATATGCTTCTTGTGGTGTGCTTGGAGAAGCATTGTTATCACTTCTCAAGGGTGTTCTCATTCTTGCTTGTGGTGTCTCTTGCTATCCTTGTGTTGATGGAGGTGGTGCTGCTAATGAGAGATGTATTTCAGGCATCTCTTCCTGATTATCATGATGAGACAAACAGCTTTTAACATTCACTGTTTTCTCAATGCTTCCATCCCAAGCTTTTTCCTCAATGAATTGTACATATCTTCTTATAAAAAACTTCTTGGCAGATGGGTTATACAATTTGTATGCCTTGGATTCTTCACTATATCCAATAAATATGCACTTCTCCCCCTTACTGTCTAACTTCTTCCTTAGCTGATATGGAATGTGTGCATAAGACACACAACCAAAAACTCTCATGTGGGTTACAAATTGTTTTATGCCACTCCATGCTTCTTCCAGAACTCTGTTCATTACAGCTTTGGTTGGGCATCTATTCTTGATTTATGTTTCACATTGTACAGCTTCAACCCAATACTCATTTGGAAATTTTTTTTGCCTTCAACATACTTCTTACCATATCCATGATGGTTCTATTTTTCCTTTCAACAAATCCATTTTACTATGGTATATACCCTGTTGTAAATTTCTTGTGTATCCCATTTTCTCTGCAAAAACGTAGAAATTATTTTGAGATATACTCTTCTCATTTTTATGTCCTTAAGACCTTAAGATGTTGCCCACTTTGTTTCTCTACAAGAGCCTTAAAGTGGCAGAATTTCTCAAACACTTCACTTTCATATTTCAAGAAATACACCAAAGTTTTTCTTGTGTAATCATCAATAAAAGTCAGCATAGAATGGCTACTTGCTAGTGATGGTGTTTGCATTGGTCCACACAAATATGAATGGACAATTTCTAAGGGTGCCTTTTCCCTTATGCTCTTTCCTGATGGAAAGCTTTATCTGTGTTGTTTGCCCAAGATGCAACCTTCACATAGGCTGTCTGGTTTCTCAATAAATGGTAATCCATTTACCATTCCTTTCCTATGCAACAAATTCAGACCTCCCAAGTTGAGATGGTCAAATCTCAAGTGCCATAACCAGTTTTCATATTTTGCTTCTCTTTAGAATGTCTCTTGTGTCACTGCTACCATTTTAGCTCCTTTCTTCAAATCTGCTCTCATCTTGAGAGGGAACATTCTGTTCCTTTTTAACTTCACTTGTGCAATTCATTGCTTTCTCAGTGGTTTATCCATGATGGTGCATACATCATCTTCAAAGAAAACATTGTAGCCTTTCTAAATGAGCTGTCCAATGCTCAAAAGGTTACACTTCATACTAGGCACATAGTATACATTTGATATGGATATTCCTTCTCCTTTCTTTGTCAAAACACTTAATCTACCTTTTCCCATGACGGAGACCTTATTGTCTGTCTCTAATGTAACTTGAGACTTTACATTTTCATCTAACATGGAAAACATGGAAATGTTTCTAGTCATTTGGTTGCTACATCCTGAATCTAGAAACCATATATCTTCATTCTTTTCTTCAGCCATATTACACGCTAAAAACAACTTCTCTTGACTGATATTTTCTTTAGTGAAATTAGCATTAGGTCTATTACCCATGTCACTCTATTTCTTCCTACATTCATTGGCATAATGGCCATACTTCTTACAGTAATGAAATTGGACTTGAGATTTATCATACCTTTGTCCATGTGTTTTATTTTTTCCACCTTGTTGGCTGATGCCTTGACCTTGGTTCTGATTTTGATTGCTACCCCTTCCATGAGTATTTGTAGGGTTGTTTCTTCCTCCTCTGTTTTGCTTCTGCCTCTTTCTTTTCCTCTGTAGTTTTCTCTGCCTTGACCTCTTCCTCTTCCAAAGGAAATTTGGGTCTTGAGGGCATGCTCCAAAGATGGTTTTATTGTTCTACCCAATATTTGTTCATGTGTCATCAATGATGCATGAAGCTTATCAACAGTAAACTTTGAGAGATCTTTTGTCTCTTCAATGGTTGTGACTATCACATCAAACCTTGAGGGTAAGCTCCTCAATACTTTATCCATTATTCTTCTTTTTTCTATTGTCTCTCCATGAGATCTCATTTGGGTAACCAACCCAATCAATAGAGTAAAGAATGAGTCTATTGTATCAGACTCCTTCATGTAAATAACTTCAAAATCCCTTCTCATTAATTGAAGCTTTGCAGTATTCACCTTCTCCATACCTTGGTAGGTTGTTTGGAGAGTATCCCATGCATCCTTGGACCTCTTGGCTGCTGCAATCCTTGTAAATACACTTTCATGCACTGCTTGATAGAGATAGAACAGGGCTTTTGAGTTCTTCTTTCTATTACTCTTCAGCAAATCCTTCTCTGCCTGTGTTAAGGCATTAAATGTATTTTCATCTGCTGGTTCTTCTAGACCATCTTCAACTAGCTCCCATAAATCTTGAGAGGCAAACATGGCTCTCATTGTGATTTCCCTATAGTCATAGTTCTTCCCATTGAACTGTGGGAGTTGAGTATTTCCTATACTCGTGCTTGTGCTAGTTCCTGCCATGGCTAGCTCACTTAACAATGCTATAAATTTGACTGTGTTCTTCAACAAACTTTCTCTCTGCTTGAGAGATAAACTTCATTTGTAAAGAGACTTCTCTGGACTGCACTTCTTTTACAAAAAAAAAAACTCTGTTTTGATAAATACCTGGACTTTGCTGAGCCTTCACAATGTTGGAGAATTGTTTCAACAACTCCTTCCTTTAGCTTCTTTCACAAACTTCAAAGAGCCTAGACTAGCTCTGATACCATGTTGGAATTTCTGAAGTATTCCAAACAACAGAGGAATAAAAATTCCCCAACTTCAACACAGAGATTCAATTAAAAATTTGTTGGACAAAGATGCATAAAAAAAACTTCTTTCATTAAACTTAAAAGGCTATTACAGAGACTCCATAGAACAACTGTTCTTGCATTTACAAAAAAAATTACAACTGCTTCACACACACAATGTTGAAATCTGCTCTTTGTCTCCTTTAAAAAAAATGTGTGTGCAATTTCTAATTTAGCCTTCTGGCTCTTCTTAAAACAATACGGTCTATATTTTGTTTCACTACCTTCGGACATAGGCAGCAACACATTCTGTCACACTCTGTCACTATTAAAAGAAATAAATAGTGGCCTTTTTTTTTAATACATAACGCATTTCATTTATTGCATATTACTTTTCTGCATTACATACTATCCACGCCATTTTTCTGTTTATATATATATAGATATTGATATTGTAAATACTATATATTTACAATATATATTTTATATAAAACATACATTTATAATCTGAAGTCTTTTAATTAAAAACTTTGTTGCAACGCTTTTAAAACATAACATATTAAACCTTTTTAACCTAAGGTTCTAACATATGAACTATCGCAGCGTTACAAAAAAATTACCCAAGGTATAAAACCTTTGTTGCGGACTTCAAAACATGAAATTAAATCCCTTTTCATAAAAAATTCGCATTCCAATTTGGGTTGTAGTGACGTCACCCTCCGGACGCACGATAAAAGTAAATTGCATGTTTTAATTTTTTATCGGGTCCGAATTGAGGTTGGCCACATCAGCCTCTCTTCTATGCAATCACCTCCTGATTAGTGGTTGACTTGCTGCATTGGTAGTGGTGGGGTCAAGGCCCATTCAAACTGAAATTAAACGCATGGTAAATCAAACAGGGTTGGTGGAGTTTTAAATGTTGGATGCTATAGAAGTTTAATGTAGAGATAGCCTGGATTGAAGAGGCAGGCTGGTGAGCTGAATGCATGGAACAAACCATGAATTCTTTTGCTGAAACAAGCCTATGGCCATTATCTAAGAAAATAAACTTGCTGAGTTTAAAGATGAGCCTTCTATGCCCGATGGAGTGCCGATTTAAACAAGTAAACCTCTGATGTTGTTGTCCTTCGGCTCTCCTGCACTATGTAGTTTCAATTAACATTTCCAATACTTACGCACTGTGAATTCCCCCACGACCACTTCCATCCATCCATTTGAATTTATAGTACGCTTCCTTTCCTCTGCTTCTTCCGTCAAAAGCTACTCCAATTCCATCTGATTTCTATCTGCCGTTGTAACTGAAAACCTAAGCGGCACTCCATTCCACCCACTTTGTACACGGTATTAGCGGAAAAAAGCCTGCAGTCAATAGCACCTCGGACCTCCAGCCAATAAATCGTTAACAATTCAACAGCCTCTTCAAATCTAAAAACTCAAATAATATCAACAATATTATACCTATTTATATGAATGCCTCTTCAAATCTGAATGCACTATTTATATCAACTTTATATCAATTTCAAGAAATTCCTGCGGGATCTTCAGTATGATGTTTAATCCCTTCCAAAGAATCCAACAAACTTAACAACAAATAAATCGTTCATGACCAGATTTTTAGAATTGAAGGCAATATTTTCTAGGTTAGATTTTAACAATTAAATTATTTTATTGTTTATAAATTAGTAGTTTGTTTACGAATAAAGCAATATCATATACATACTAATGCGATATCTTTCAATCTATATGTATATCTTATATACATGTATAGTAATGTGATATCTTTCAATCTATTAGTATATGCCTTAGTTTAACTAGGTTTTAAATTAGTTTAGAAAATTATGGAAATTTCTTTAAGATTTTGATAAAATTTGGCAATTTTGTTTTTAAATCCATGTTATAATTGGTAACTTCAAAATTTAGAGGGTAGAAAATTTTGATAGAGCTGAATATATTTCAACCATAAAAACAAGATTTATACACTGCTACGACCAAATTTTTTGAATTTTTTTTTACCAAATTCCAGCCATTTTTAACCATACCAATTAGATAAAAGACTCCATACTAATTTGATATCGGTCTAATAAATTATTATTATTTTTGACAACTAAACATGATAATAAAAGTGTTGATAAAATCTTAATTGCAAAATTGATGGTAAAATCTTAACTGGAATCCTGTCTAGATGGCTAATGCCAATATTGCTGATCATCTCCCGAAACAATGTCTAAGTGCCTTGTAGGTAGCATGTAACCTATCCTCCCTATGGATTTCTCTAGCCAAAATTTGAAATCATGAAGCGTGGATAAGACAATTCTATTTGAAATCATGAAGCATGGATTAGAAATGAATAAGGTAAAAGGTAGCAAGTTAATGAAGAGACACAATAATGCAAGTAAAGACACAATGATAAGGGGAACTCCACTCAACACTACAAAAAGAGAAATTAATAGACATAAAAAACTATATAGTGCTACAACCACCATCAAAGGGGGAGTGAGAAAAACACAATGCTCGAAGAATTTAAGAAAGAAAATACCCCTAACCTTGATGGAGAGATTAAGAGGCAAAAGCCTCATTTTGTGCTTAAAAAAGTTCTTTAGATTCCATGACTATTTTGAGAATATGAAGCCTTGGATAGATATTTTTAATCTGAAAGGAAAATATGAAATATGGTGGGGAGATCTTAGCATTAAGGTAAATTTGAGGTCTAAAATGAGCCTCCTAAGGAAAATAATTAAAGAACAGTTAAAATATTAAAATAGGAGTTATGAATTTTTAAATAAAAACAAAAGAAACTAATTTTTTTTATACTTTGAGCTTATCTCCTCATAGGTTTAACCAAGCGTCAAATGTAGTCGCTCATTAGATACAAATTAAAGTATACATCCAATGAGTACCAACTTTCTATACTTTCAAGTAGACCCACATTGACAAAAAATGAAAATACATGAAAAGAGTGCACTTGAACTTCCTTTTACTTCATATTTTTTGGACTAATCACTCTCGGCTTGAACTTTATTTTACCTCTTTATTTTTGGATGTTCCCCCTAGGCTTATGCTTGCTTTTGTCTACAGCCAAACTTCTTTGACTACAACATAATTTCTTTTGATGGAAACTTCTCCAATTTCTACACCTTATTCTTTTCCTATGAAGGGATTCTTCCCTTAAACTATTTATTTTCCTCATTTACAATTGTTCTTCTATTTGTAACATTTTCCTCTTGTTTGGAACTACTCCCTCTTTTTGATATCAAGGGAAATATATTGCCCCCCTGAACTTATACACCGATGTTAATTGAAATACATCATTTACTTCACTTTCTTCACACGTCATCTCATGTAAATTCATATCTTGCAAGCTTTTCATTTCTAAATTATTCTCCTACCATTCATTCTTGGATGTTCTCCACTTCTTAATGTACTAGAATCTCTCATGTCTTCTTATATTTATCTTTCACTGATAAGTACGTAGGATATTACTCCTATATAGATATTACTTGTATATAATGTTGTTTTTTTCTTTTAATCTCATTGGAGACATACACAATGTTAGGATACTTGATTGTTTTTCTACCAATCTTAATCCATTTTTCTTATTTCACATCCTCTATAATGGAATGTGTGATAACATTTTGATTAAAACTTCTAGGATTATTGCCAATACGATAATTCTTTGAGATCTTATATGATATCGTTTTGTATAAAGTGTTAGAAATAAACACTAACACACTGATTAAAGACACATTAATATTATATAGGTTTAAGCTCAAGGATGAGGTAGTGTTGTTCATGCACTAAAAATCCATGTATATGATTTTTTATGTAATGTTTTCTAAAAATACATTCAAAACTCATTGTATTAGGAAATATTTTTTCTTTTCATCACCATTTTTTTTTCTTAAATTCTATTAAGGTGGTAAAACCTATTATAATTTGTCCATATCTAGGAAGAAAAATCATCATTGACTCTTATCTTCATATGCCTTTATGCTTGTTGACTCATCATTCTTATTTAAAGAAAACCACACCACCTAAATTAACCTAACTCAAAATGTCTAAATCATGAACTATTAACGTGTTTTGATGATTGAGAGAAAAGTGAAAACATTACTAACCACAATTAGTTTTGAATCTTTATATTAACACTTAGTTTTCAAAAATATTATTTGATCATATTTTAAAAATATATAATAACACTTAAAAGAAATATTTGATAAGATTTTTAAATTATATTATTAATTAGGGTAGCCATACAAATTAGATGGCTAGTAAATGTAAATATGCATCAAAACACTTACCTTATGGTACATTTGACATTAGTTTAAAAAAATCCTCAAAATTAACTAAATTATAAATTCATTTTAAATCAATTCTATAATTAACTAATATGTGAGTTAAACATATACATTGAAAGAAACATGTAAAAAGAATTAACTATGAAGATTTATGCACACTTTTCCATGGAAATTATTAACATGTAAAATAGGTTTTGTTACAATATCATGGCTCACTAATATTATATGCCTAAAAAAACACAACTCATATAAAACAAAGACATGTTCTTAGTCAATTTAATTTAAAAAACAAAAAGACAATTATTTTTTAATAAATCTAAAACATTAATCTATGGCTATTATTACAAAAATTATAAATGTTTTATATAAACACTCAATCCCTATCATTCACTTAATAATTGTTAATAATTAAATTATAATTTTGAAAATTTTATTTCAAAATAAACACAATTATAAATAAATACCACTAATCTAATAATTACTAATAATTTAATTAAAATTCTAAAAATCTCATTCCAATATATATACATTTATCAATATAAATAATAAAATTAAACAAATAATGCTAGCCGAGATCCAAAGCATAGTTACCAAATTCGTGCGAATCGGTATAAAAAGTTCGGAAATTCGCGAGTTCGATTCGAATGGCGAAGTATTCGGTGAAATTCTTCGAGGTTTACGGTTTTTCCCATTACGGTACCTCGTCAAGCAAAGTAACACTCGGAACTGGAGTGTTCTGCATAATATTGTACTCGTAAATTAAAGGAACACTGGCTACTCGTCCGAACATTAAACGTTAAGACTGCTTGAGAGCCCGTTTGAAACGATAAGGTACTCTTTAGCTTTGGGAAAGGGATGGCTTTATTCGAGATTCGTGGGTATAAAATGTTTAAGGCTGGAATATATAGATATTTGTGTATATTTAAAAATTAAAGAAATGAAATATAAACATTTGTCAAATTGGAAAATTTCTGTTTTTATATTTGTTTTTGTTTAGACATATTTTTAAAAGAAACAGAAACAATTGGAAAATTCTTATTTTTCAATTGTATTTTTGTTTTTTTGACAAATTTTAAATTAATAAGTTTAGAACGATAATTTTTGTACTTATTTATTAGATAAGAATTTTGAAAAAATAAGGTTTCAAACAAAAAAGCTATGTAAGATTTGAGTTTTGGAAGGAAAAAGAAATGTAGTTTTTTAAAATTTTAGTTGAATGTGCTTCTAATATTGTTATATTTTCTTGAGTTATTAGAAATTATTCAAAATTGAAAATAAATTTGAATGAAAATGGTCAGAATATCTCATATTAAAAGAAAATATATATATATATATATATATATATATATATATATATATAACTAAATATTAAAGATGTATACTATTGATGAATTGAAAAAATCTTATCCGAATTTTTAGAATCCAAATTCAAATTCGAATTTGGTAACTATGATCCAAAGTAAGGTTTTGCAAAAAGTCTATTTTGATTGATTTGAATGGTTTATAGATGTTATTTTTTGTTTTAACCATGAACTATATTGGATAGTGTGAAAGAATATAGTTTGAAATACGTGGATAAATTTCTGATAATATGATTTTTACAAAGTTTTTTTATTTTCCATATATAGTTTTATTAATTGATTGGGCTAAATTAAATGATAGATATACTGCAAGAAAGATCTCTCTGCAATCCGCTAGGTAGTCATAGGTTCTAGGGTCACTCCATCTATAAGAAGTCCACCTTTCCACCAATTCAGTTTCTCGTCATTCATAGCAAATCTGACGAGACAACCATTTTCATCACCGTTATCTTCCTCCGTACGCACTGTGAATTCTCCTGCGACCACTTCCATCCATCCATTTGCATTTATACGCTTCCTTTCCCCTGCGTCTTCCGTCAAAAGCTGCTCCAATTCCATCTGATTTCCGTCTGCCGTTGTAACCGAAAACCTAATCGGCACTCCATTCCACCCACTGGATTCTTCTGCAAATTTAAGTAGAAACACCACTTTGTACACGGTAACAATTAAATTATTTTATTGTTTAGAAATTAGTAGTTTGTTTACAAATAAAGAAATCTCATATGCATACTAATATGATATCTTTCTATCTCATATACATACTAATATGATATCTTTCTATCTATTCGTATCTGCCTTATAAAATCTGACAATTTTGTTTTTAAATTCATGTTATAGTTGTTAATTTCAAAATTTAGAAAGCAGCAATTTTTTATACAGCTGAATTTATAAAATTATGCAAATTTCTCTAAAATTTTAATAAAATCTCACAATTTTGTTTTTAAATTCATGTTATAGTTGTTAACTTCAAAATTTAGAAGGCAGGAATTTTTTATAGAGTTGAATCTATTTCAACCATAAAAATTGGATAAAAAACTCCATACTAATTTGATATCGGTCTAATAAATTATTATTATTTTTAACAAATAAACATGATAATAAATTTGTTGATAAAATCTTACTTGCAAAATTGATGGTAAAATCTTACCTGGAATCCTGTCTAGATGGCCAATGCCAATATTGTTGATCATCTCCCCAAACAATGTCTAAGTGCCTTGCAGATAGCGTGTAACCTATCCTCCCTACGGATTTCTCCAGCCAAAATCTCTATTGTTACAGCAATAAAGAACATAGATAAACGAATTATCGATTCGGTTGACCAAAATCTATAGTCAGCTATGAATAATAATAGGTATTTTGAGCCTTTAAGTTATGAATTTAAGTTTTCTTAACTGTTCATCAAGCTTATTTATTTTTGGAAATAAATTGTTATGAACGGGTTTCAACTTATCCTCAATTTATAAAAAAATAAATAAAAATTTCAATAGATAAACAAAAAATATATATTTCTATTGATGTTTATCTGTGATAGACGAGTTTCGAAACCAATGTCCAATACCCAGGATTAAACTAACATAAATAAATATATATTTCTAGAAATAAATTATGGATATTTCCGACTTCTGCTTATACACAATTTATCTCCAAAAATAACCAATCAAAGATATTACTAAATTAAGACTTCTGCATGTATATATACCTTTGTTCCCCCGTCTATGAGAATGGATTCGCAGAGGCGAAAGTAGAGTTCTCTCTTTGAAGAGTGTGCAACGGGGATAACGGCCCTGGGTAGCACCTCGTAGCATTTTTGGGGAATGAATTTGTTCCACAGCGAGTCGTCATAGGCCGCAGATCTGAAAAGTTTGGAGACGGCTGAGAGTCTACAATGTTTGGGGCCATTGGATCGGTCGAGGGACTAAGACGTAACTTAAATGGGGATTGGACTTTTTCGTGGGCATGCTACTTATTTTTGTCTTCTGTTTATAATTTCTAAGCGGTTGGTTGGAATTACACGTTTGAGTTACATATCAGTCGTATCAAAAAATATCAAGATTTGATATTTAAACATTTGTTTCTGTTTATAATTTGTAAGCGGTTGGTTGGAATTACACGTTTGAGCTACATATCAGTCCTATAAAAAAATATCAAGATTTGATATTTAAACATTTGTTCTATAAGTACCAATTCATAATAAACATAAAAAAAATATTTAAAATATTAATTATTATTAATAATTGACAAAAATTGAAGAGAAAATTCTATTGACTTTAAGTAAATATGAATTGACTATAGCATCTAGCAACAATGGAAATAAATGTGATGACACACTCAAATTAATATCTCAACGTCTCTTTCTAATTTCAAGTGTTACAAGTAGAGGCACCTATAATGCCTAATTTCTCTCTTCGAAATTGAAATACATTTTTGCCAATGGTTTTGTGAAAATATCTGCAAGTTGATCTTTGGAACCATAAAAAGCAAGTACTGGTCCCCATCATTGACAAGCTCACGGATGAAATGAAAACGTGTGTCAATGATAAATAAATTACTGAACTATTATCACAATAAATAGAAGTTGCTTCATTCTGAAGATCTGAAATATCTTTCAATACACTGCTTGATAAGCTATTGAATTGATTGATGAAGTCAAATTGATCATATAAATTGTCTACATAATCGTTGTTTGTATAACCTTAAAGTGAACAATTTTCAGAGTGTGTATAGAACAATCCATAGTCTATGCGTTGTGCAATGTATATTAAGATCCCTTTTGCAGCCCTTCTATGAGAAATTTTAGGTGCCTGCATAAACCTGGAGACAAAACTTGCTCCACACACGATATTAGGTCTAGATGCAGCGATATACAACATACTACCAACTAGAATTTTATACAATGTGGGATTAATTGGTGGTTCTACATCTTCTTTGCTCATACTGGTGCCTTGAGCAATTGGTGTATCAATGGGTATGTAATTAGTCATTCTGAACTTTTGGATGATGTCAGTGGCATTTTTTGGTTGATCAACAAAAATTCCATTAGCAGTTTGTTGAATTTCAATGTCGAAGAAGTATTTCATGACCCCTAGATCAGTCATATCAAACTCTACTTTCATTGTTGCTTTGATGTCTACTAACATCATATTGCATGTATAAAGAAGATCACCTACATAAAGTCATGCAATAATAATGTTACCTTCATGAGTTTTGGTATACAAAGTTGGTTCATGGTTGCTTCTGTAAAAACCACTTTTGATGATATAGGCGTCAATGCGACTATACCAAACTCTTGGAGCTTGTTTCAAACCATACAAATATTTCTTCAATCTGTATACCGTATGCTCCTATCCCTGAACTTCAAAACCATGAGGCTCCTCTACATAAACTTCTTCCAGCAAGATAAGATTTACGAAGGAATATTTTACATCAAGCTGATAGACTTTCCATTTTTGATGAGTTGTTCTGGATAAAATGTTCCTGATAGTGTCTAACCTTGCTACTGGAGCAAAGGTTTCACCATAGTCCACACCAAATTGTTGTGAGAATCCTTTGCCAAACAACCTTGACTTATGTTTCTCAATCTCTCCGTTTTCATTCAGCTTGGTATTATATACCCATTTTACACCAATTTTGGTTTTCTCACTTGGTAGATCATCTAATTCCAAAGTGTGGCTCTTTTCAATGGCAATAATTTCTTGGTTCATTGCATCAACCAAATGTTTTTCTTTAACTACTTCTTCAAAATGAACTGGTTGAGATGAAAGAAAGGAAAACATATTATGTTGATGAAACTCATGTTCATGTTCATATATTCCTCCGCTGCTTCTTGTTTTCTGATTGTCTTCTGAAAATGTTGAATCACTGGTGGATTCACTACTTGAAGATAGATTGTTTTGAGAGTTGTATGGATCTTCTTGAACCTTCAATCTTGGTAGTTGTCGTGGATAAAAAGGATGATTTAAAGCTTCATCAACATGATCACACCAATATTTATTTAAAAAAAAATTAACATCTCTACTTAAATCAAGCTTCTTGGTAACTGGACTGTAAAGTCTATAGGCCACTGATTACTCATTATAGCCTACAAAAGTACATCTCTCACTCCTATCATCAAGATTCTTTCTTAGCTGATGAGGAACATGTCCAAAATCTATTGATCCAAATATTCGAAAATGAAATACATTTAATTTCTTACCATGCCATGTTCCTTGAGGTATTGCATATTGAAGACTAGATGTTGGAGATCTGTTGAGAACATATGTTGTTGTTGAAACTGCTTTAGCCCAACAGTCATTTGAAAAATTCTTGTCACGAAGCATACATTTGGCCATGTTTATGATTGAATAATTTTTCCTTTCTACTACTCCATTCTACTGTGGAGTATATCTTGTAGTGTTTTGCATTATGATTCCTTGTTGTCAACAAAAAGATTTGAAATAATTAGAACTATATTCTCCTCCTTTGTCTGACTTGAAGAATTTTAAATGATTTTCTCTATGATTTTCTACTTCTGCTTTGAATTCTTTGAAACTTGAGAATGTATTTGATTTATTTTTGGGAAAACACACTCATATCTTCCTGCTATAATCATTAATGATGGTCATAAAATAAATACTAACAACAATGGATTGTGTTTGCATTAGGCCACATATATCTCTATGAACTAGCTCTAAAGGCTCTTTTTCTCTAGATGAAGATGTGGGAAAGCTATCTCTTTTGTGCTTGGCTATAAACAAATTTCACAAGTACAAGATTTTTTATTCATAACAGAGAGACCAATCACTATTGAGTGTTTCTGAAGCAAAACATAGACTCTTGATTGGGATGTGGTCATACCTATATTTCCATAGCTAGGACTCATCTATTCTTGACACATTGTGGAAAAAATTATGGGATATATTTTAACTTGTAAGAGTCAAAGGAAACATCATATTCTTGGTTTTTTCAAACTTTGCTATCAATCTTCTATTTTGAGGTTTGTCATTGATATGATATGTGTTCCCTTGGAATATTACACCATAACCATGTTCCATTGATTGACTACACTTATGAGGCTATGCTTCTAATGTGGAACATAATAAACATCACGTATGTATTTCCGCTGATTTTGTTTCGTAAGAACATGGGCAATACATTTCTATTCAAATTTAATGTAGGAACAAACTGCAAGGGTAATTTATGAAGTTATGGAAGCACCAAGATAAGAAATATTTGTTTTTTACGTGTCATATGCTTGCTATAACCATTGTCCAACAACCTGTAACAACTCCACTTACCACAATTTTTTTTTTCCTATTTATAGTATAAATTCTTACTTGGTGTCCACTAATTTCTATCTTCATCAATATTTGACAAATTATGTTGTTATTCCTTCATTTATATTTCATCATTCTTAGACTAATTCCCTTGATTATGTTTTTTAAAATTTATGAAGCCAAGGTTATAATTTTATAGAACTGCTTCTATTTAACTTGATTATATATTGTCACTATTCAGTTTATTATCATTTTCATAATATAATTTATGTCCCTCATAACCCCTTTATAACCTTATTTGTGAATTCATATTGAAACAGTATTTCCAACTATTACTTTTAATCTACATTAATTGTCTTGTTTTATTTTACCGTCATTTATTTATTTATTAAAATAATTGGGTTAATAATTCTCGAGGTATTTTTAGTCTATTCAAAGGACTTATTATCCTTATTCTAATATACTCTACCCTTAATAATTTATGAATTTTTACCTCTTAGTGAAAATGTGAAGCTTGGTTACACTTTTTGCCCTTTTTTGAGAAATTTTTTTCATTTTTTCGGTTCTTCAACTTTCTGCAAACTATAACAATTTTTCTGTGTAGAATTTCATTTTGCGATAAAAATAAAAGTTTTCAAAAATTTTGTTAGCTTCCTATTACTTATTTTTTGAAATTTTTTTATGTAGATTTGATATGTCAGCTTAGCATTTCTTTGAGTGTGTGTTTCTTAACAATCAAAGGATTCATAAGAATTCATGTTATGACGCAATGTTCTATTCATTGAAAATTTTTGTTTTTGAGAAAAAAAATGTGTTACAACAATCTAGACAGAGTCTACTTTGGTTTCGTCATATTTACAAAGCCAATGGATGCATATCATAATTACTAGAATTTTTTGAACTGGTCCAATACGAAAAACTGCGTATTTTGGATATGTTTCGCGTTGCAAGAAATTTCTTAACATATAAGTTATAAACTAAAAATCTAAAAGCTACCCATTAGAGACGACGGACCAATGTAATGCCCCATAATTTTTTTAATTTTTTTTACAATGTATTTTGGGAGATACAAAATTTTGATTTCACTGAATCACAATGACCCTCAGAAATTGTTTGCACCCATTTTATTAGAAAAATAATTAAAATTAATAAACGTTTATGAAATTCCATAAAAGCTATATTTCCTGAAAGTAGATTCAATTCTGAAAATGGTTGTCTTGGTTTCGACAGTTAATTAACAACCTTTCATGGAGTTTAATCAGTCCAAAGTTGCAGAACTGTATTCAGAGCCTGGTTTTTGCATAATTGGTGACGCGTTAGTTCGACCGAACTATGTTTTCCACCGTGGGCTCATTAAATCTAATGTCTTAATAGTTCAGCCGAAATTTTAAGAAAAAGTTCGGCCGAACTATTGTATAACTCTCTGTCGACCGGAAAATTTTGCGGAGCGCCCTACTAAAACACATTTCGTGGCAATAATATAAATTTCCGCGAAATGATTCACAATTTTCGCAAATTTCATCTTTAGTAACCTTTATTATATTCGATGGGAATTAATTTGAATTCGTAATACCATTAATGGAATATGAATTCCACTTTCGTAAACTTGGATTTGTAATCCATGTACAATTAATTCGAACTCCAATTATTCATAATTATGAATACCACGTAATTGATTATGGGCTCTGTTGGGGTTCCCATGTTTTGGCCAGATTGGCAAGACCAAAAGATGAGACAACATCAGAACCAATTTGGGATCCTAGGATCTAGCCCTCCTGGACCCGGAGAGGGATCTCTCCATAAAGAAAAGAATGATATATATCTTTGAAGCTCAAAATGAGATATTAGGTTAGCTATGAAGCACGAAGGGGGGTTTAAAATGATTTGGTTGGTTGTTGGGTTGAGTCGAAGATCATTGACAGAGAAGGTTATGGAAGGAAAGGAGCAAAGTAGTAGCATGTTTTGGCAAAAGAAGAGAGGTTAGGAATGTGCCATCCATTGGGCTATGGAGTCATGAAAGGAGATTACTTGCAAACAATTAGCCAAGGTTTTCAAAGGGCAAGTCATCTATATTAAGGGATATTTTAGATAGATGGTGAGATGGAGCATTAAGAGTGAAGGTGAAAGAAGGAAAGACACTAGATTTCTGTCTGGAGATCAGGTTAGATATCATTTAAATCCAGATCTTCTTTGACATACTCTCAAAGGGAAACAGAGGTAAGATTTAGCATAGAGCAGGGTCTATAGATCAGAGAAGGACTTTTAACCTTCAATGCTTTGACACAAGCTCACGAGATCTTAGACAGGCCAATCTATTAGACAAGGACCCCAGTGGACAGGGCTCACACTAAATCCTCGGTATCCCAATTCTTCCAGCTTAACCCAACTAGAACATCTAAGCAAAAAAATCTAAATTCATACATCATCTAGCAGTGAATAATAGCTACTACACTGGCTAAATTATCTGAATTTGTTCTCATATACAAATTAAGCAAAAAACATCAAAGACAAGAAGAGCAGTGGGCATTAGGGTACCAAACAGGGGTATATCCTAAGCCTGATTTACTGATTCTTATAAGAGAAATATGAAGAATGTGAATAAAATGAAATAATGACAGGAAACATCACCCGTAATATAGACCAGGATCCTGTGAAATTCTTGTTCAATTGATATGCAAAACCAGTCACATACAGTGAGCTCAATGATTGATACAGTCCAAACTTTCTCCTCCCAGCCTACTACATTACAAACTACCCAACTACTCTCCCTCAACAACTATTCTAACAGTCGAATGACTCCCTACAACTGCAACTACAACACAACCCTTTACAACATGTTCTTCAGGAATCTTATAGGAGAATGAATTATAGCAGGAGTGGATGTGAATTAAATGGATCCATTAAGACAGAGTGGAGGAAGTATCCATGCCCACTCTGCTTAATAGCTCTGCACTGTACTCTGTAGTCTGGTTCGGAGTCTCTGTCAGGTCGATTTTGACCTCAGATGTTTCTTTGAACTCCTTTTGGCTACATGGTACTATGTAATTACCTTCTGAAATAAATAAAGTGACTGAAGGTCTTTGGGTCTCCCATACTTCCATTACTGTGACCCTGACAGTGTCGGAGAAGCTTCTGTCGGTGAAATGGATTTTAAGAACTCAAGGAGGCATGGAGACTTCTGTCGGAGATGTACTGCCTAAGAAATATACTGCTAACGCTAAAAAGCAGATATGGCTTGTTTCATGTGCTCTTTAATCTTCAAACTGTGCCTTCTTCCTTTGAACAGGGGATTAAGAGTTAATTATTCAATAATAGGCAGTAACCCCTTTGATATTTTCTGTTGATATTCTCTTCCACTGCTACTATGGTTTTCCTGCACAATGAAATAAACTAATTATAAAATCCAAGGGGTGGTGGAAGAAATGCTATGAAGGCCTGTTGAATGGTGGCGCAATGGTGAAAACGTGAGAAAATTTCTGTGCAATGGTGAAAGGGGTGAACTGATGAAAATTTGGTGTAGAGGGAGTTGAAGGAGTTGAACATAGGAAAAAAGATTTTAGTGTAAAACACTAAAGTCTAAGGTTTTGGATGAATACACAAAAAATTCATGAAAATGAACATAGGTGGAGCCTATAATGTGGGACCCGATGTGGGTGGAGGGTGATTTACTGTCAGCCATCGAATCTCAGGAGGAGATCGACAGTTGGGATCATTCGATGGGGTTAATAGGGAAATCCGATGAAGAAAAAATGGTGAAATGCGTGATACAATGTAGACTGTTGATCTAGCTCAAATGGACGGTTGTGATCAAATCGGAGGATCGCAATTGGGGGAAATAGGGGGTGACACAGTAGGAAATCTCCGATGCGGGACAGAGTGATTACGGCTGGATCGTTGGATCAGTGACAAATCAACGACTGCAATTGGATGGGGGTTGACCAATCAGGGAACATAGGGTGGAGTGAGGGTGAATCCTGGCTATTGGTTCTTGTGGATTCAACGGCTAGGATTTCATCGGGAGATCGCAATCGGGGAAAACGGAGGGTGGCATAATCAAAATTTTTGATTAGCAATGAAGGTAGTGTTGCGATGGAGCGACCACCATCTGATCTGAAGACAGATCGATGGTCAATCTGCAATCGGAGGGGTGAATGAATAAGTGCGATGGGTGCGCGTTGCGAACAAGCGCTGATTTTCATATCTTGCAAAGATCGATGACCTAGATCAAAGCGGAGGCCAAACGAGCACAAATCCATCTTATCGGAGAATTTCATGGTAACAAAGAAACGCGCTCCTCGTGAAACCTCCGATTGCGATAGGTGCCCAGGACTTAAGCGCTTGGTCTCGACGTTCGGGGCATATGTGGGGAAGTGGTTAAGGGGCTGGCTGAAAGGGGCAAAGCTTGTTATAAAGTAAAATGTGGGTTTTTAGCCAAAAGGAGGGCTTTTAAGGCTAACAGAGGCTTTCGGTAGAGGGAAAAAAGGATTTTTAAGCTAAACAAAGGGTATTTGTAAGGTTCAATGAGGTGCTAGGATGATTTAGAAGGTTAAATGGGGAATTTGTAGGACTTTGGAAAGGGGAAAATGTGATGGAAACAGAGGTTTAGTGGGGATGAGACAAGAGGGAAAAAGGCCTTTTGGGCATTTTCTTCACAAACAGAGAGGCGGAACAACAGTGAGGGTTTATCAAAGGAAAAAAGGCACAAGAAGGCTTCAAGGATGATGTGTTTTCAGGGGAAATGCATTCCTTGAAGACTCAAAAAAAATTTTAGCCCCATGTTTACTTGTCAAAAAATTCATAGGGGGCTAACAGTGGCTCCACATGGGGATGGCTTCTTCTTGAAGGAGTGAAGAATTCAGAAAATGATCTTTGGAGTAGGCCAGATGCTTAGTACTTGATCCATCCATTTTCTTTCTTAGATCAGCTACCACAAATATGAAGACATTATATCAGTAGTAATATTCTCTCACACAACTACCTACCCATACTATAATCCTAACATTTTTTCTTATGGGTGCATTTAGACTTGCAGACCCTTTAAATCATCAATTTTTTACAAATAGGAAAATAAAACTATTCTAGTGCTACCTTTATTACTCCATGAGACTAGATTAAACTGTTGGCCTCATAGTTTCTCTACCTAAACTATTATCTGCTAGGATTAGACTGTCTAACAGATTTCTTCTCTACATTCTAAGACAAAAATTAAAAAACAGTCAAGCCAGGATTAGACTGTATGGCTTGTTGTGGACCATGGAATAAAGACAAAACTGCTCATGGACTAAAAACTTTGCAGAAAGCTAAAACCACTAACTAAATGCTCACAGATTGAGCTTTATTAAAATTTCCTACCTACCCTACTTCTACATGGAAGTCTCTGATGATCTAGGTGATACAATAATGCCAGTGTAGCCAGTCAAGTAGTAATAAAAATGGATGGAAGAATTGACTGCTCATCAGAGACACCCATAGGGTACTCTGCATGTGGATCTTCAAAATTGAGGCCACCACGAGTGGTGACCACTTCTGATGTATCTGGATCTTGCAAAGGATCAATTCTTGAGGAGCTGAGCCAATTAGGGCCTCCATCTACTCTGCCACAGGATCAATCATAATATGATATAAACTTTCTTCTTTAAGGCCTTCCATGAATGGTAGGCTATCTGCATCCCCGATAGTTTCAACCACTGCATCTACGGTGTGGCCTTTGTAATCACACTCTTCTTTTTCCTGGTTAGGATTACTTGGTAGGTAAGTATCAACCAGGCATACCTCTTCTTCCACTGGATCAAGACAAATATGTCTGTGGGAAAGAATATCTCCCTCATCTTCATTGCAGCCTGAACTAGAGGGCTCATCATATTTGACAGTGTTGTCCTCTAGTAACCCTGATAGGTTCTCCTGGAGTGGTCTGAACTCTGTGAAAATACCAACATAGTCTTGAGCAGGTGTTGTGGAGGTAAATCCCCTCTACGGACAGAGGCGATCCCTACTAGCCCAGATCGGCTCTAGCAAAAATTGTTCATGCTACAGTGCAGGTTCCTAATTGCAAATAAACCAACTAATGATGAAGGCTTACCCGAAATCCAACGCTGTCGCTTGTAGAGAAAGTAGTGCTTCCGTTCCTTAGCTCCGACAGATCACAATCCTCATGATCTCCATGATTGGACACCTGCACACGCAAGAAACAAAACAAACGCAAGCGTAAAATCCAGTATATGCAACTATATGTCAGTCAGAGAAGACATAACTCATCATCATAATCAATAACAGGAGTGGAACCATAACCAATAGTCGCTTATCATTAATCAATCAAAGAAGAATACAACCATAGCTCTGACGGGAATGAATCAATAGTCGCTTATCCTTGCTTGGATTTGGCCTTAAGGGAATGAATCAAGGCTCTTGCAGCATAAGGATCTGATGGCTCTTGGGAACTTGGAGACTAGCTTGCAAAGGGAATGAGCAAGCTTTTATAGATGGAGGAAGGGGAGTTGGGATCCCTATAATTATGGGATTGGCCCTATCCTCAAGGAAGCTTCCATGAGAGGTGGCAAACCACTTCCTCGACATGGAGATCCGGAGCCAAACCACCCAACTTAGATTAGATACCAGTTTATGAATTGGTTAGGACGAAACTTCCACCATTTATTTAAAAAAAACACTCCTTAAAATGGCTGGCGCGAGTGCGACTCTGCGACAGAGCGCCAATTGGTGCGCCCTCTTTGAAGTATTTCTCCCATTGGCGTGGGTACTGAACTGGCTACCCGCGCCAATGCGAAAAGGGTCATTTTTAGGGTTTTTCACAAGGAGTTGTCTTCAGGGAAATGGAAGCTCATGTTCAGAGGAATTTCATGAAAGTGGTTTCAAGTCATTTCACTGCTCACAGGTCACGGAATGAGCCCTCCAATTGTGCGGGATGGGGAATTGCAGGGACGGTGACAAATTGCTGTGTAACAGCAAGTGTTTCTTTGATTACCTCAACCCTTTCAGGAGAAAGTTCAGGATATTTATCTTGCTTAAGATTTTCTTCATTTCTTTCTTCCTTGTCCTCATAGCTAGAAAGTTGCTGACTTCCATCTTCATGGAAATTATTATTGATGATCTGATATATAACAGAGTGAAGATTCAATTAATCTACATCTGTTATCATTCTCCCAACACTTTCTTCATCAGTACCATAGATGGCTTGCATCGGCTCATCGCTTTCTTGAAGTTGATCGTCATGATCTTCCTCCCCTAAATCTACTGATGATGGCCCTATGAGCTCTGTTTCCCTTTGGAAAATATTATCATCAGACAGATCATCATTAGCAAAATCATAATTATAAGCGATGTCACCCATCAAATCCATTGGATTCTCAGGAAGTCTTTCCTCAAAATAATTTGCAAGTTCACCTTCTGATTTAAACTCTGGTTCATCACACATGCTTTTCATGTGGTTTCTGTCTTGCATTGATCTAGTTTGTCTTTCTTGAGGACAAGGAGCAGGTCTTTTCCAATCATCATTTCTAGTTTCAGCCTCATATTCTTCCTCTTCTATGTTCAACAGGGTGTTGGCAGTCTCTATCAATATTTCCAGCTTGTTTTCTAAAGAGACCTACCTTGTTTGCTCTGCTTGGTCTTTCTTTGATGCTTTTAATCTCTCCTCCTTGCACTTTATGTTGTGTTCAAAAGTAATTTATATGCTCTGCATTTCTTCTAGGCTCGAAGGCTCTCTTTCTCTTATATGGAATTCCACCTTGGGGTCAAAAGAACTCGGATAGTGCAATAGGGCCCATCCTAAAGGTGGTTTTATATCAGAAGGTATTGCATTGTATACCTTATTAAACCTAGCTGAAAAGTTCTATACTGTCTCTCCTGGTTGTCTTCTCAAATTTTGATATTCTTCTAGGATGAGGAAGACATTTACCGGGACTACCCATCTATCAAGGAAAACTTGAATAAACTGCTGAAAATTGATGATGCTTGCAGTTGGGAGGTTTTTAAACCAACTCCTTGCATTTCCTTGTAATGACAAGGCGAACATTCTAATACGCACATCATCTTCTTCTGTTTCATACGAGTCAATTAAATCCTCAAGGTTTTGAACATGTTGCTCAGCAGTGGTCTTTTTATTTTCTCCATCGAAAAGAGGCAACTCATTTGTAAGTCCTATAGGGAGGGGTGGGAAGATAAGAGGCAAAACTAGAGGCTTATATCTTTCTATGACCTTTATAGGTGTAGGTGGTGCAACAATAGGCTCATGACTGCTTGAAGTTTCATCAGGGGTCAGAGGTATAGCATGAGGCTCTTGTTCCACTAGGTCTTTCACAGGTGTATGGGTCTGCTCATGGTATGAAAACTGAAGCTTGAGATCTTTCCCATACTCAATGTGGGTCTCATATTTGTGCATTTGATTAGGCTTAAAGTAGGAAAAAACATAGTGATAGATAAAAACAATGAATTCTTTAAACCAAATCCAACACAAATGTTCTATCCTCCTATGAGGCCTGGCCATATTTCAGGTTCTTCCTCCAGTGGAGTCCTTGAGAGTTATGGATTGTGGAGTCACCAGGTGGATGAATGTGAACGTTTGAAACAGGCTGCTTTCCACCATTAGCAATTTATGCCAATCTAGGATAAGTGGTCTTTATCCCTAGTGGAGTCGCCATTATGCTGGGGTTCCCATGTTTTGGCCAGATTGGCAAGACCAAAAGATGAGACAACATCAGAACCACTTTGGGATCCTAGGATCTAGCCCTCCTGGACTCGGAGAGGGATCTCTCCATAAAGCAAAGAATGATATATATCTTTGAAGCTCAAAATGAGATATTAGGCTAGGTATGAAGCAAGAAGGGGGGTTTAAAATGATTTGGTTGGTTGTTGGGTTGAGTCAGAGATCATTGAATGAGAAGGTTATGGAAGGACGGGAGCAAAGAAATAGGATGTTTCAGCAAAAGAAGAGAGGTTAGGAATGTGCGATACATTGGGCTATGGAGTCATCAAAGGAGATTACTTACAAACAATTAGCCAAGGTTTTCAGAGGGCAAGTCATCTATACTAATGGATATTTTAGATAGATGGTGAGATGGAACATTAAGAGTGAAGGTGAAAGAAGGAAAGACACCAGATTTCTGTCTGGAGATCAGGTCAGATATCATTTAAATCCAAACCTGCTTTGACATACTCTCAAAGGAAAACAGAGGTAAGATTTAACATAGAGCAGGGTCTATAGATCAGAGAAGGACTTTTAACCTTCAATGCTTTGACACCAGCTCATGAGATCTTAGACAGGCCAATCTGTTAGAAAAGGACTCCAGTGGACATGGCTCACACTAAATCCCTGGTATCCCAATTATTCCAGCTTAACCCAACTAGAACATCTAAGCAACAAACTCAAAATTCATACATCAGCTAGTAGTGAATAACAACTACTACACTGGTTAAATTATCTGAAGTTGTTCTCAGATACACATTAAGCAGAAAAAATCAAATACAAGAAGAGCAGTGGGCATTAGGGTACCAAACAGGGGTATATCCTAAGCCTGATTTACTGACTCTTATTGGAGAAATATGAACAACATGAATAAAATGAAATAATGACAGGAAACATCACCCGTAATATAGACCAAGATCCTGTGAAATGCTTGTTCAATTGATATGAAAAAAAAGTCACATACACTGAGCTCAATGGCTGATACAGTCCAAACTTTCTCCTCCCAACCTACTACATTACAAACTACCCAACAACTCTCCCTCAACAACTGTTCTAACAGTCGAATGAGTCCCTACAACTGCACCTACAATGCAACCCTTTACAACATGTTCTTCGGGAATCTTATAGGAGAATAAATAATAGCAGGAGTGGATGTGAATTAAATGGATCCATTAAGACAGAGTGGAGGAAGTATCCACATCGACTCTGCTTTACAGCTTTGGGTTGTACGCTGTAGTCTGGTTCGGAGTCTCTGTCAGGTCGATTTTGACCTCAGATGTTTCTTTGAAGTCATTCTAGCTACATGGTACTCTGTAATTACCTTCTGAAATAAATAAAGTTACTGAAGGTCTTCGGGTCTCCCATACTTCCATTACTGTGACCCTGACAGTCTCGGAGAAGCTTCTGTCAGTGAAATGGATTTTCAGAACTTGAGGAGGCATGGAGACTTATATTGGAACTGTACTGTCTGAGAAATGTTCTGCTGACACTGAAAAGCAGATATGGCTTGTTTCATGTGCTCTTTAATCTTCAAACTGCGCCTTCTTCCTTTGAACGCGGGATTAAGTGTTAATTATTCAATAATAGGCATTAACCCCTTCGATCTCTTCTGTTGATATTCTCTTCCGCTGCTACTATGGTTTCCCTACACAATGAAATAAAATAATTATAAAATCCAAGTGGTGGTGGAAGAAATGTTGTGAAGGCCAGTGGAATGGTGGCGTAATGGTGAAAACGGGAGAAAATCTTTGTGCAATGGTGAAAGGGGTGAACTGATGAAAATTTGGTGTAGAGGGAGTCAAAGGAGTTGAACAGAGGAAAAAATATTTTAGTGTAAAACACTAGAGTCTAAGTTTTCGGATGAATACACAGAAAATTCATGAAAATGAATGTAGGCGGAGCCTATAATGTGGGACCCAGCATGGGTGGAGGCAATTTACTATGAGCCGTCGGATCTTAGGAGGAGATCGATGGTTGGGATCGTTCGATGGGGTTAATATGGAAATCCGATGAAGAAAAATGGTGAAATGTGCGATACAATGTAGACCATTGATCTAGCTCAAACAGATGGTTACGATCAAATCGGAGGATCGCAATCGGGGGAAACAAGGGGTGACACATTAGGAAATATCTGATGTGCGATGGAGCGATTATGGCTGCACCGTTGGATCGGTGACAAATCAACGGTTGTGATTGGATGGGGGTTGACCAATCAGGGAACACAGGGCGGAGTGAGGGCCAATCCTGGCCATTGGTTCTTGTGGATTCAATGGCCAGGATTGCATCGGGATATCGCAATCGGGGAAAATAGAGGGTGGCATAATCAAAATTTTCGATTAGCGATGAAGGTAGTGTTGCGATGGAGTGACCACCATCTGATCTGAAGACATGTCGACGGTCAATCTACAATCGGAGGGGCGAATGAATAAGTGCGATGGGTGCACGCTGCGAACAAGCGCTGATCATCGGATCTTGCAAAGATCGACAGCCTAGATCAAAGCAGAGGAAAAATGACCACAACTCCATCACATCAGAGAATTTCACGGTAACAAAGAAACAAGCTCCCCTTGAAACCTCCGATTGCGATAAGCGCCCAGGACTTAAGCGCTTGGTATCGGCGTTCGAGGCATATGTGGGGAAGTGGTTAAGGGGCTGGCCAAAAGGGTTTAAGCCTATTATAAGGTAAAAAGTGGGTTTTTTAGCCAAAAGGAGGGCTTTTAAGGCTAATAGAGGCTTTCAGTAGAGGGGAAAAGAGATTTTTAAGCCAAACAAAGGGTATTTGTAAGGTTCAATGGGGTGTTAGGATGATTTATAAGGTTAAATGGGGAATTTGGAGGACTTTGCAAAGGGGAAAAGGTGATGGAAACAAAGGTTTAGTGGGGATGAGACAAGAGGGAAAAAGGCCTTTTGGGAATTTTCTTCATAAACAGAGAGGCTTTTAAACTAGGAACAACAGTGAGGGTTTATCAAAGGACAAAAGGCACAAGAAGGCTCCAAGGATGATGTGTTTTCAGGGGAAATGCATTCCTTGAAGACTCAAAAAACATTTTAGCCCCCTGTTTGCTTGTCAAAAAATTCATAGGGGGCTAACAGGTTCCATCTCTATTTTTACATAGTTCAACATTATTTTAATCATCACTATGGTTAATGGTTTCAATTACCAAATTATACTTTAGGATTACATTCAGGATTTGGTGACTTCACACATATCACTTCACTAATTAATCGAATATATGTTATATGTTAATGTTGGACGGTATCGTATACATGATTTTGGGTTTGGAACTTACGTTTCATATTTATTACTTGGATTTTCATTTAAAAAATTGAGATTTCTCTATTCCTATACGTTTATGTTACTTCGTTCACATGGATTCTCAGATTCTACCTTCTAATGCAATCCACGTGGATGGTTTGGATCAATTCATATTTTTTGAATTGATTTACGACTACCCAAAGCTAACTTTGCTTTGTCATTTTTCACTTTATAATTTTTGTCTTCAGCTCTGCAACTCGGCTTGCTCCACGCAGTCTTAGTTTGAAAACTATGTTTCAGAGGATTACACAGATGAAATTTGTGCACGAAGGAAACTGTGCCATGGCCTCTTATTTCTTATTTTGTTCCTGGGACTCTGTCTCCCATAAGGTAAGCGTATTTTCCACATGATTTATTTTATTAGTTCCCATTTCATTGATAGGTTTTGAACTGTCATTCCTTTACATTTTTGTTATTTCATTATTATTTACACTCCCATGTCATTAACTTAATTGTGGTTTTGTTGCAAGTTTAATGGATTCCGAATTGGGGTTTTCCACCATTGGTTGTAAACGTACTCTAGGTAAGAAGGTTTCGGTTCTGAAATCATTCTAATCAACTTTGTATTTGCATATTTGGTTTATGCATCCCCATCTATTATATTGTTTGGAAATTCTATAGAAGATATTTCTTTGAATAATGTATTCGTTCTTCAAGAATGAATTTCCATTATATCTAAACTTGAATCGTATCAACGATTTGAATCATTCCTTACCCTTACTCCTTTTTTCCATTTATATTCATTGTTAAATGGGTGTTATCCCATACTACTCTACGTTTTTTTATTAATACTCCTGGCATTCATTTCTCATAAAAGGAATAGATTGTGAGTTGGAGAGTATGAAATTTTACTGTGTATTAATTCTTGGTTTATCTCTTCACTATTGATCATTTGTATAAAAATGCGTATTTCTATCCTTGAATTCCTTTTGGAATTATGACGCATACGAGGTTTATTTGGTAACTCAGTTACAACAATATGTATCAATTTTTCTCTCATTTTTAGAGTATTTCATCTAAGGTCAATTTAAGTTCATAATACACCACTGTATATAATTATACTGAATTTTTATAATACTCCATACGAAGTCAACTCAGAAATTTATCATTTCACTCATTACTTTTCTCCAATTTCATTTGTAAACTATCTTTGTTTAAACAATTCTAGTTTTCTTCGCAACTATGTGTAAATAAAAATCCTCAATTTTCCATACAACTCTAACTGAATGTTAATGAAGTTTAAATTATCTATTTCATACAAAGAGGTATTTTTATTTCTCTGTCTTTAATTACAGAAGTATATTTATAATTTTTAAGGTATAACTTATACATGTATCTTCTATTTATTTCAATCTCTATAATTGCCTTCATAATTATTGAGATCCATAAATAAATATATAAAAGATATTCAAGTTCTTCCTTCATGAAGTACTTATCATTTTATTAAGTACCCTCAATTTATAAAATGATTTGTTTTGCAAGCCATTTTCTTTCTGTCCTGAGACCAGTCATGAAATTTCCTTAAGTATTTACTCTGTCATAATACAAGCAAATTTCAATTTTGTTATTTCAATATAGTATTCATTTACAATATATTTCTTTGTATAATTCTGTCTTTGAATTTTAATTTATTTTCCTGTTTGTCCCTAGGAATGATCTCGAAAAATTTCCTTGACTCATAAGGTAAATTGATACTAAATTTTCAGTTGTTCCTTTCTCATTTTAATGTAATTAATTTAATTATATTAATAATGAAATTCTAACCCGTTGCCTTATGGGTTTATTGTACATGTATTACACTTTTCACAATTTTCTTCTTGTCAATCTCTGCATTCCTCTCGCCATCCTTGACAATTTCTTTCATTCCTTCTATGTATAGGTTGGTCGATAGCTTGCTTGAATTCAGTCCACTGAACTCAAGGATAATTATTCCTGTATTATTTTTGTATTTAATAAACAAAATATTTGTCTTCAGTCAATGTACTATGGATATTATATAATGATACATTTTATCAATTCTTTCAACAAAATTTTGTTCCTATTATGATAATAATAAATTATCTATATTAGAATTTTGTATATATGTTTTTCTACTTATTTGTAATAATTCAATGGCTATTATTTTTACCCATGAATTCTACTTACAGTTATTATACTATCTTCTAGTACTTCAATATATATCTAATATTTAATCTCTTATTTATCCATGAGAATGAATAAATATAAGATATGTTTCTATTTGAATTACATTAGAGTTTTATTTGTATAATCATGTTTCTTTCTAGATTGACAATTATCTCTCTATGTACTTAGATCCATGTTTCATCTTTCCTTGTAGAATAATATGTTAAATATTTATTTTAACATCTTTTCTACTTCATATGATGTATTTTCAGAATTGAACATATAATTTCTTACAACCTAACAACATTTAAATTCTCCTAATTGGGTTTATACCTTGTGTTTGTTGGTTTACTAACTTAATTTTTCTATGTAACTATACAAAACTAAACTATATTTACTATAGTTATGTTCTGTTAAATACATCAGACTCTACTATTTAAAACTAACATAATTCCATTATACTAATTAACTCAGAAAATACAAGTTCCCACTTATCTTTCTGCATAAACATCATTTCTCTAAATTATCATTCTAATCATAAAAACATAATCATAATCTAGAAATAAATTAATTGTGCATACCACTTCTGGTAAGACTATTTTCCACCCAACCTTAAGCTTTCTCTCCATAGCTCCCCCCCAAGCAGAGAAAAATTCCTTCAAGGTATAGATAACCTCTTGTTTACCCAGGAATGGCTTATTTAAGCCTGCTTTCTCATCAACATGTTTCCATAACTGCATCAAGTTAATCAGGACGTTGTTTTCCTTTTTGTTTAGGGTTTCCTTTTGTTTTTTCCACAAAACTACTTTAAAACTAGCTTTTTCCTCTTTCTAGTTTTATTCCACCTCTTCCAAGTAACTTTCCACTTTACTGAGGTATCTTTTTAAATTTTTATCTCCAATCTAATATTTAAATTTTTATTTATTTTCTCCAAGGATTTTTGGAGAATCTGAGAAAGTATTTGGAATATTATCCATTCTCATGGACTTGAATTCATCATCTCCAATTATACTCTAGTATTTGCAAAAAAGAATTCAATTTCCATTTTTATTCAATTTAAAATAATAAAATATGTCCACAATAATTGTTTTCCTTTGGGACCACTTGACCTTTAGGATTGTTCAACTGTCTAATAAAAGCAGTAAAAATATGGATATTACATATTCCCCCTCTAAAACAAAACAATGTCCTCGAGGTTGCAAAATATGACTTCAGTTTTCAAACAGTGATGAATATTTTTCCTTCATATCTTCTTCTAGCTCCCAAGTAGCTTCTTCGGGTGAAAAGTGCTTCCACTGCACTTTCACCCTGGCTACCATCCTATTCCAGAGCTCAATTTCTTCCTGTGCCAGGATATGAAGTGGCTCTGGAAGAAATTCCACTTCTGGTTCGACATGTATCACATTCCAATCAATTACACGAGTAGGATCATGTATATACTTTTTTAATAATTAAACATGAAAAACATTGTGAACCTTAATGTGACTAGGTAAATCCAACATGTAAGCTAATGGTCCCATTCTTTCTAGCACTTCACATGGCCTACAGTAGCGTGGTGCTAATTTAACACATCTACCTGTATATAAATTACTCTCTTTGGGCTTAATCCTCAAGTAAACATGATCTCCCACTTTGAATTCTCTATGGATTCTCTTTTTATCTGCATAGCCCTTTTGCCTGTCTTGTGTTGTCTTAATGTTTTGTTGAATTTTCTTCACATTTCTTTCCATTTCTTGAAATGCATCTGGACCAAGTATTAACTTATCCTTTGGTTAAATCCAAATAAGAGGTGTGTGGCACTTTCTTCTATACAATGCTTCAAAATGACTCATTTTTATTGAGGCCTGATAACTATTATTATATGCAAATTTTGCGAAATGCATAAAGTTTTCCCACCTTGTAGGTTTGTCCATAACATACAATCTCAACATCTCTTTTAAAATCTGGTTTTTTTTTTTTTTAGTTTGTCCATCTATTTGGGGATGGTATGCGGTACTAAAGTTCAATTTGGTAACCATTTCCCCGAACAGAGTCTTCCAAAAACCTGAAGTAAACTTTGCATCTCTGTCTGATATAATCATTTTAGGAATACCATGTAACTTTATAATCTCTTTCATAAATACATTAGCTACTTGAATGTACCAAAAGTAGATTGCGCTGGTAATAATTGTGCATTTTTAGTCAAAGTGCATACAAATACCAATAAATAGAATCATGTTGGTGTTTTGTTCTCGGAAAAATACTTATAAAATCTATGAAACTATTTCCCACTTCCATTCTGGGATAGGTAAAGGATTCAACAATCTTGTTGGATGGTGATGCTCTACTTTTACCTATTGATATTCCAGACATCTAGCTAAATAATTAGCCACATCATTTTTCATACCTGGCCAACACATATTATTCCTCAAGGCTAAAATCAATTTCCGATACCCAGGATGTCCTGCATAGGGTTGTTTATGATACTCATATAAAATTTCACATTTTAATGAGTTCACATTGGGAATGTACAATCTATTTTTATAACAAATCAATCCTTTCTGTTTTTTAGTATATCCCAATATATCATTATTCTGCAATTTTCCTTGAAGTTTTTCATAGTTTGAATCTTGACTAATTACTTAGTATATCAATTCTTCAATGTCAAAATTTGCACTACTCCCAACAATATCCAAATTTTGATGGAATTCCTACTCAAATCATCTCCAATCCTATTTTCCTTTCCTTTAATATCTTTGATTTCTATGTCAAACTCACTAAGGGAAGAAAATAGACTAACTTGTCTAGCATTTAAATTAGGTTGTGTGAAAAGGCATTTCAAACATATGTCATATGTCATCAATACAAACTTCTTTCCTAACAGATAATGTCTCCACATCTTCAAAGCATGTATTACAACAGCTAAATCTAAGTCATACATAGTGTAATTTTGTTCATGTTTCTTTAATTTTCTTGACTCATATGCTATGACTCAGTTTTCTTGTAATAATACCCCGCCTAATCCTTCTGCACAAGCATATGTACATATTACAAATTCTTTGTTTGGATCAAAAATCTTAAAAATAGGAGCAGTTGTTAATTTATGTTTTAATTGTTAAAAACTATGTTGACATTGCTGTCCACTCAAACTTCACTCCTTTATTCTGCATAGAGGTAATAGGATATGGTAAGGTTGAAAATCCTTCTAAAAATCTCCTGTAGTATGTCGCAGTTCCAATGAATGATCTTATGGTTGGAACATCACTAGGAATAGGCCAATCCATGATAGCTTATATCTTTTCTGGGTTCACTGTCAATCCTTTTTCTGAAATTACATGAGCCAAATACTAAATTTTATCTTTATAAAATTCACATTTGCTAAGTTTGACATATAACTTATGTTATCTAAGTGTTTGTAAGACAATTCTGAGATGTTCTTTATGTTCTTCTTCATTCTTAAAATATATTAGAATTTCATCAATAAACACGTGAACAAATTTGTCTAGATACTTACTTAAGACATTGTTTATTAGACACAAGAATGTATCAGGTGCATTAGTTAACCCAAAAGGTAGAACTACAAACTCATATTTTCTATATCTAGTTCTGAATTTAGTCTTATTAATTTCTTCATCATTAATTCTGACTTGATGATATACTGTCCTTAAATCAATCTTTGAAAATATAGTATCTTCTTTTACTTGATTAATTAAATAATCTATTCTGGGTAGAGGATATATATTTTTATAGTTAGTTTATTTCGTTGTTTGTAGTCTATACACATTCTGAATATGCCATCTTTCCTTTTAAAAAACAATACAGGTGCTCCCCATGGAGACACACTTGGCCAGATATAACCTCGGTCCAGCAACTCTTGTAGTTGTAATTCTAATTCTAACAACTATGGGGTACTCATTATGTATGGTTCTATAAAGACAGGTGTAGGTCCAGGTATTTATTAAATTGAAAAATCAATTTCTCTTTTAGGGGGTAGTTGAGGAATTTCATTTGAAAAACACATCTTTGAATTCTCTAATTACTCGTAAATTTTCTACAGCTTCTTTTCCAGTTTGCGGTCCAAATTCCTCCACTTGTACAACATATAATTGACAACCTTTCCTTGTTGTATTTTTTAACTGTAGAGCTAAAATCTGTGATATGGGTCTTGGTTTTCCTTTTACTATCACCGGTTTTCCCTCACCATCTATACAGTGAACTATTTTATCTAAAAAATTAACTATTTGTTTCTGATTTTCTAACCAGTCCATTCCCACTAAAACATCATAGGAACCTAAAGGTAAAATATTTAAATTTAGTTCAGTTTCATACCCATTTAAATTTGCAGCAATCTTGGATAATTTATGGGTCAATTTTCTTTTTGGTCTTGTAGCTAACCGAACTAACCATGCTTGGTGAAAATTTTTTGATCTTAATTTGCACTTTTCTCTGTGAACTTATATAACTTAAATTTGCTCCTGGATGTATCAAAAAAGAAATAGACTTTTCAACAATCATACCTTCGATTTCGACCATGGTTGATTGGTGTTCATCTTGTCAATATTCTAGGGCAATATTGATTCTTGGAATGTTTCTTACAACATCATTTACAGTAGTTTCCTAGCTCAACACTTGAATATTCAGATCTGTTCGATGAGGAAAATCTCGTAACTGATGAGGTTCTCCGCAACCCCAAAACTTTAATGGTTCCTTCGTTTTTATAGTTTCATCCTTCTTGTTGTTTACATCCATTTGTTTAGATCCAGTTTGTGATTGTGCTAGTTTATTTTCTCCAGTTTTGTTAAACTTCTTCTTTTGATGATTTTTCCCACAGTTTTTCAAGTATATTGGTTTTACTCTTTTGCCTCTAGAGTCACCCTTCCCTTTTTCTTTGTTTTGCCATATTTTCAGCTGATCATTTCTGCCTTTGAACTACTGATAATATAGTCTTGCTTTGCGCACAAATTCACCCATTGTCTTGGGATTATCAAATTCTATTCTCTCATTGTAGATAGTAGGTAGGAAATTTAAAAATCATTGTACCTTAGCCTTCTCTTCTCTAATATAAGGTACATAATGAAGTAGATTTGTGAATTTGGTAACAAAATCATCTATTGTGAGTTGTCCCAATCTTAGCTCATGAAAACATTTGGCCTTGTCATCATAGTACCTTTCATTCAGATATCTCAATTTAAATTTAGTTTGGAAATCTTCGCAAGTGACAGTTTTCTCATATAGTACATGTACCATTTTGGTTTCTTCCCACCACAAGGTTGCCTTACCTTGTAGTTGGTAAATAGCCAATCTGGATTTCAGGTTACTTCCATATTCATAAACTTGAAAGTATTTCACCATGTTTAGAAGTCAAGCTTCTGCATCTTCCTATTTTTCACCATCATAAGTGGGAGGTTTAAGTTTTTGGAATTCTCCTCGCAATTCCTTTTTCTTTCTGGACTGTTGTCCAGAAGCTTCACCTTCCTCAGATCCTTATGAGTTGGTTTCAGTTTCCTTTCTCTTTTTTCCAGAACCTTCACCTTCGTGACTAGACCTAGAGGTTAATTCTTTGATCAACCTTTCTTGCTCTTCACTGGCTTGTAACAATCATTCATTACTGGTTCTCAGCTGAATAATTTCTCGTTGCATTTCCCGTAACATAGCCACCAACAAAGCATTTTGATCTGGTGGATTTTATGCACCTCCCAGATCTACATACAACTCCTCCCCTTCATTTGTAGTTTCAGCTATACTTTTATGCACTAATTCATTGTACATATAAATGAAATTAGTGTAAAATTTTTCAATAAAAAAAACAATTTACTGCAGCATAATTTTTTTTTTTCTTTTCTTTTCTGCTGTGAGGACACATATAGGCCCAGTATTTCAACATGGGCTCTGATACCATCTGTAACAACTCCACTTGCCACAAATATTTTTTTTTCCTGTTTATAGTATAACTGCTTACTTGGTGTCCACTAATTTCTATCTTCATCATTATTTGATGAATTCTGTTCTTATTCCTTCGTTTGTATTTCATCATTCTTAGATGAATTCCCTTGATTAATCTTTTGAAATTTATGAAGCCAAGGTTATAATTTTATAGAACCACTTCTATTCAACTTGATTCTATATTGTCACTATTCATTTTATTATCATTTTCATAATCTAATTTATGTCCCTCATAACCATTTTATAACCTTAGTTATGAATTCATATTGAAATAGTATTTCCAACTATTACTTTTAATCTACATTAATTGTCTTGTTTTATTTTACCGTCATGTATTTATTTATTAAAATACTTGGGTTAATAATTTTGGATGTATGTTTAGTCTATTCAAAGGACTTCTTCTCCTTATTCTAATAGACTCTACCCTTAATAATTTATGAATTTTTACCTTTTACTAACCTTTATTATATTCGATAGGAATTAATTCGAATTCCTAATACCATTAATGGAATATGAATTCCACTTTTGTAAACTTGGATTTGTATTCCATGTGCAATTAATTAGAACTCCAATTATTCATAATTATGAATCCCACGTAATCGATTATGGGCTCCATATTTGTTTTACATAGTTTAACATTCTTTTAATAGACACTATGGTTAATGGTTTCAATTGTCAAATTATACTTTAGGATTACGTTTGGGATTTGGTGACTTCACACATATCACTTCACCAATTAATGACATCTCTGTCATATATTAATGTTGGAGGGAATCATATAAAGGGTTTTGGGTTTGGAACTTACGTTTCATATTTAGTACTTGGATTTGCATTTAAAACCTCAGGATTTCTCTATGCATGTACATTTATGTTACTACCTTCACATGGATTCTCGGCTTCTACCTTTCGATGCAATCCACGTGGACGGTTTGGATAAATTCGTATTTTCCAAATGGATTTAGGACTACCCAACCCTAAGTTTGCTTTGTCATTTTTCACTTTGTAATTTTTGTCTTCGACTCTGAAACGCGGCTTGCTCCACTCAGCTTGAGTTTGAAAACTATGATTCATAGGTTTACACAGATGAAATTTGTGCACGAAGGCAACTCTGCCATGGCCTCTTGCTTCTTATTTCATTCCTGGGACTCTGTCTCCCATAAGGTAAGTATATTTTCTGCTTGATTTAATTTATCAGTTCCCATTTCGTTGATGGGTTTTGAAGTGTAATTCCTTTACGTTTTTTTTGTACACTCCCATGTCATTAACGTAACTGAGGTTTCATTGTAGGTTTAATGGATTCTCAATTGCGTTTTTCTGCCATTGCTGGTCAACGTACGCTAGGTAAGAATATTTCAGTTCTGAAATCATTATAACCAACTTTTTATTTTCATATTTGGTTTATGCATCCCCATCTATTATATCATTTGGAAATTCTATAGCAGATATTTCTTTGAATAGTGTATTCATTCTTTGAGAATGAATTTCCATTATATCTGAACTTGAATCGTATCAACGGTTTGAATTGTTCCTTACCTTTACTCCTTTTTGGCATTTCTGTTTGTTTTTAAACGGGTGCCATCCCATATTGTTCTACGTTTTTTATTAATAGTCCTGGCATTAATTTCTCATAAAAGGAATAGATTTTGAGTTGCAGAGTATGAAATTTTACTGTGTATTAATTCTTGGTTTATCTCTTCATTGTTGATAATTTATATAAAATTGTGTATTGCTATCCTTGTATTCCTTTTGGAATTATGAGGATGCATACGAGGTTTATTTGGTAACTCAGTTACAGCTATATGTATAATTTTTTCTCTCGTTTTCAGAGTATTCGATCTTAGGTCGATTTAAGTTCATAATACACCATTGTATTATAATTATACTGAATTTTAATAATATTCCATACGAAGTCGACTCAGAAATTTCTCATTTCACTGATTACGTTTCTCCAATTTCATTTGTAAACTATCTTTGTTTAAACGGTTTTGTTTTTCTTTGCAACTATGCATAAATGGAAATCCTCAGTTTTCCATACAAGTCTAACCAAATGGTAATGAAGGTTAAATTATTTGGTTTCATACAGAGAGGTATTTTTATTTCTCTGTCTTTAATTATAGAAGTATATTTATAATTTTTAAGGTATAAATTATACATGTATCTTCCATTTATTTCAATCTCTATAATGCCTTCATAATTATTGAGATACATAATTAAATTTATAGAAGATATTCAAGTTCTTCCTTCAGGAAGTACTTATCGCTTTATTAAATACCCTCAATTTATAAAATGATTTGTTTTGCAGGCCATTTTCTTTCTGTCCTCAGACCAGTCATGAAATTTCCTTAAGTATTTACTGTGTATTCATTTAAAGTATATTTCTTTGTATAATTCTGTCTTTGAGTTTTAATTTATTTTCCTGTTTGTCCACAGGAATGATCTCAGAAAATTTCCTTGACTCATAAGGTAAGTTGATACTAAAATTTCAGTTGTTCCTTTCTCATTTTAATGTAGTTAATTTAGTTATCTTAATAATTAAATTC
Organism: Pinus albicaulis; assembly: GCA_034641835.2. Classification (NCBI taxonomy): domain Eukaryota; kingdom Viridiplantae; phylum Streptophyta; class Pinopsida; order Pinales; family Pinaceae; genus Pinus; species Pinus albicaulis. The sequence continues at coordinate 267,128,459 of CM076576.1, forward strand.
TAACCCTTTGCTGTATGGGTTTATTGTACATGTATTTCACCTTTCACAATTTACTTCTTTTCAATATGTGTATTACTTTGACCATCCTTCAGAATTTCTTTCCTTCCTTCTATGTATGGGTTGGTCGATAACCTGCTAGAATTCAGTCCATTGAATTCAAGCATAATTATTCCTGCATTATTTTTGTATTTAATAGACAAAATATTTGTCTTCAGTCAATGTACAATGGATAGTATATAATGATACATTTTATCAATTATTTGTACAAAATTTTGTTCCTATTATGATAATAAGAATTCATCTGTATAAGAATTTTGTATATATGTTTTTCTACTTATTTGTAATAATTCAATGGCTATTATTTTTACCCATGGATTCTACTTACAATTAATGTATTATCTTCTAGTACTTCAATATATATCTGATATTTAATTTCTTATTTTTCCACAAGAATGAATAGATATAATCTATGTTTTTATTTGAATTACAATAGAGATAACACTAGTACATTTGGTAGAAATTATGACACTTTGGTTCCGACACTTTTGACCAAATGTCAGAAATTTTCCCAAATTTTATCAAATTTTCAAATCCCACCCATAACTATCACTATATCGATGTTTGGAGACAAGTGTTGGTATTGTGACACTTAGAAGTTAGTGTCAGTCTTCAGATGTTTGTAGCAAAGCGTCGGAATTGCGACAGTTTGGGCAAAAGTGTCAGAATTGCGACGACGTAGAGGTAAGTGTCACTATTGCGATGTTTGAGGAAAGTGTCGCTATTGCGATAGTTTGGGTAAAAGTGTCAGAATTGTGACAGTTCGGGCAAACGTGTCAGAATTGCGATGGTGTAGAGCTAAGTGTCGCGATTGCAGCGTTTGAGTAAAGTGTCGCTATTGCAACAATTTGGGTAAAAATGTCGCTCTTGTGACAGTTTGGGCTATGTGTCGTTCTTGCGACATTTGTATGAAAGTAGTGACTGTTAATGATTAAGTAAGTGTAAAAGTGGTGCAACATTCTAAGTGTTTGTGTATTGACAATTGGCATGGTGAAGTCGAATGTTGTGTGGACAGAAGATGCGTCCAAGCTAAAAATAAAGGTATGCATCCATAGTTTGTATAGGTTTTCTCTTGCAAGCTAAAAACAAAGGTATGCATCCATATTTTGTATAGGTTTTCTCTTGCATCTCTATAGATGAAAATTAAAGGGGAAGAAGATAACTTTGTTGCTACTCATTAGGGACAAGCACCAATGTATAATGATTTCAAATAAAAACCTTGCATCCTGCATATGAAACAATAGATTGTTCTAGATTATGGATAGTTCATTGACTCAATTTGCATGTTATCCTATTTTTATCGATTGGAAAAAGCTTGATTATGAGGTTGACAATGAGCAGGTTCATTATAGTTGAGCTTCATTGATAGTGGATTTTTTAAAACCTATAGTTTATATTTTAATGATTGCACATGAATTGTTAGTGGCACAATGCGGAAGCATTGATGATCCTTTTATGGATAATTTTGGATTACTATGCATTATTGGTTTTCAAAGTTTTGTGAAAGGTGTAATCTAGGGTTCTTTCCCAAGCCCAGTAATTAGATGCTTTGGGTTCCACAATAAGATTTAATGTGGTTGTTGGAGTTTTCGAGACAAGGTTCCACACTAAATAGTTGTTATAGGGAAGTGTTCGGGTCGGGTCGTTTTGTTCGAGGGCGCCTGTATCAGTTTTGCTAAGTTGTGACTGCCCGGGTCCCTTGTGCACGTTCGAGCAGCCCGTTTGTTTTTTTCTCCCTTGTGGCATCATTCAGTCAGGCATGTCGTTTCGCGCCGTGTGAGGTTGCCCGATCGGGCGCGTTCGGGTTGGGTCGGGCCATTTCGTTCGAGGGTGCCCGTATCAGTTTTGCTATGTTGTGACTGCCCGGGTGCCTTGTGTACGTTTGAGTGGCCAGATTTCCATTTTCTCCCTTGTGGCATCGTGTTCGGTCGTTTCGTTCGAGGGTGCCTGTATCAATTTTGCTAAGTTGTCACAGCCCGGGTGCCTTGTGCACATTCGGGTGGCCCGTTTGTCATTTTATCCCTTGTGGAATCATTTGTTCAGGAGCATCATGTTGCGTCGTGTGGGGTCGCCCAACTAGGCATGTTCGGGTTGGGTCGGGCCATTTCATTTCAGGGTGCTCGTATCAATTTTGCTAAGTTGTGGCCACCCGGGTACCTTGTGCATGTTCGGTTGGCCCGTTTTCTGTTTGCTCCCTTGTGGGATCGTTCGGTCAGGTGCACCATGTCGCGCCGTACGAGGTCGCTCGACCAGGTGCTTTCAGGTCGGGTCATTTCGTTCTAGGGTGACGGTATCAATTTTGCTAAGTTGTAACCACTCGAGTGCCTCATGCATGTTCGAGTGACCCGTTTGTCGTTTTATCCCTTGTGGCATCGTTTGGTCGGGCGCACCGTGTCGCGCTGTGTGAGGTCGCTCGACCAGGCGCATTTGGGTCGGGCCATTTTGTTCGAGGGCGCCCGTATCAGTTTTGCTAAGGTGTGACCACCCAAGTGCCTTATGCACTGGGTGGCCCATTTGCTGTTTTCTCCCTTGTGGCATCGTTCGGTTGGGCACGCCGTGTGACGTCGCCCGACCGGGCGCATTTGGATCAGGTCGTTTCGTTCGAGGGTGCCCATATCAGTTTTGCTAAGTTGTGACCACTAGGGTGTCTTGTGAACCTTTGGGCGGCCCATTTTTCATTTTCTCCCCTGTCACATCATTTGCTTGGGTGCACCATGTCGCACCATGCGAGGTCGCCCAACCGGGCGTGTTCGGGTCAGGTTGTTTCGTTCAAGGGCGTCCATATCAGTTTTGCTCAGTTTTGACCATCCAAGTGCCTTGTTCACGTTCAGGTGGCTCATTTTTTGTTTTCTCCCTTGTTGTCATGTTGGGCCGTGTGAGGTCACCCAACTGGGCGCGTTCGAGTCGGGTCGTTTCGGTCTAGGGCGCCCGTATCAGTTTTGCTAAGTTATGACCACCTGGGTGCCTTGTGCATGTTCGGGTGGCCCATTTGCCATTTTCTCCCTTGTGGCATCATTCGGTCTGGCGCGCCATGTGAGGTCGCCCGACTTAGCGTGTTCGAGTCGAGCCGTTTCGTTCGAGGGCGCCCATATCAGTTTTGCTAAGTTGTGACCGCCCGGGTACCTTGTGCAAGTTCGGGTGGCCAGTTTTCCATTTTCTCCCTTGTGGCATCATTCGTTTGGGCGCGTCGTGTCGCGCCGTGTGAGGTCACCCGACCAGGCGCGTTCAGGTCAGGTCATTTCGTTCGAGGGCAGCCGTATCAGTTTTGCTAAGTTGTGACCTCCCGGGTGCCTTGTGCACATTCAGGTGGCCCATTTTCCATTTTCTCCCTTGTGGCATCATTCGGTCGGGTGCACCGTGTGAGGTCACCTGACTGGGCACGTTCGGGTCAGGCTGTTTTGTTCGAGGGCGCCCATATCAGTTTTTCTAAGTTGTGACTGCCCAGGTGCCTTATGCATGTTCATGTGACCTGTTTGCCATTTTCTCCCTTGCGGCATCGTTCATCTGGGCATGCCGTGTGAGGTCGCCCGACCGAGCATGTTCAGGTTGGGCATGACGTGTGAGGTCACCCGATCGAGCGCGTTCGGGTCAGGTCGATCCATTTCGTTCGAGGGTGCCCATATCAGTTTTGCTAAGTTGTCACCGCCTGAGTGCTGTGTGCACTTTTAGGCAGCCCATTTTTCATTTAATCCCTTGTGGCATCGTTTAGTCGGGCGCGCCGTGTCATGCCGTACAAGGTCGCCCGACCGGGCGCGTTCGGTTTGGGCCGATTTGTTCGAGGGCGCCCGTATCAGTTTTGCTAACTTGTGACTGCCCGAGTGCCTTATGCATGTTTGGGTGGCCCATTTTCTATTTTCTCCCTTGTGGCATAATCATTCGGTCAGGCACGTCGTGTCGTGCCATGTGAGGTTGCCCGACTAGGCACGTTCGGGTCAGGTTGTTTCGTTATAGGGCGCTCGTATCAGTTTTGTTAAGTTGTGACCACCTAGGTGCCTTGTGCACGTTCGGGTGGCCCGTTTTCCATTTTCTCCCTTGTGGAATCGTTCGGTTGGGTGCATCGTGTGAGGTCGCCCAACTGGGTGTGTTCGGGTCGGGTCGTTTTGTTCGAGGGTGCCCGTATCAATTTTGCTAAGTTGTGACTACTTGGGTGCCTTGTGCACATTCAAGTGACCCATTTTCTATTTTCTCCCTTGTGGCATCGTTCAGTCATGCGTTCCGTGTCGCGTTGTGTGAGGTCGCTTGACCGAGCTTGTTCGGGTCGGGTCGTTTTGTTCAAGGGCACCCGTATTAGTTTTGCTAAGTTGTGACTGCCTAGGTGTCTTGTGCACCTTCAGGTAGCTTGTTTGCTGTTTGATCCCCTGTAACATCGTTTGGTCAAGCGCGACTTGTCGCGCCGTGCAAGGTCGCCCGACTGAGTGCGTTCGGGTCAGGCCGTTTCGTTCGAGGGCACCCGTATCAGTTTTGCTAAGTTGTGACCACCCGGGTGCCTTGTGCACGTTCGAGTGGCCCGTTTTCCATTTTCTCCCTTGTGGCATCATTCGTTCAGGCACGGTGTGTCGCCTTATGTGAGGTCGCCCGACCGGGCGTGTTCGGGTTGGGCGCACTATGTGAGGTTGTTCAACTGAGTGCGTTCGAGTCGGGTCAGGCCATTTCGTTCGAGGGCGTCCATATAAGTTTTGTTAAGTTTTGACTGCCCGAGTGCTGTGTGCATGTTCAGGTGGCCCGTTTTCCATTTTCTCCCTTGTGGAATTGTTTGGTCGAGCACACCGTGTCGCGCCGTGCGAGGTCGCCCGACCAGGTGCATTCGGTTTGGGCCATTTTGTTTGAGGGCGCCTGTATCAGTTTTGCTAAGTTGTGACCGCCCAGGTGCCTTATGCACGTTCGGGCAACTTGTTTGCTATTTTCCCCCATGTGGCATATTCGTTTGGTAAGGTGCGTTGTGTTGCACCGTGCGAGGTCGCCCGACCAGGCGTGTTCATGTCGGGTCGTTTCATTCGAGGGTGCCCGTATCAGTTTTGCTAAGTTGTGACCACCCAGGTGCCTTGTGCACGTTCGGGCGGCCTGTTTTCCGTTTTCTCCCTTGTGGCATCATAATTCAGTCACGCGCGCCATGTGACGTCACCCGACCGGGCGCGTTCGGGTTGGGCCATTTCGTTCGAGGGCGCCCGTATCAGTTTTGCTAAATTGTGACCGCCTAGGTGCCTTGTGCACGTTTGGATGGCCTGTTTTCCATTTTCTCCCTTGCGGCATCATTCATTTAGCAGCGCCATGTCATGCTGTGTGAGGTCGCCCGACCGGGCGTGTTCTGGTTGGGTCGGGCCATTTCATTCGAGGGCGCCCGTATCAGTTTTGCTAAGTTGTGATAGCCCGAGTGCTGTGTGCACGTTCGGGCGGACCATTTTCCATTTGCTCCTTGTGGCATTGTTCGGTCGGGCTCGCCGTGCGAGGTCGCCGGACCAGGCGCGTTTGGTTCAGGCCATTTTGTTTGAGGGCGCCCGTATTCCCGACCCCTAACCCATCTAACCCCCTAAAACCTAACCCCATTAGTCCCTAACTTCTAACCCCTAAAATCCTTAACTGCTAAATCCCCTAACCCCCTAAACCCCTAACCCATTTAACCTCCTAAAACCTAAATCTATAACCCCTTAACCCTTAACCCATTAAACCCTAATTCCCAACCCCTAACCAATTTAACCCCCTAAACCATAAACCTCTAAACCCCTAACCCATTTAACCCCTAAACCCTAAACCTCTAAACACTTAACCACTAACCCTTAAACCCTTAACCCCTAACCCCTTTAACCCTCTAAACCCCTAAACCCCTAACCCATTTAAACCCATAAACCCTAAACCTCTAAACCCTTAACCCCTAACCCCTTATACCATATTTCCCAACCGGCCTAACCCATTTAATCCCCTAAAACCCTAACCCATTTAACCCCCTACCCTAACCCTTAACCCTAAAAATCATTAACTACTAAATCCCCTAACCCCCTAAACCTCTAAACCCCTAAAACCCATTTAAACCCCTAAACCCTAAACCTCTAATCCATTATCCCCTTAACCCCTAACCCCTAGCTAAAATCCTTAACTGCTAAATCCCCCAAGCCCCTAAACCTCTAAATGTGCACCTAACCCATTTAACCCCTAAAACCTAAACCAGCTTTAACCCTTAACCTCTAACCCCTTAAACACCAATTCCCAACCCCCAACCCATATAACCTCCTAAACCCTAAACCTTTAACCCTTAACCCCTAACCCCTTAAACACTCATTCCCAACCCCCAACCCATTTAAACCCCTAAACCCCTAAAACCCTAACCCAATATTTAACCCCCTAAACCCATAAAACCCTAACCCATTTAACCCCCTAAACCCTAGCCCCATTAACTCATAATGACACCTAACCCCTAAAATCGTTAACTGCTAAATCCACTAACCCCCTAAAACTCTAAAAACCTAACCCATTTAACCCCCTAAACACTAGCCCCATTAACCCGTAACGACCCCTAACCCCTAAAATCCTTAACTGCTAAATCCACTAACCCCCTAAACCTCTAAAACCCTAACCCATTTAACCCCCTAAACCCCAAACATATAACCCCTAAACCCCATAACCCCTTGATTTGCTAGGGGTCGGTTACCTTGATATTAACGGTGGTGTATTCATACTCCTTCTAAATAACTAATAAAGAGTAAAGGAAATTTACCAATATTTTGTCAAGTTTTATCTTATCCATCTCTAGGCTAAGCTACTTTTCGGCTAATTCCACTGCTTTTGATCTTAGTTTTTCCAATTTCTTCCTTCTCCCATATGATACCTGAGCCTTTTCCTTTCTCTTCCCTTCTAATTCCATAATAGTTTCATAGTGATGCCAACCAAATTCTTTGGAAAGCCTTCCTAGTAGACAATACTTGTGACCTGGCTGAAGCCTCAAAACTTTCGGAGCATCTGGAATGACCATTCTCTTCTTCCGGTCATATGGTGGGGGAACCCCTTCAAAATCCCTTAGCCTAGAAAGTGCTGCAGCAGCACGCTTGGTTTTGTGTGGAATATTCATTCCTCTAATTTTCCAGTAGTCAAATCCTTCTATTAATTTATTGTCATTTGCCTATACCTAACCAATGAGAGCACAAGAACACCTATTTCTATAAAAGCACCTATAACTTCTCTTACTTTATTTTCATTTGCCCATAACTAGCCAATGAGAACACGAGAACATATATTTATATAAAAGCACCTATAATACTTTTGTGGGTTTCACTAATATCCCTTTAGTTAATGTGTGTACAGTAGCCTAGATCCTAAAGTGATTCCCATATAATGATAATCCACTAGGTGTATTTGTTCTTCAAAAGCTATGCATGGATAGATGTCCCATTTATGGCCAAGTTCCACCAAAATGGTTCTCCCTACCTACCTAGTAACTACATTACATTTATTTCATGACAAGACTACCCTACAACCCACCAAATTTCTATCATATCCTTGACGTCAACAACAATTTGTTGTTCAAGATATAGCTAATTTGGAACAAAATTAGCTCTAGAGATTAGGATATTTTTCCACTTCTAATGTTTATAAACCAATAGATATAAAATTTCTAAAGCATGTGCGAGCCCTTTAAGTATCACCTTTCCTATATTGACTTCATCTTAAAAATCATGGAAAATGTCCATAGATGAGTTATCCTTACTAAACCAAAAATTTCATTGAAAATAATCATTCATACCATAACATTACTACTTCCCTTTTAACCACATAAAACTTATTTTTAAGTTACCATAATTCATCTTTAATATCACATAATTAGATTAAATAATCAACCAAAATCCCTAGTTTATGAAATAAAAATTCAAAAATTTATATAATTAATAATTTAAATAAATGTCTTAGATCTAGCCTCATTAATAATTATTTATAATAAAAAATACCATTTATTTACCCAAACCCCTTATTAACCTCAAGAAAAGTCTCACACATTTTATTTAATGGAATTTTAGTGGCCTTAAAAAACACAGGTATTTCATTTCAAAATATCAAAAATTTTCAAATATCAAAAGTTTTAATTTCCCTCTTCAAAATGTCTAAAATTTTCAAATATCAAAAGTTTTAATTTCCCTTGTTCATTTCCTTCAGGTTGCATGGTTTTTCCAGGGAAGGAGGGAGGATGCGGACATACTGTGGTCGGTTTTGAGGAAGGATGCAGCCATACTATTGCATATCAGAGTGTCACAAAAATTTAGTACACTATAATGCCATAAAAGATTCAGATGCCGCCAAAGAAGTCATAGGTTCAGATCTATCATGAATGCTTCTTGTATTTTTCTATTGTAAACCATTCTCCCAATATTTTGAGATTATATGCTTCAACAAATTTATTGTCATATGATCTTTGATACTTCAGATCACATGTCACATATATATGGTACTCTTCCAAATTCTATTCTGCTTCATTTTCTACCTTCATTTTCCCATAAAATATTTATCCTTTTGTAAAGATTATTATCATAGACTTGACCTTCAACCTTAAGCAAGAGTGAGTTATAATAGATGGTTAATAGGTTTCAAACTTCATTGGATATTCTTTCATCTTCTTCCATAAATCACAAAGAATATTGTATCAAATATCATGTATAGTCACATGTAACTATTTGGTGTCATCATAAGTGCTTGTTTATGTAACTTGGTCGAGAGATTAGCTTCAAAGAGAAGTAGGATTTATTCTTTCAGTCTTGGTCCTAGATTCCTTTAGGATTCAACCTACAAAACTTTTGGAAAGATGCTTCAGACCATAGTCTCAAATTAGGATATAGACTTTTGGATTGCAGACATAGAGCATAGAGGATAGCTTACTTGTAAAAGGAAAGAGAATCTATCAAGAGTATTGATTTGGCTTCCAATAATGTCTTTCAATGATGGCTACTACAGAGAAGATGATCTTCAAGTCCATTTGTTACAATAGCTAGCATTCATACATTAAGAATTACTTACACAGGTAAAAATTACTTACTTATCTAGAATTACTTACATAGGTAATAATGACATCTAGGAAGGGATATAACTGCAGGGAAGAAGCAAGAGGTTCCTTAGCTTCTCATATCCAAACCAACCATAAAGATGTTCATCCCAGGACTTAAGAATAAGGTCAATAAAGGAACCTTATTGGGCACAAAATTGACACAGAATCTCGAAAATATTCTCTAGCTCCCCAAATCAATCATGGTATTATGGATAAAATATAAACCTATCCTTTTCCCTTGCTTTGTCTTATAGTTCCTGGATCCTTCTTGAAGCTTATCCATGAGTCTTTTACCCTGTTCTTGACCTGCAACTTCTGAAAATTCAAAAAATTCTTTGGAATCCGGCTCCATGTCCCCTGTTTTGGCCTTCATTTCTTTGACATCCTTGCATATTCATAGATATTCATATATTACTACTTCCATTATTGATCAAATTCAAATATTTATTCACTGGAACAGTGAAACAAAACTATGCATTTCTTACCATATCTATGTAATTTTCCTGCAGGCATTGTTTTGATGGTAACTCTTTTCGGGTCGAAGTATGTACAAAGCTGAATGCACTTGAAATGGAAATAAAAAATGTATTTTTTCATGCCACAGTGTGTCATGGTTATGTGGTAACATTTTCTATGGAAGCTTTATGTACTATGCGAGAGTTGTGTTATTCTATTGATGCACCAGAAAATATGTATAATATTATTTTGATCAAAGTGGGTGCACCTAAGTGTTTCTATTTTCATGTGTATTGTGTTTATAGAAAACTGAATTTTGTTGCTCCATTTCATTTCACGCGTTTCCAAAAAAAATCAAACCAGTTCTTGAAAATGGTTGCATGATTTGTGTAAACCCCTCAGTTGAGATTTTGTTCTTATTTTTCATTCTAGGAAAATTAAAGAGTTTGCATTTATAAAGGGAGTATGTCCATAAGTACAGGTGTGAAGGTGCCAAATACAATTTTCATGTTGGGAAATGTCTCACGTAAAGAAACAATGATGATGGCTATACCCTTACCATTCAAATCACATGTATTTTTTGGAAAAATTGATGGAGATTGGGAATGCGGATCTTTCCATTGAGTTATCTGATATTCATTCATGTTAATTGTTCAAATTCCCATATTTGTTTGTTGATTGGATGTTCTATGTAATTAATCATTATGGTCTCTTCTATGTGGAAAGAAATCGATATAGAAGCCCATTCTTTATTACTGATGGAGTCAAATCCCCTCTCTAAATTTAGGAATATGTTGGTTCATATGTATTTAACAGGGTAGCCAAATCATGATTTCCCCAGGGATTTACTTTGCTCATGGATGCTAATCACATTCCAGACCTTCAGCGCATGTACTTTCTTTTTAAAAGGGTGAGTGCACTTGAGCTGCTTCGGTTGGATCTCAGTGCATAAATTAAAGCTACTGGGCAACCCATTGTATTGGATGAAATGAAAGACAAGGACATGGTGTCATCACTTCTAGACTTGAAAGCACGACTTGATACGATATGGGAAGAAAGTTTTCTGAAGAATGAGGCTTTTTCTAATACTATCAAGGATGCCTTTGAGCATCTGATAAATCTAAGGCAGGTTAGTTACTATATGTTTATGCTCATTTTCTTTCTGTTTATACAGATTTAATTATACAGGTTAGTTACTATATGTTTATGCTCATTTTCTTTCTGTTTCATTTTTTTCTATTTATACAAATTGTTCATTGAATTTGTGCTCTTGATTATCAAATTAAGTGAGACAAAAATTTTGAAAGGATTAATGACAAAATGGCTAAAGGTAAGTAATGAAAGAATAATTTTAGGTAGACAATTGCATTCATAATATTAGATATATTGTTTTTGCATTTATCTGAATTATGGCCTTTGTCTGCAGAACCAACCAGCAGAACTTATTGCCAAATTTCTTGATAGGAAGCTTCGATATGGTAACAAAGGTACTTCAGAGGAGGAGTTGGAGAATAGACTGGATAGATTTCTCATTTTGTTCAGGTTTATTCAAGTAAGGGACCAACTGATATTCATTTATAAAAGTCTAATATACTAATTAACCCCAACAAATGAGATGTACTAATAGCTTTACATTGCCTCATGTATGCACTATGGTAGAATTTAAAAGTGATATGAGACCCAAATGTACATCTTCAACCATTACAATTGGAGCTTAACAAATCTTTTGCATCAATTCGAACAGTATATGCACAAGATGGGGCACCAATAATAAGGTTTCCCCAAAAGCTTCAATTATCTATGCAAAACAAAGAGTTTTTGGAAGTTTCATTTTAGCTATCTTGTGTATGTGATGGATAGATAAAATTGTTATGAGCTGGCTATTGAACTACACTTGGATTGCTCCATAAATACAAGGGTTTCAGGTAACCATATGAAAGCCCTTCTATTCTTTTTTTTCTTTTCTTCCACTAAGTTTCCCAACAAAAAAAGTAGGTGAAACAACTTGGGTTACATCACATCTCATGCTATTTCCAAATGAGAGAGGATGATTTAAGAATTGGGAAGTCTCTGATTGCATAGATGTTTCTTGAACTGAATATCTTTGTGATATTAGTGGATGGTCTATTGATAAGGTGCAATAAGAGGAACGAACTGAATGACCAAAGACACCTTATTTTCTGTGAAATTCACAAACTTTTGAGCAACAGGTTATGGATTTTCTTTCATTTAACTTGGCTTTGAATGTTACCCGTTTGGCTGCCAATCTATTATTTGAAACTTAATTGTTTGATACAGAGGTTATTCTTATACCATCTCAAAAGTGGATAGGAATATTTCCTTTTGAAACTAGAGGTCCCACATACATATTGAAGTCTTTCCAAATACTAAGCCATATTTGTGTGCATCATTTACATGTAACCCACAACCATATTACAAAATGCAAACCCATTAATTATCATTCTAGAAAATATTGACTATCTCCTCCACAAAGGTGTCACATAACACAAATACAACATGAAATGGTGTTATGGCCATGATTCAACTTCCAAGTGATTCCTCCCTTCTTGGTTCAATGTTGGGGTGTGATTCTTACTCTTCCTAAAATAATTTAAAAATTTAAAACCCACAACAATTAAGATATGTCAATGAATAGATAAAAGCAATGCATCCACAGTGAATGGAATTTTGACATATATTACCAATATCCCCTATTTCATCTCAAATTTAACAAACACATCTTACCGCAACTCCTTGATGTTATATCACCTCATACCTCATAGCATAAAAGGTATAGTGACAAGCCATACAAGCTCATCAGGTAGATGGACTTGGTGTATTTATAGTTTTTGTGTGCTTCAACTCATTGTCACTTAAATTTTCTCGGAAAGAAACTGAAGCAATCAAAATTGATTTTGATGACAAACATGAAACTTTCTTTGAGATAACAAAGATTTCATATTCATATACATCACTAGCTTGGTAAATTTTCAGTTAAAAAAAAAAATATTTAACCCGCCATCGGTATACCGACGCTTTATAAGCCTTGGTCTTGTGACGCCTTATAAGCGTCGGTCTTGCGACGTTCCATTTTTTAAAATAAAAAATTAATTGTTTGTTGGTATTGTGACACTTCTTCCTGGCGTCGGTCTTGCGATGCTTTTTCAAAGCATCGATATTGCGACACTTCAGCAAAGTGTCGGTCCTGCGGCACTTTTGTGAAGCGTCGGTATTGCGACACTTTAATAAGCGTTAGAAAAGTGACGTTCCAAATGTCGGACCACATATCGTCAGAATTGTGACAGTTTACAAACGTTGGAAGAGCGACAATTTACAAATGTCAGACCACATATCGTTGGAATTGCGACAGTTTACAAACGTCGGAAGAGAAACGGTTTGGAAAACGTCAGAAGAGCGACGATTTTTTGGAAATGTCAGAAAAAGTGTCGGTATTGCAACACTTTGGAAACGCATCAGAATTGCGACGTAATTACTAACCACGTTTTGTCTGGCCTTGAATTGTCGCTCGTGCGACGACTATGTGTCGGAATAGCGACGAAGTGGTCATCGGAAATTGGGCCAAATTTTCTAGCGTAATCAGGTTTTATTTGTACAATCATGTTTCTTTCTAGATTGATAATTATCTCTTTGTCTACCTAAATTTATGTTTCATCTTGGTTTGCAGAATAATTATGTTAAATATTTCTTTTAACATATTTTCTACTTCATATGATGTATTTTTTGAACTGAACATATAATATCTTACAACCTAACAACAGATTTAAACCCTCCTAATTGGGTTTAGACCTTCTCTTTGTTGGTTTACTAACTTAACTTGTCTATGCAACTATACAGAACTAAACTATATTTACTATAGTTATGTTCCGTTAAATACATCAGACTCTACTATTTAAAACTAACATAATTCCATTATACTAATTAACTCAGAAAATATAATTTCCCACTTATCTTTTTGCATAAACATCATTCCTCTAAATTATCATTCTAATCATAAAAACATAATCATAATCTAGAATTAAATTAATTGTGCATACCACTTCTGGTAAGACTACTTTCCACCCAACCTTGAGCTTTCTCTCTGCATCTCCCCCCTGAGCAAAGACCAATTCCTTCAAGGTGTAGACAACCTATTTTCTACCCAAGAATGGTTTATTTAAGCCTGCTTTCCCATTAGAATGTTGCCATAACTGCGTCTAGGTAATCAGGATGTTGTTTTCCTTTTTTCATAGGCTTTCCTTTTTTTTCCACAAAACTACTTTAAAACTAGCTTTTTTCTCTTTCTAGTTTTATTCCACCTCTTCCCAGTAACTTTCCACTTTACTAAGGTATATTTTTAGAATTTTTATCTCCAATATAATATTTAAATTTTTATTTATTTTCTCCAAGGTTTTTTGGAGAATATGCAAAAGTCTTTGGAATCTTATCCATCCTCATGGACTTGAATTCCCGATCTCTAATTGTACTCTAGTCTTTGCACAAAAGAATTAAATTTCCATTTTTATTCAATTTAAAATAATAAAATATGTCCACAATAATTGTTGTCCTTTGGGTCCACCTGACCTTTAGGATTGTTTAGCTTTCTAATAAAATAAGTAAAAATAGGGATATTACACAACTAAAGTTCCTCGTCATATGCATCTTCGTAAAGATGGGAAGAAAGAAACATTGCCTGAGAGAATTCTCCTTCATTGTTGGAGAGATGAAAAGTAGCCCTTTGTTGATCTAACTGTTTCTTTCTATATTCATGTTCATAATGCCCAAATATCTTGCAATAATCGAACATTCTAGATTTTCTCCATGTTCTTCTTCTTTGTGTTTGGTTTTGCGGAGGTCTCCATTGCTTTGTTGCATGGTGATGTTTTGATCTGACTCTACCTCAACCTGTGCCTCACTTGTTGCCACCTTTGTATCTTTTGCCTCTTCCAAAAGAGATTTGTGCTTTGAAATATTGTTCCAGGGAATCTTATGGTAATTTTAGTTTTGTTTCGTGTGCAAAACTCATCTTGTCAACTTTTCTACTCAGAAAGTTGGAAAATATTTTGATCCAAAAATAACTGTTACAATCATATCATATTTCTTGGGTAGATTTCAAAGAAATGTTTCAAAAATATTTTGATCTGTAATGGTTTTACTAATGAGTTTAATCTCATTGACTATTCCCATGACTCTAGTCATGAACTAGTCCACATTCTCCATGTCATACATCTTTAGTGTTTCAAACTAACCTCTCAATGTCTATAATTTAATAGTCTTCACTATATCATTATCTTGATACGAAGCTTTCAAAATATCCCAATCTTCTTTTGTTGTTGATGCACGGGTTATATTGTTGAATATAGTCATCGACTGAGTTTTGTATCCAAAATTTGTCTCTGTGCTCTTTCTTTATGAGTTCTACAACAACATTCCTCTTATTATTGTTCATGGCCACTAATTTTTGTTGGGTCGGCTCTACATAACCTTTTGTTACGGTATCCAAACATTCTCGTGCTTGCAATTTTTTTTTTCATTCTTAAGGACTAAAAATTGTAATTTTTTCAAAGCAGAATCGAGGTTTGTGCCGAAAAACTAGAAAAATACATTTCTCTTTTATTGAGAACACACCTTTTCAATCTAACAAAATATTTGAAAATAATTCTTGAATAAAAACCTTTAATTTAAAAAAAAACAAAACTTCACATAAGCCAACGTCTTTTTAAATGTCTCCCTCCTTTTAAACTCAATTTTTTTTCAAAACAATGAAATCATATTTTATTTTGAATTATTAAAAGACTTCGTTTTTAATACTCCTTTGTAAAGGAGTTTAAATCACCTCTTTAAAAATTCTTTTTGAACATTCTTCCTTTTAAATTGAAAGGAAAAAAAAAATTAAAAACCCAAACCCTTTTAAAAAGAGTCTTCTTCCATTAATTTTCTTGGGCATTTTTCATTTCATTAAAAAAAAAGGTTTTGGATGCCTAAATACCAACAACTCTTTAAATTAAAATAAAATTAAACTTTGAAAAACTCATGCAACCTTGTTCGATTTTGACGTGGACGTTGATTTTTGTCATTTAGTGAGATAGATAAAAAGAAAATGACTCATGATTTTTACACTTTTCCTTCCTCGTTTTCGCAGTTCTCAACACAAGTTCGTTCGAAACTTTGTGCGCTCCTTCAACTCATAGGGTGCACCAATTTCAAATTTTGGATAATTTCGAAACTTCTTGATGTTTTTGCGCAGTTTCTTCTTGGCTAAGATGCAAAAGTGACGTACTGGCATCTTTTGACAAATGTGCAATTGATACACTTCCTCTTCTTCACAGGTGCGAAATTCAAGCTAGTTTTTAACTTTCTCTCGGCCTGTCACAACCCTTGCTTCTTTGCAGCCTAAAAAAATTAAAGTGGAGTTTTATGTAACTTGGTGCTATGATATCATGACAAAAAATGAAGAGAAATGGTTGAGTAGAGATTTCTCTTCTTAATATTCAAAATAGTTAAATAGATTACATCAAAAACATCAACAATAAATAACTCTAATGAAATTTGATGAAATTGAATTAAATCTGAATTAAATATGACATAGAGCATACAATGGAAATAAATGTGATGACACCTAGCACACAATGAGATTCATATCTCAATAACAATGGTAAAATAAATTGATATATAAGCTAAGCATCTATATATATATATAATTGTAAGAATATTCAATCACACTTTATCATGGAGATTCATAATTAGAGGTTGTTATAATACCGTGAGCCAATATCATAGATTATCAATACTGCTGCTAAAAAAATATAACTCATTATATATACATATGTATGACAAATGTTCATATGAATATTTCTTTTCAGCAATAAATATATTTGAAATAAATAAAAAGACATAACTACTTTGAAAATAAATCTTAGTCTTTCAATTGTGTATACCACTAAAAATATTATAAAATATTTCATGGAAGTTAAATTTAGTCATTCTCTAAATAATCATTAACATTAAATTAAAATTTTGACAAGGCTATTTAAAAACATAAACATGATTATTTGTGTAAAACTCTAGAAACCTTTGCAAGAGTATATAATGTACGTATAAAATTAAAATTAGTATGAATTCCTTCTACCAAACATCCAAAGAATCTAAGTATCAACTTTTTTCATACAATTTCTTTTTTACTGTCGAAGTTCAAAAACAATTCACACATTTCTTTTTCTCCATAATTAAAATGGATCTATAATAATATATATATATATATATATATACATATTACATGCTTTACAATTTATTATATTAATTTTTTAAATATAATATACACAATATTGCTGATATGTATATAAAAAGAAAGTTATTATAAAAAATTGTAAATATTAAAATTTTACATGTTTTTTTTTTTTCTAAATTGTGCTAATTCTATTTATGTAAACATTATAGTACAAAACTGACTCAGTTCAGCTATGATAGCCTGAAACTGGGCTTGAAGGTCAAGCTTTATCCTGAAAATGAACTGCCCATATAGGGAAACCAGTTCTATAAAGACAGTCGCACCGCCCTTGTATAGGGAAACCGGTGGAATAGTTATAACATTTGTTATGAGAAAGAAACAAAAAGATAACACTATCGATTAAAAAAACCAGTGTGCTGCTCTGGATAACAAAAAACCAGTATCTCTATCAAAGTAAACTAGTTCAGAGACCATACTGCGCCATGTCATAGCAGAGTCAATTGGATTTGACGGGAGAGGGCTGCTCCTCCTCAATTGGGCATCCGAAGTCATCCCCGGGGTCTTCAGCATTAGCATCCGCGTGTTGAGCTCCTGCGCCTTGAACAACATCCGCGTTCACCTGCATAGAGAAGAGGCCCAGGGAGGGCGTTGCACTGACGGGTGGTTCGCCCATATCGGCATGGGGCGTTGCAGCAGAGTTGGGGCGAGGGTCAAAGGAGGCAGGATGGGGATCAAGAGAAGCGGGAGGGGAATCATGCCAGGGAGGAGTGCGAAGAGTGGCATCTTCTCGCAGAATAATAGTGATAAAAGCCGTAATGGAGGGGCGATTAAAAGCAATGTCAAAATGTAGCTTCGCTCTCTGCATGGTTTTTCAAATGAAGTGGCTACCAGAGGGCTGAGGGACAGGAGAGGCAGAGTGTCGAGTCGCTTCATGAGGAGGAGAGGCAGGTGGATGGCCATGGACAGAGCCAGAGGGACAGTCAGAGGTTAGCCGACTGGAAGAGGGTCGATCACCTACAGAGCCGCCGCGAGTGCCTCCTCGACGGCAAGTCATGCGCTGTCTGAGTCTTGGCATCTCCGCC
The DNA here is from genome assembly GCA_034641835.2 of Pinus albicaulis. Classification (NCBI taxonomy): domain Eukaryota; kingdom Viridiplantae; phylum Streptophyta; class Pinopsida; order Pinales; family Pinaceae; genus Pinus; species Pinus albicaulis. The sequence continues at coordinate 267,146,301 of CM076576.1, forward strand.
TCGACCTCCTAAACCTGGAAAAGAGTCGGAGCAACGAACGAGCCAGAATGAAGCTAAGGAACGATAATCGCTGGACAGAAGGCGCTGTGAGATAAATGCGCACCAGGAAGAGTTTCAAGGCAGCTATAAAGCGAGCAGCGATGGCTGGTATGAGTGCGAGCACTGGGCTCAGCACAGTGCACAGGGCAAGCATCACCAAGGGGAGCCAAACACCTGCGCGAGGAGTCGGAGAGCTCTGCGAAAATCGAATTTGCGTCCATAATGCAACTACCAGACATACCAGTGAGGTTGAAGCGCCGTCGCGGAGGAGTAT
>CM076576.1:267146713-267293701 GCA_034641835.2 Pinus albicaulis
ATTTACCATGTAAGACTTAGGACGTCATTCATCTTCATTCTTACCTGAATTAGATCATTTTGAAAATGATTTCGCTTCAATTTTTACCGCTGAATATGCCAAGGAACCTCAGAATCCATTGCAAAATCCTGATTCTGAGTTAAATTTGGAAAATATATCTAGAACGGTTCCAATTGACATTTCAGTGAAACCAGGAATAATTGAAAACATTCATATAGGTGCTTGTTGTTCAGACGAAGAAATTCAGACTTATAAAGCCCTATTTCAAGAATTCCATGACGTGTTTGCCTGGTCTTATGAAGAAATGCCAGGAATTGATCCATCGATCGTGGTTCATGAAATTAAGACTTACCTGGATGCTAAACCTGTTCGTCAACGATTACGTCAAATTCATCCTAGAAAAGCTGCTGCTATAAAAACTGAAGTTGAAAAATTACTTCGAGCAGGATTCATTTATCCAATTCCCTTAACGGATTGGGTATCGAATATTGTTCCTGTGACTAAAAAACAAGGAACAATAAGAGTATGTATCGATTATAGGGATATTAATCGAGCATGTCCAAAAGATAATTATCCAACTCCCTATATCGATCAAATAATCGATGATTGTGCTGGTAGTGAACTATTCTCCTTCATGGATGGTTTTTCCGGCTACAATCAAATAAACATACTCCCTGCAGATCAACCCAAAACAACTTTCATTTGTCCATGGGGAACGTTTACTTATTGTAAACTACCTTTTGGACTAAAGAACGCTGGAGCAACTTTTCAACGGGCTATGTCTTATGCATTTCATGACATTAAGCACATTGTTCAGCCATATCTCGATGATTTACCTGCTCATTCATTACATAGGGCCGATCATCCCACTCATTTACGAGCAATTTTTATGAGATGTAGGCATTATCGGATAAGGCTGAATCCGCATAAATGTGTTTTCTGCGTAGAATCGGGTCGATTACTGGGATTTGTTGTCTCGAAAGCAGGCATTTGCGTAGATCCATCGAAGGTCGAAGCTATCATTAAATTGCCTCCTCCTTTGACTTTACGCCAACTCCAAAGTTTGCAGGGGAAAGCAAACTTTTTACGTAGATTTATTCCTAACTATGCTGAGCTTACAAAGGGTTTTACCCAGTTGTTGAAACAGGACATTCCGTTCTATTGGGACGAGATCGCTGATCGATCTTTTGATGCACTCAAACACGCGTTGACCCATGCACCGTTATTGCATCCTCCCAACTACAACCAAGATTACATTTTGTATCTCGCTGCTTCTCATTCCACCATTGGGATGGTACTAGTTCAGGAAGATGAATCTCACAATGAACATGTGATTTATTACCTTAGTCGAAATCTGCATCCGACTGAAATTAAATACACACATGTGGAGAAATTGGCCTTGGCAGCTGTTCAAGCTGTCCAACGTTTTAGACATTACATCTTGTTACGTAAAACCACAATAATTTCTAATTGCAACCCTATGATGTATATCTTGACCAAACAATTGCTAGGGGGAAAATATTCCAAATGGATAGTTATCCTGCAGGAATTTGACTTGGAATTTGAAAAATCCAAGGCAAAGAAATCTTTGGTATTTGCAGAACTGATGTGAGATTTCCCCTCTACTGATATTGAAACAGTGGCAGAAGAGTCCATTGCGGACGAATCTTTGTTTCTTATCAGTACACTTGATTCATGGTATGGGGATATTATTGTGTATCTCCAAACCCAATCTTTTCGGCCTGACATTTCATGAACTCAGCGACGGAAAATACGCTTCCAATCCCAGCAATATAATATCATTGGTGATACACTTTATCGACGGGGAGCGGATTCTATTTTCTGACGTTGTCTAACTCATGAAGAAGCTGAGAAGGTTCTAAATGACTGTCATTCTGGAGCATGTGGCGGTCATATGTCTGGGTATGCCACCGCCCAAAATATATTGCGTGCAGGTTATTTCTGGCCAACTTTGTTCAAAGATTGCATTTATGCGGTTCAGAAATGCCACAACTGTCAAATTTTTGATAGAAAAATGCGCGCACCACCCGCTCCTCTTCACCCTATAATTGCTGTTGGTCCTTTCGCAAAATGGGGTATCGATTTTATCACATGTAACCCTCACTCGGCGGGGGGGCATGCCTATATTATTCTCGCAGTAGATTATTTTACGAAATGGGCCGAGGCGATGCCTACATATTTAGCTGACGGCAAGACTGCTGCAACATTTGTATTTAATCATATAATTGCTAGGTTTGGTGTTCCTCAAGCTATTATTACGGATCATGGAAGTCATTTTCGGAATATCATGATGACTGAACTAACAGAACAACTTGGCCTACGCCACGATAGTTCCACTCCGTACTATCCACAAGCAAATGGTCTGGTTGAAGCCATTAACAAAGTTTTAGTCACCATGATTAAATGAATCATTGGTATTCACAAGACGAATTGGCATTCCATGTTATTTTCAGCGCTTTGGGCATATCAAACCTCAGTCAAAACATCAACGGGTTTCACTCCTTTTCAACTGGTCTACAGTTTGGAAGTTGTGCTGCCGATTGAATGCGAAATACCGTCACTAAAATTAGCCGTAGAATTACTTCCAGCTACGTCGGAAGAGGAAAAACGTTTCTTGTACTTAGCCCAATTAGATGAGAATCGACGAAATGCTACAATAGCAAACGAGGCTCATGTTAAAAGGATAAAAGCTCAGTATGATAGAAATGTGACCCCTCGAAATTTTTCAGAAGGAGACCTAGTTTTACTTTATGATCAAGCTAACGACAAGCTAGGAGCTGGGAAATTCGTGCCTATGTGGCATGGTCCTTACATTGTGAAACGAAAGTTAGCAAAAGGGGCCTATGAGTTAATAGATTTTGACGGTGTCCCTTTGGATAAACCCATAAATGGGCTTTATCTAAAGCGATATTATGCTTAAAACTTGGTGTGGAGATTTTTTATTAGATTAGATTTCTTTACTGCTGGTGTGTCTTTAGATTAGAAAAGTGTGCCTAGTTTAGAAGTGTGTTTTTGTCACTATTCTTGCTTATCTGAGTTTTACTCTTGATATTGCAGATGTCGACGTCTCTTCAAACCTACATTGGTTTCGCTGATGGTGCTTGTCGTAGTACACGGAACATTTCTTCCGCAGCTTGGGTTATCTATTCACCCTCTGACGAGTTAGTATCCATGCATGGAGTAAGCCTTGGTCAAACAACAAATAACATTGCCGAGTATAGTGCAGTGATTGAGTTATTATCTGAGTCCATATCTTTTGGAATTCGGAGTTTGATTGTAAGGTTGGATTCTGAACTTGTTGTATTACAGCTTAACAGGGTTTATACCATTAGAAATCCAGTGTTATTAAGGTTGTTTTTAAGAGTTCGTCTCTTGGAACGTGAGTTTGATTACATTGAATATCAGCATATTCCAAGACATTTAAATACATTAGCAGATTCAATTGCTTCTAGTATGATAAATAGACATTTGCAATAATAAAAACAGTAAAACAAACAACATTCATATATGTACACAGATAGCCGGCAAAATGGTGATATATCATAGCATAGGAGTGTGTTAAAAAAATATACATCGTCTTCGATCATAGGTTGGAAACACCTTATGATCGGCAAAAATGATAATACAAAAGTCAAAAAATCAGTCTACACGATCATCCCATCACTGATGGTGATCTCGATAAGAAACAATTGCCCGGGCCACCCTGCATAGGAACCTCCTGAAAGGTCCTGGTACTCCAATCACATATCTCTGTAGCCTAAGAGGAATGTCATCTATACTAGTCTCTGGTATATCTAGAGTCAAGCGCTCTAGATGATGCTCCAAATCAGTCAAAATCTCTACTGATTGGCCTGCTGGGGCTGGTGCGGGCACAACCGGTTGTCTCCTCTCGAAAGGTTGGAGATGAGCTGGTCGTTGTGGACCCACGTCTGTATTCAAAAAAAAATTGGTTATTAGTTTTCTAAGACGATAAAAATAAAAAAAATTAGAACTTAGCAAACGTTGAAAAATAATTTTACCTGAATCATCCCACTGTTCCCCTGCAGGGAGAGACATCTCTCTGTCACCGCGGAAATCTATCCCGGCATACGGAAAATCCTCTATAACAAAAATTTGGCGATCCAGCCAACGAAAATATGAAGAAGGGAATCGTACAATCTCAGTGCCCTCAATAGCATGACGGGCCATCAGCGCGGACCAACGAACCATTCTCGGTTCTCGAGGTCGACCGGCATCAACAACGATACTTTGTGGAGCTAATAAGGGGATCCTCTCCAGAGCAAAAGAAACGATGATGGATCCATATCCAAAGTTTTTCAGTTTCCCAATTTTTGCTCTGGTTAGTTAGCCTTTCACATTGGCCAACACAGCTTCACACCAGTTAAAGATGGTGCCGCGAAAACAGTCCACAGCAACACGCATTTGGGAACCAGTAGCTACATGAAGCGTGGCGCTCCCACATAGTTTGGTAACAGTAAACGCTATAACTTTCAACTCAGGACGGATGATATGTTTTATGTCAATCCGTTTGTCCCGAGGATTTTCCAAATCATTGCAAAATTCTAGTTGAAGACTAGCGACAGTCTGGCCACCTGGCCTAGTCCCAAACAAGGATACTTGTTCGCCCCTCTTGGACAAACCAGTCAAAAAGTATATATCCTCCAGCTCAATTTCGAGCCGGTGGCCACCAATGAAGAAGCACTGGTCCTCCACATGCTATCTGTCTACCAACCATGTTAAGAGTTCCACTTGTGCCCTCATGCCAGAGATGGCCCAGAATTTGTATAAGCCACATGCTTTTAATGCCCTTTGTGTGGGAAAATGAAGCATTACAGCTTCATCCACTTCCTCATGCTCTCTTTCTCGCCAGATAAGCATCTTGTTAATCCTGCAATACAAAATAAGGCAAGTTAGAATGATATTATTTGAAAAATTTTGGCAAAATAATGAGAAATCATTGTTTTAAAATGGACCGCGCGGGTGCCGCACCCGCTCTTTGTAAATAGAGCGTAGCTCCGCACTCAAACTGTGTAATGGGTGCGGTACCCACAATTTTTTCTCTTTAAGAAAAAATCGGGGTCCACAGGTAACCTGTGTCCCAGCTGCGGACCCCGCGGGCGCATTTTTGAACCCTTTTTTGCCCTAAGAAATCAAACTAAAGCCTAAAAATGAATTTTAAACGGATGAAAAACAAGATAAGGAGGTCGTGGATTACCTGGGGCTGACGATTTTCGATTCCAACGGTTGAATTTTCCAGAATCTTCACGGGAACTTTTTTATCCAAAAGCTTTTTACTTTTCACTCTGCAACTGAACGGTAAAAATGAAATAGAAAAAGTCCTTTTTATAAGTTTTTTCAAATGAATGAATTGTTAATTTATTTATTTTTCACTTTAAGAGGGATATTTTTTAAAGCATTTTTTACTTATCTTAAACAGGTATGTGTAATGTTTTGAGTTTTTGTGCAGAAACAGGATTTTTCAGGTGAAATAATCATTTTTCAACAAAGAGCATACTTTTATCACTTTTTCGGACTCTTTCAAAAATTTTTACGAAAAAGCGAAACCTTGGAGTCCTCTTTAAGCCCTTTTCAGACTCTCTAAATATGAAAAGATTGCCGAGTACTTGACTATTCGAACTCGTTAAAGTAAATGAACAGTCGTCCCTTCAGTATAAGTTTACCCCTTTTACGGACTGAAATGGACTATTTACGAAAAATGTATACGTTGACTAAATACGGTCAATAGAGTTCTCTCCCGCATTATTTTATCCTTTTTCGGGCTCGAGAGATTAAATTTACGAAAAAGTACACCCACGGAGTTTTCTTAAGTTTTTCTTCTGACTCCCTAAAACTGAAAAACACCGAGTTTCTCCTATACTGGACTCGTTAAAACTTAACAGTAAAGGACCTGTTTAATTTTCAACGGGAACGAACCACTCCTTCTTAGGGTTCGAATTTTAAACTAAGTTGGACTCATCCGAAGGATGAGCTTATAATCAAGCAAATGTTATCCTCCTCAAGCTTGTTAAAAAATAAAGAGGTACTTGCCAGAAATGGTGGGGGAAAAGAGAGAAAAATGGGCATGTTTGTTGTATTTTAAATCTTCGAAAACTCAGTCAACCACTCTTGGACACGACACTTATATTCACCTGGGTTGGGAAATCCTTTGCCTAACAGTTAATCAAACCACATTGAAAGTTTTCAGCCGGTTTCTGGGTATTAGCTTTGGGTCAATTGTCACCAAGCCATCTGCAGTGTCATTATGTGTGCAAGAGAACAGTTCAAATGAAACCATTCATCTGCAAAATATCTGTCATCCATCTTTGACCATCCCTGAGTCAGTCCTTGCCAATATATTTTCAAAACTTGATCTATGATTTCGTGTTGTGGGCTTGCCTACGACAGATCGCTTTCTATTGACATCAGCACATTATCTAGGAAGTTGATCCAGAAATCGTCAGTACCTTGAAATCTACATGCCTCAATTGTAGGTTTCTCGCCTTCGATGACAGGTTGCATCATTGACCTTCGATCGAATGATTTCGTGAGATGTTCGACTTCAGCTCATTCATTCACATTTCATGGATTGTACTGAGTACTTTGAGAGCCATTGACATTACTGGTGGTTTCTCTCACACTTGTTAACAGTTCACATTATTGACTGGTAATCAAGTGGTTTCTACCATGTTCGACTTCGACACATTCATTCACATGGATAGAATCGTACTGGTTCGAGATGCGAGTAGAACCACAGTTAGTTTCCTACATCCCGGTGAAGGTGCATTGGCTCCATCATCGTTGACTATTGATAAACGGATACGTGCTGCGTCCATCTTTGTGTCTGCATATATCTTGTCCCTATGATATATTCAAAATCATTCATATTATCGGAAACGATTCCCGATTGGATTTATGGATTATTTTTAACCAGTATGGGAATGCCTACCTCAGTGATGACATATACATGTATATATTTTGCATTGAATGTTTTTACAGGTACCGACTGGGGTGTCCACAGGATGATCTTTGAAATGATAAAGTACTGCACTCTTCATATATGACAAACTACAGCTTCATCTATTCCGGACTTTGCACTTTAGGGGGCAATTTGTTACACTGAAAACTGTCACTTTGACATTTTACCATGAGTATGAGCTAATTATTACTCATACTTCCTCCTTTTGCAAGTCCAACATATCAGCTCCTCATGTCAAGCTTCAAAATCAGAGAAAAGTCCCTAAAATCCCCTAAGAATTGGTATCGCACTTTCTCTATGCATTCCCTGCGGTCCCGCACCTAAAGTTCAGCCTGCATGCGGAACCATACCGCACGTTCTTTGTGTAATGGATGCGGACCTCTGTAAAACATAAAAAGGCGAGAAAGTGAAGATAAAAAGTGAATTCTAGGTGAATTCTAGAAGATTCTAGATAGGAATTTTCGGGAATGGATACGCTTTAAGAAGGTTCATGCATCCCTCACTTGATGGAGCTAACCCCTTGATGTAAGGAGCTAATCCCTTTGAAGGAGGATTCTATCCCTTCATATTTGGAACAAGAAACCTCCTCTTTTCCACTATAAAAAGAGTCCTTGGGTAGCCTCAAAAGAAGTTCAAGCTTAAGATATTTGAAGTTAAATGTTGTTGAGATTCAGACTCAGTTAACTAAGACTTTCTGTGAGGTTAAATCACTCATCTCTATTTGTCTTGGTTCAAAGAGTGCAATGCTTGTCAAATTAGAAGAGATTCCTGCTTCGGACCCCAGGAAGACCTGCACGACATCAAGGCACAGGTTGTAAAGGTTTTCTTTTATTTGAAGTTAATACAAATATACTCATTTCTCTCATTAAACTGTCTATTCATGGTTTATTTCATAAATTCCTTGATCATTATGATAAGTATGGTTTGTAATAATGTCTATACAGGTGCTGCTTAATCTTTTTGCTTGTTTGTGACTGCAGATTCACGAGGAACGTTCTTTCAGTGCACGGGAAGGACTTCAACAAAATCAAGCAAGCGTTGGACATAAGGTAGGCCTTACACCTATATAGTGTTTTATGAATCTTATATGCTTAGAGAGAGATTAGTATAATTGGCTGTTTGTTGCTAGTTACTTTTAGTACTAGAGAGATCGGTCTTGTCCACAAGACGGATTAATCTACACAACACGACCTCATGAGTTTAGCCCACTAACTGGGGGTACAAACTTCAAACATGAACTCAAACCATGAATAATTACATGGCGTGCCATATATCAACGAAAACATATCGACAAGTATAAACCATCAAAAGAATTATTGACCTAGAATATATTAATTTGGTAGGTCAAAATTCCCATGCAATATTGGGTTGGCCGCTGGTGCTTCTTGGGTTGACATCAATGACAACTGCTGAACAACATAAACCCCCTTCCCATTTTACTCTCCATACTAATCTGCAACATACATAAGAATAGATTCATAATGTTATCAAAAAATAAAAAAGATGATCTCAGTAGCTGAAATATATAGAAAAATATATTCATAGCATTATTGAAAAATAAAAAAGACGATCTTAGACAATGAAGGCTCAAGCACACAAAATCTGACAGCACAAAACATCCAAGATATAAGGTTACCTGTTGTATGTGCAGTGAAAATTTCTCTAGAGTCCGAGTATATGGCAAGATAGACTATAAGAGTGACATAAATAAGAAAAGTTATAAGACTCTGGAAAGTTAAAATAAAAAAAATTGAAGGTAATTTTAAGAATCCTTTCTATGTCCATTATGCTCTACTAAGATATTGAAAATATTTACCCTAGTTGGATACCTAAGAAATGATACATTCCACACATTGAGGAGACACAATAAAAGCTATGAAAATTCACAAGTGTGATAATTAGAAATGTGTTCACCTTGATCGTGTGAAAATAAACCAAACAACATATTATGCTAGATCATCAAAATTTAGATATATAATATGATTATAACATATCATACCAACAAGATGACCAAAAAAATAATGAAATCTCAAACATGGGATGTAGAAAGTGTTTATAATTGCTCACCTTTCCAAAACCCCCTTACTGATGATTTGGAGTCCTAATGTTTGTTGACAAGACCCTTGTCCCCAACTCAAGAAACCCATTGCTGGCATCATCCTTGTGTACAATGACTTCAATGAAGCAAAATAAATGTTTTTCGTGCTCTAGGGAAGTTTTAAAAGCCTCTACAACCTCGTCCTCGACATTAAGTTGCATAGACAAAAGTAGTACTATTAAATGACACAATAAACACTTCATGCAGTTAAATGGCTACTAAAATCCTCAGAAAAGGTACATAATTTATGGGGCATCATTGGCACAATACAAAACCATGCATAGTTAACAAAAATAAAATGCTCCCATATAATAGGAGTCAACAAGAGGAGCTAGAAAATTAAAATCATGCTTGAGATATTCAACAAAATAGATTTATTGGGCATCCTACATTTTCTAAGGCTTACAGTTGCACAAAACCATGCAGAGCTGACAAGAAGAGAAAACACCCATGATAAGAATAAGAAAAGGAAAGTAGCATATAAAGATAAATTTTGAGATAATCAACCTGAAGTCCAGATTTTTATAGGCTCTGGCATGATATGAACTCTAAAAATAATGTAGGATGGATGGGGAAAAAAATACCCATGATAAGAATCAACAAAAGAAACCATCATATTCATATCATTTAAATTTTCAGAGGCACAACTTGTTTTCTTTTTTTAGTAGTCTCACAATTGGCTTAGCAACACAAAAAATGGTAGTTAAGGTAGGAACAACAAAGGTTCCTAATAAGAAATATTGTTACTGCTCATCTGATAGACTGGTTTGTTACATCAACAATGCAACAAATACCTCAAGAGGTAACCCTTTCATATAGAAACTTGACTGTTATGTCTATAGAGATGTATATACCGTACCCCCGCTCAATTTAAGCCTATGACTCCTTAGGAAGAAAGACATGTTCTTAACCATTATTTCCATTTAGTTCCATCCAATTAATACAAAAGTTCCCAAGTCAACAATAACATAATTTTTGAAGAGAAGTTGATTAAGAAGTGGGCCTTAGCAAGCTTCACAAAATGGACAAGTAAGCAGAGAAATAGAATCTACATATTTTCACCAAGAAAACTTTATTAAGTGGCGCACCATTAATAGAAACTCCCTTCCCATTTTACTCTCCATCCTATGTTGCAACATACATAAGAACACATTCATAGCATTATCAAAAAATAAAAAAGATGATCTCAATAGTTGTAATATACAAAAATTTAGATCCATAAAATTATTAGAAAATAAAAAATATGATCTCAGACAATTAAGGCTAAAGTGCACAAAATTTGACAACACATAACATCCAATACAAAATCTTACCTGCTAGATGTGTGGTGCAAACTTATCTAGAGCTTGAGTGTATGGCAAGATAGCATAGAATATTGATAGAAAAAACAAAAGTTGTAAGACTCTGGAAAGCTATAATAAATACATATTGACTGTAATTAAAGAAGCCTTTCTATGTTCATTAGACATTAGTAATACCTTGAAAATATTTACCATAGTTGGGTACCAAAGAAAGGATACATTACACAAACTGAGGAGACCCAGCAAAATGTTTGAAAAAGTCACCAGTGTGATAGTTAGAAATGTGTTCACCTTGATTTTGTGAAAAGAAAGAAAATGTAAAATTATTCTAGATCTCATCTATATTTAATTGTTGGTATCCTGGCACACATAAATATTTTTCTCAAATTAATTTGTGTGGAAATGTTATATATAATCCTTTGTCCCTCCAAAAACATTTGGAGACAATCAAAGTAATGTTATTTAGTATCATTTCTCACCCTATTGGTCTTGTATAGAAGTTCTATATTTCTCTAGATAGACTAAACAACAGTAATGATCTCTCATTGTGCACAAATAATGAACAATAGAGATATGAAAATAATTCATATTAAGAAACGGCCTGATATCGAGGATCCTTTATTTTAGACTCACACCACTAATAAATTAGAGTTACATTGCATGTTCACTAAATACATAACAAACAAATAGAGGTATGTCATTCAAATTTTGAATTGTGTGAAAGCACCTCTAAAGATAGACCACAAGAATATGACAATCGGTTACTAGTGTAATGGTTAAAATAGAAGTGTTACACATATGAAAGTGAAGAAGAAAAAAATAGTTTCTCAAACAATAATTTATGGATAGCATGAAATTTTTGGGTCTATAAAGTAATTAACCAATTATTATATATTATTTTGTTTAAATAGATATGTGTTAAAACCAACATCTGATGACATGTGCGTCCAAATATTTCCCATTTGCCCACAGTGCAATAGGCATGGCATGCATGTCAAATTCTAGAAATTTCAGAGTCTTTTTCTACCATGGAGAATAAATATAGGGTTTTTTTCTTCGATTAAGGTGATGTATGACTCAATTAATTACTTCATTTATGGAATTAATGGGGTAGTTTGAGAAATATCACAAACTAATCGCAGGTCCTGTTTGGGTCAAGAAAGAATAAATGGAATTCAATTCATGGCCTATATCTAAGAAATAAACCAGGAATGATTAAGGGTTAGGAATAACTTGAAAAAAAATGAATTGGGCATATAAAACATAAAGTTGTTATGTGAGGAATGAACGTGATTAGTGATTACTCACCTTTTCGATTAGGTAAGAATAAATATCTCTATGAAGTAGAAACAACAAGTACAAGCGCACTAGCACTTGCTAACACCCGATTATGAGATCGATAGTAACTTGAATCTCCTGGTGTGGACAGAGGGTTGGTACCCTATAAAAAAATAACAATAAAATTAGTATCATATATGAATATTTGATAAGGGAGTGACTATCCACTGGAGGGCCTACACTTGAAGTGCTGGAACTACCCATTTGCATCAATCCTGACTCGAGAATGAATTTAGATACTTGGAATGATGAATATCGCTCCACTAGATAATTAAAAAGGAAAATACAAACAATGTACCAAAAATATAAGTAAAATACGAATACATCCATATGTAAAAGGAGATGTGAGATGTGTAGTTTTTAGCCCTGTACATAAATTATCTTCAGCGAATCTTAAAAATAGAAAATAAACAATAGCGAGAGAATAAACCATAAAAAATATATACACATAGATTTTCCCCTGGATCACAAATCGGGACTACCAACTTGATTTTTCATTATGTTCCTTTTAGTGTTACACCACATATATATACATGCCGAAGCATTCATAAACCCCAATCCATTAACCCTGGATTATAAGATAATCGTAGTTCCCTTGAACAGATCTACAAAATACCAGGGGCTGAAAACCATCATGCCCCAAAACCATGTCAAAACCCATGCACAAAACCATGGGCGGGTCCGCCCACCGAAAAATGGGGTCCCCCATCCCATTTTACTCTCCTTTCCATTTTTACTCTCCATTCTAAGCTACAACATATAGAAGAATGGATTTGTAGCAATAACAAAAAATAAAAAATATGGTCTCAATAGCTGCAATCTATAGAAAAATAGATTCATAACACTATTAGAAAGTAAAAAAGATGATCTCAGAAAATGAAGGCACAAGTGCAAAAAATTTGGCAACACATAACATCCAAGAAAAAAGGTTACCTGTTGTATGTGTGTTGCAAACTATTGTGGCCCTATAATTTATAAGATTGGCAGGAATAAACGATAGAGGACAACATGAAGTTGCTTTGGAATCTAGGAACTAGCCTTCCTAGACTCAGAGAGGGCTCTCTCTATTTCTGATTTAATTTTTCCTTAATATTATCAATGTTGATGTTAGGCTAGTTATAGTGGTGGTGGTATTGGTTGTTTTGAGTGATTTTGTTGGTTGGATGAGCAGGTCTGCAGGACTAATCCATTGGGCTATGGATTCAAAAGTCTGGATTGGTGCATCAACTTTCAAGAGCATCATAGGGCAAACTAATTGTGCTAAAGGCATATTTAGAGAAGTATGAATTATGAGGTGGAAGAAATAGTAAGTTTTATTAGTGAATAAAGAGCAGTTAATAATTCTTTAATCAAACTTCAGCAGAAAACATTAAGATTGTAAATGTAGACAGAATTAAGGTGCTTCGACAACAAAAATTAATCTAAAATTTATGTTTTACAATCATATGAATAGATGCACAGTAAGGAAAACAATGGAAACATTTAACACTGAGAAATAGCACATCACCATTTAACACAGCTCAAGTATCATGTAAACGGTCTTCTACTATTGATGCCTAGCTCCAAAATTACAATGCTCCAATACGACAATTCTTACAATGCAGGGTCTAACAACGTCCAACATACCAACCTCTGATACTACCAATACATGCAGTATTTAACTAAAGACTTGCAACGTGAACTTCATGTATATCATCATGAACAAGAAAAAAATTTTGATCATTTAAATCCGAAGTATGACATTTTGGGACAACAACTTGTGGATCAAAGAGTTGTTGATTATTCTCTATAAGTGTTTCCTTATGACAACCTTCAAACATACTCAAGGAATCAACCTCCTCCTCATGATAAAAGAAACATGTTTCACATAAGCTTCACATTGCTCCTTCCCATTTTCATGTTTCTTAGCATTCAACTGTTTTTTCTCAAAATTCTCGATTGTTTTTTTATATGCTCAGAGATTATCATTAATTTCTTGGGTATAATCTTCTTGAAAAAAAGGTTTAGAAAATGAATAAAGTGAAGAGTCTTGTAACTGACCATATTTATGTTCATCTTTATCACTTGAATATTGGGAAAGTTCTTGCAAATTTTCAAATATTTCATGGGATACAACTTGGTTGTCAAAGTGCTAGTCTATTTCATCTTCAAGCAAAGAAGACACATCTAGTTGCTGGAAACCTTCTTGATTATCATGACAACTAGCCTGAGAAGAAAATTCATAATGTTCCTGTAACATATCCTCATCTAAGGACTCTCCATTATCACCAAGAATTTTAAGATATGGAATCAAAACCTCACAAAAGTCACAACAGCCTTGTAACAATGATAAATAAGATGAGATTTCTCATAATGTTCGAAGAACGTTCCATGGAAATATTTAAGGGAGAACAAGCTTCCCTGTTGTAACCCTTTATTCCATGTTCTAGCTTCATCCTCTAGGGTGGACATAAACATTTTGATGAGACAATTCTCAGGAAACTCAACTCGAAACTTATTTACATGCATATGGAATATAACCAAGTGAAGAAAAACATTATCATTATTTTCTTCTTTAAATATGGGAAGATAAGTTCACCAATCAATGCTAGGCATAGGATTTGGAAAGCTAGGGATGTGAGACCGATTCATAGGGACATACCTAGAATTCCTTGCTTCAATTGAACTCATCTTCTTCAAGTTATTGGTCTATGAAGAGTGGAGTCTCCATGAAAAATATAAACTTTGGATTCTTCAACACTAGAGTCGCCAGGTGAAAGATATACAACCTGTTGATGTCCAACTACTAGTCACCATCAGCAATCAGAGATAATCTTTGTCTTTATTCTCCATGAATATAAAGCTTTCACTTTCAGAAAATGCACTAAAATTTTATCACTGGGCTGGAACAAGTTGGGTTGTGTCAAACATCAACCCAACATAACTATTTCAAACCAACTTTAAATGAAAGTTAGCCGTTCCAGTCTAAGAGGGCTCTCTCAAATTACTTATAAATTCTCTGTATAAAACTCAAAATATCATATGGCTAAATTAGAACTTTTCATGTGATTATGTAGGTGAAAGGGTATGATTACAACCACCATTGGGTATGGAGTCAGTAAGGAAAACAAATACAAACATCATTGCTTTATGGAAGCTGAGGAAAAATTGGCTTTAAAATGGTGTGAAATAAACATTTAGAGTAAAAGTAAAACACAACAAATGAAGGAAGTTGGAGCATATGACAGGAATTCCAAGTAATCAAATTTCTATGAAATGGATAACTACATACAAAACATGCAGATAAACATATAATCCAAACAAAATCTCAGGTGAAAAAGAAAGACTACTGCAAATGTATATTAACTGAAGAAAAAATATTACAAGTGTGGTTCTCTCATAACATCCATCAACCTCCTCAAAATGAAAAATTCACCCACATATATAGTGAGGCCTCCATTATAATATTTTGCAACCTGTCTTAGACTCGATTCACATTAAATAGTCCTTATCATAATTGATATTCAAAACAGTGGAGCCTTTTTAGGGATATTTAAGTTTCAACAGAGTTTGAATACAAAAAGGAGTCTATTATCATTTAAGAACTCAAAAAATTCTTCTAATGACCCTTATCAAATATAAATAACTAGTGAAGTGCTGGATGGTTTATGTGTTAGTTTCCACGTGGAGGTTGACCTATTAACCTGCTGACCCGGACCTCCACCAAGTCAAATTTCAAAATTTCTGCAACAAACTTGGCTAGGAAATAGTCTGTAAAATAGGCATCAAAGATAATTGTGTATTTTCCAAACCTTGATAGTTGTGAAAAAAATAAGAGAGCCTTTTATAGAGGACCTCATGTTGAAGAAAAATGTCCTTCCGATGTCCAAACTTCCTTTTCATTGGGTTAGAAAGTGAGCTTGCAATTGACTACTAAAATAGTCATTTCCAGAACTTTCGTAGCAAATACATTGTTTTTATAACTGAATTTGCTACCGAATTTCTGTGTTTGACTATTTTACAAAAAATACTTATCCTCCTTGAAATTTTTGATATGGACACCTTTGACCTATTTTTTATCCACTATCTTACTGTTTGATTTCCCAAAAAATTATCAAAAACTTCATTACGCAGGAAAACAATAGACTATATGAAGTTTTACAGCAAACTTTGGTAGCAAATTCCAAAAAACACCTTTCTACAAGTTGTCTGATATTTCTGATAGTTCTAGGGTCTTATTTCATGTTTATAAGTTAAAAACATGCTTTGAGCACTCCCATTGCTAAATTTTAAAGTTGCATTTTCTTCCATGAAAAGCTACAGCAAATCTGTAGCAAATATTCACCTCCAATATGGAGAGTTGTACCGAAACTGCCTAATTTTTGAGATTTTGTCCTTTTGATATTTTCTTCACCTCCAAGTCATTTCTAATAGCATATAAAAGACCTTATATTACTAAAAATATTATTTTCCACAACATAAGTAAAAATTATGATATTACCATTTTCATGGAGTGCCATCAATTTCAACAACAATCTTGAGACCCTTCTTTAAATGTTCAGCTTGGATAATTTCAATTTGTGTTTCTAAAGCTCTAACTTACCCCTACAACCTTCTACTATCTTCTTGTAACCATATGTTCCTTTTGCACAAGTGCTTAATCACTCTATGTAAAGGTAGTGTTCTCCTTATCATTCTTCCAGATTCATCTGCAACCTTGTTATAGAAGTCAAGTTGCTTTGATATATCCTCCTTCAATTCCTAAAAAGGTGATTTTGATTCTATCACTTCATTTCTAGCATTTCTTAACTGTTCTTGCATAATCTCCACTTCAATTTTCTCTTGTACAGGCTCCTTGCCTTTCTTCTTCTTCAATGGCTATGTTTTTGCTGTAGGTGCCTATGGCATATTTTCTTCTAAGGGAAACTCAAGCATCATTTCTTTAGACTACTTTGATCTTGTGATAGGTTTCCTAGGCTTGAAATTAAAACTTGAATCTTCTTGATTAAAATCCAATTTCTTCACTCTTTTTCTCTTATTTCTAGTTTCTTCATCTTTGATCTCTATATGCTGCACAATTGTGTTTTTTTCAATCTCAATGGGACTTTCTTCAATGTCAATAGCATCTGGGATATCTAACAGCTTACCCTTCCCTTTGCTTTGGCTTCTAGTCATCCACCTTTTGGTTCTTATATAAGTTTTTATCTCAGTTCCTGTCGAAGTTTTTCCTGCTACCATAGGTTATGCCACATCTTCAGCTACATTCTTAACCATAGGCTCTCTTTCTACTTCAGGGTCAGCTGCAAACTCAACTATAGGCTCCTTCTCCTCCCTAGGGGTTATGGATTTAGACTTTGGAGTTTTCCTAGGGGTGGAAGTATCTAATTCATAGCCACATAGAAATAGAAATGTGAGCCAATCTGTTTGCAACCTATTCAATTCTTCAACAACCATCAATTTAATAAGAGCATAATGGAAAATAGAGGTGGTACATGCATCAAGCTTGGCTTAGACGTTGTTACGCATCTTTCCTAAACTTATAAATAGATAAAAAGGCATGACAAGGGGCTTTTTACCTGTGAAATGCATAAGTGATTTGAAATGGTAGTGGTAAACCATGTTGAACCTAGCCTCACAAGTGAAGTACTTATGGATCACCATCAAAATTTTAGAATAATATTCTTTGAGCCAAGTTATAGGAATGCTTGTGGTCATATCAATTCCTCTATGTTTGTCAGGGCCATATATTACTAATGTAGTCCCTTACTGTTGTTATTGTAGCCACCTTATTGTTATTTTTGTACCCATTTAGTCCCCATATTGTTATTATTGTGCCCATACATAATTATTGTTAGGCCAGCTAAGATTTTATTGTGACCCCATGGACTC
The DNA here is from genome assembly GCA_034641835.2 of Pinus albicaulis. NCBI lineage: Eukaryota > Viridiplantae > Streptophyta > Pinopsida > Pinales > Pinaceae > Pinus > Pinus albicaulis. The sequence continues at coordinate 267,164,316 of CM076576.1, forward strand.
CTATATATAGAAAGGAGGTTTTTTCATTTGTGTCATCCAAGAATTTTTCATTTATGTAATGTAAAGGAGGTGCCCCCTTGAAGTGGTTGATTTCTAAGGCATTGAACTCTCTTTTCTTCTATTTTGGGAGTTGGTTTCATAACTGATGTAGGGGCATTAGAGTCTAGTCAACAATGTGAGAAAATTGTCCACATGTTGTGACTAGAAGGGCTCAGGAAGTTCAAAGAAATGTACTAGCAAAGGTGTCAACACCTTAGCTGTATGTTGCACTTAGAGCAGATAGGGTTAGTTTAGTAACTGAAGAAGTTGAATAGTTGATTCGTGTTCGTCTATTTAGTTTCTGTTGATAGAATTAGAGAAATATTATGTAATTATGCTTTTATTTTAAATAAGAATAAACTGGTCCTCAAGAAGGAACTGAAAAGTCATGTAAAGATTTATAAGGTAATCCCTGATACAGAGTAAGGGGGGGATTTTACAATAGAAGACTGAGTTGAGAGGTTTTGCTCTCTGTTTTTAATAAAATTATGGACTTGTTGATATCTGAGTGTTATTGGAAATTTATCGAAGGATTCATTCCTTCAACTTTGGGATTTTCGAGCATAAATTTGAAGAATTTAGTTTCTGTGTGAAAAATTCCTATTTACTCTCTGGATGTATCGAACCCATGTACTCGATGTGTGAATAGAGTGTATGAATTCTGTGTAAAAGAGTCAAGGGAAGTCAATTAGTTCGGCTCTGTTGGAAGAGAAAAACCATAGTGAATCTCTGTTTGTTTAAAGCATACCAAACTCTGCACAAAAAGTCGTAACATCGAATTTCATCTCCTTTGTTGAAATTGACGGAATTAATCCACATTTTGTTGGGTTATTAACGACAGAGAAGGTAAATTGTGCCAAGAATTCTGTTTGTTTGAATTGAATCAGGCCGAGATCGATCCATATGTTGGTTGAACCGAAATCAGTGAGGTCAATTCACAACGTCAAGCGGAGAAGACGAGTTTGAAGGAATGAACTAAATCGTGATGGAAATTCTGGAATAACATAGTTCAAATACCGGATTTGACAGAAGACAGTTTTGGAGGAGAATACTAGCAGTATCACGCGACATTTGGGCCCAAGGCGGTGTTCACCTTTATCAATGCAATCCATTACATTTTGGACATGTCATCTTGTGAATACCACTCATTTCACGTAATTTTTGTGTGTTAAGGTTCTATGTTAAAAATAACACGATTTTCGTCCGATCTGGTAAGCAACGGATCCAAGTGTAATCGCGCGGGGAAGCTGCATGAAAGATAATTCAAGGTATGATTAGTGGTTTATTCATTTGATAAGACTTATTTAAATAAGTGGAATCCAATTAGGTGGGCCCGAAGGAAAGATTAACGTCAAGTAAAACATACGTTAAGGTTATATCTCCAAGCGTTATAATAACCAATCCTACGGTTATTAGTATTATACGTTTGAAGTTTGGATAATCGCTCCACGAGAGTCAAAATTTTGGTTCAATACATTTTGATGTTATGTTCAAAAAGGGGTTTCGAGCCATAGTTAAAGTGCTTTTAAAGTTGAGATATAGTTAGGCCAAATATCTTATTATTTTAAGGTTTAAATAACATCGGACTATGGTAATTTCATTAATCAAATTTCCCAAATTTGATGAATGAAATCTTAACCAAAGAAATTTCTCAGACCCCTTGGAGTTAGAAACCATTTGGAGAAAGAAAAGAGAGGCTCTCCTTAACGCCTGCACCCTACTAGCCATCATTTGTGGTATCAGAGAAGATTTCAAGAAATTTTTGTAAAAGCCAGAAGAAGAATTCCAGCATGGCTGTCCGAATTGCCAGAGGTGCTACTGGTATAAGAAGAGGTAGGCTAGTTTCCAATGCAGAAGTATTGGAAACCATTTAGCAGTTCTGAGCCAGATTGGAAGCAATTTAATTAGGACACCCAAGAGATCCTGAGGATGTCAATGAACCTGAAGCTGAAGAAGAGGTGGGAGAGAATGTTGAGATTACTCCTGAGATGAGACTCCTTAGATCAGTTCCGGGGTCTACATCCAAGCCTAGACTTGAAGTGTTAAGCTTTGCAGGAGGATTGAATCCAGAAGAATTGATAGACTGGATCAATGAGATGGACAAATGTTTTGATTATGAAGAAATGGGTGAATATAAGAGAGTTAAGTTTGTAGTGATGAGGTTGAAGGGACATGCAGAACTTTGGTGCGATGGAGTGCAAGCAGAGAGAAGGAGAGCTGGTAAACAACCAATCAAGAGTTGGGCCAGATTGGTTGCAAAGATGAGAGGTAAGTTTTTGCCTAGTGATTATCAGGTTACATTATTTAGACAAATGCAGAATCTTAGACAGAGATTGATGACAGTGAAAGAATACATTGAAGAGTTTTATAAAGTAAGTATAAGAGCTGGACAAATCCAGGACGCAATAGAGAAGGTTGCCAAGTATGTAAATGGTCTCAAGTTGGAGATCCAAGATGAGATAAGTATTTTGTCTCCTAAGACAGTAGAAGAGGCTTATCAAATGGCCTTGAAAGCTGAAGAGAAACTCATGAGAAAGCAGTCTGCCAAAGGAAGAGGTACTTTCTGAGGAAAGGGAAGTCAAGGTGGTAGAGGAAGGTCTACAACACCAAGAGATGGAGCTAGCAGTAGATCACCTCAGAATGCATCCACAGAAGGTGATGCAAGGGGCGGAAGGAGTTCCTACAGAGGAAGAGGAGGCAGAAACAGAGGAAGAGAAGTGAGATGTTACAGATGTCACCAATTGGGACATAAACACTATGAATGCCCAGAGAATATGGGTACAAGTCAGAGAAATGCAGTTTTTGCTAAGATTGGAGAAGAAGCAGCAAGGTTGTCTGAAACAGAGGAAGAAATTCTGCCAGAGAAAGGAGAGTCTTTGGTGGTCAATAAGGTTTTGTTAAAACAAACAAAAGAAGTTGATGAACCAGCACAAAGGAAGACTTTGTTCAGGAGTGTGTGCAAGGTCCAAGGGAAATGATGTTCATTGGTCATTGATAGTGGCAACATAGACAATTTGGTCTCTACAAAGGTGATAGAGAAACTAAAATTGAAGATAAGGGGACTTCCAACACCATACAAGGTGTCATGGCTTCATAAAGGACAACAGCTGATTGTGAAGGAGAAATGTGAGGTAGAATTGTAGATGGGCAGCTACAAGGAAAAAATCACGTGTGATGTGATGCCTATGGATGTGTGTCACATATTGCTGGGTAGACCTTGGTAGTATGACAGAGCAGCAATACATGATGGTAAGAAGAACAATTATAATTTTTTCAAGGATGGAGTGCATCAAACATTGATACCTATGGAGGAAGGAGAACCATCCAGCAGAAATTCTGATCCAAAGACTTTATTGCTGAGTGGGAAAGAGTACTTACAGCAGATTGAAGAGGAAGAGGTAAATTTTGCTTTATTTTGCAAACCTAAAGTAGTGCTTACTTCTACAAAAATTTCTAATTTGCAATTGAAATCCAAGAAATGCTGGACAATTATTGTGATATTGTTGTGAATTATTTGCCTGATGAATTACCACCTGTAAGAACAATCAGCCATCAGATAGATTTGATTCCAAGATCAAATCTGCCAAACAAAGAAGCCTAAAAAATGACTCCCACAGATAATGAATAAATCAAAAATCAAGTGCAGGAATTGGTTGACAAGGGTCTGATCAAAGAAAGCTTGAGTCCATGTGCGGTACCTACAATGTTGAGTCCAAAGAAAGACGGAGGTTGGAGAATGTGCATTGATTCAAGGGCCATCAACAAGATAACAATCAGGTATAGATTTCCTTTACCTAGGATTGAAGATTTAATGGATTGTTTGAGTGGAGCAAAATATTTTTCAAAATTAGATTTGAAAAGTGGATATCATCATATTAGGATAAAGGAGGGTGATGAATGGAAAAAAACCTTTAAAACAAATGAAGGATTGTATGAGTGGTTGGTAATGCCTTTTGGGTTATCAAATGCACCTAGTACTTTTATGAGGCTCATGAATGAAGTGTTAAGGGAATTTTTTGGTAAATTTGTAATAGTATATCTGGATGACATATTATTTTTCAGCAAAACAAAGGAAGAACATTTAAGGCATATTAATTATGTCTTGAAGAAGTTACATCAAGAGAAGTTGCTGATAAATTTAAAGAAGTGTTCATTCATGAAAGAATAATTGGTATATCTGGGTTTTGTTGTTTCTGCTGAAGGACTAAAGATGGATCGAGAAAAGGTTAAGGCAATTTTGGAGTGGCCTTCACCAAGAAGTGTTTTTGAGGTAAGAAGTTTCCATGGACTTGCCAGTTTTTACAGAAAATTCATAAGGAATTTTAGAAATATTAATGCACCTATCATTGAGACTATAAAAAAGGACAAAAAACCATTCAAATGGACTATTGAAGCTGAAAATAATTTTCAGCTTTTGAAACAGAAGATAACTGAGAAGCCTGCTCTAGTTTTTCCCGATTTTAACAAGCCATTTCAAGTTAAGTGTGATGCCAGTGGAGAAGCCATTGGGGCTATATTGAGTCAAGAAGACAGACTTGTAGCATATTTCAGTGAGAAGCTGAATGAGACAAAAAGAAATTACTCCTCTTATGAAAAATAATTTTATGCAATTGTGCAGGCATTGAAGAAGTGGAGGCATTATTTAATGTCTAAAGAATTTTTGATATACTCAGATAACCATGCTTTATAGTATATTATGCAGCAGCCCAAATTGAATCACAAACATGCCAAATGGGTTGAATATCTCTAGAGTTTTAATTTTGTTTTGAAGCATATAAGTGGCCAAGAAAATAAGGTAGCTGATGCTTTGAGTAGGAAAAACATGCTTGTTCAAGAAACCCAATTTGAAGTGGTAGGCTTTGATTTTCTTAAGGAACTTTATAAAACAGATTTGGATTTCAAAGAAGAATTTGAAGCATGCTGTAACACTGTGTTGATAGACAGAAGTCAGTGGTTGGACTATTTCTTGCAAGAGGGTTTATTGTTCAGAAGAAATCAATTGTGTGTACCAAATTGTTCTATAAGGGAGAATTTAATCATAGAAAAGCATAGTGGTGGACTTGTTGGACATTTTGGTGCTGACAAAACTTATGAGCAGCTGAGTCATTTTTATTATTGGCCAAGGATGAGATGTGAAGTGGAGAAATTTGTGAAGAACTGTAAAATTTGTCAATATGCAAAGGGAAGAAGCCAGAATACAGGGTTGTATATTCCATTGCCTATTCCAGACAAGCCTTGGGATATGATAAGTATGGATTTTATTTTAGGAATGCCTAAAACACAGAGAGGAAATGATGCAATTTTTGTTGTGGTTGACAGATTTTCCCAGATGGCACATTTTATTCCATGTTATAAAACCAGTGATGCTACTCATGTTGCCAATTTGTTTTTCAAAGAAGTTGTTAGATTACATGGGTTTCCTAAGAGTATTTTTTTTTATAGAGATACTAGATTTGTTGGTCATTTCTAGAGAACATTGTGGAAGAAGCTTGGTACTAATCTGAGCTTCAGCTCAGCTTATCATCCTCAGACTGATGGAAAAACTGAGGTAGTAAATAGAATTCTGGGTAATATTTTGAGAAGTCTTGCAGGAGAACATCCTAAGTAGTGGGATCATATCTTACCACAGGCAGAATATGCATACAATGATTCACCGAACAGAAGTACAGGACAAAGTCCATTCCATATTGTTTATGGAATGCACCCCAGAGGAGTATTTGAACTGAGAAAATTGGGAAAAGCAGAAATGATGAGTGTTGATGGAGAAGAATTTGCTTCAGAGATCCAAGCCATACATGAGCAGGTAAAACAACAGCTACAAGGCAGCCTCATCAAGTACAAAGGTAGAGTAGATTTGAGCAGAAGAGAAGTTAATTTTGAATTTGGTGATTTGGTTTTGGCACACTTGATGAAAGAAAGATTTCCAGAGAAGCAGTATAACAAGTTGAGGTTCAAAAATATAGGGCCATGCAACATATTGAGAAAATTTTCTGTTAATGCTTATGAAATTGAATTGCCTTCTGATGTTGGGATATCTCCAATATTTAATGTTGCAGATCTATACCAGTATGAAGATGGTGACACAGATGAAAGACCATCAGATAGAGAGCAGATTGAGTGGGTAAAACAATTACCTAGAACAGAGCCATTACAGCCAGAGAAGATCTTAGACAAGAAGGTGTTTAAAAGGACCAGTGGATAAGAATATTTCCAGTATTTGATCAAGTGGAAGGACTAGCCAGATGAATATGCTACTTGGATGACCGAAGTTATGTTGCAAAAGCTGGGCAGTTCTGTGAAAGAGCTCATGGACAGGAGGCCATGAAGAAAATTTCCCTCAGGAGTCTGATGCAGGGGCATTAGAGTCTAGTCAGCAATGTGAGAAAATTTTCCACATGTTGTGACTAGAAGGGCTCAGGAAGTTCAAAGAAATGTACCAGAAAAGGTGTCAACACCTTAGCTATCGGTTGCACTTAGAGCAGATAGTGTTAGTTTAGTAACTAAAGAAGTTGAATAGTTGATTCATGTCAGTCTATTTAGTTTTTGTTAATAGAATTAGAGAAATATTATCTAATTAGGCTTTTATTTTAAATAAGAATAAACCAGTCCTCAAGAAGGAACCGAACAATCATGTAAAGATTTATAAGGTAACCCCTGATACAGAGTAAGGGGGGGATTTTGTAGTAGAAGACTGAGTCGAGAGGTTTTTCTCTCTGTTTTTAATAAAATTGTGGACTTCTTGATATCTGTGTGTTATTGGCAATTTCCCAAAGGATTCATTCCTTCGACTTTGGGATTTCCGAGCATAAATTTGAAGAATTTAGTTTCTGCGTGAAAATCTCCTATTTACTCTCTGGATGTATTAAACCCATGTCGTCGGTGTGTGAATAGAGTGTATGAATTCTGTGTAAAAGAGTCAAGAGAATTTAATTAGTTGGGCTCTTTTGGAAGAGCGAAACCATAGTGAATCTCTGTTTGTTTAAAGCATACTAAACTCTGCATAAAAAGTCGTAACATCGAATTTCATCTCCTTTGTTGAAATCGATAGAATTAATCCATAATTTGTTGGGTTATTAACGACAGAGAAGGTAAATCCTGCCAAGAATTCTGTTTGTTTGAATTGAATTAGACCGAGATCGATCCATACGTTGGTTGAACGGATATCAGTGAGGTCGATTCACCATGTCAAGTGGAGAAGATGAGTTTTAAGGAATGAAGTAAATCCCAATGGAAATTCTGGATTAACATAGTTTAAATACCAAATTTGACAGAAGACGGTTTTGGAGGATAATACTAGCAGTATCGGCGGCATTTGGGCCCAAGGTGGTATTCACCTTTATCAACGCAATCCAATACATTTTGGACATGTCATCTCGTGAATACCACTCATTTCGTGTAATTTTTGTGTGTTAAGGTTCTGTGTTAAAAATAACGCGATTTTTATCCGATCTGGTAAGCAACGGATCCAAGGGTAATCGCGCAGGGAAGCTACACGAAAGATAATTCAAGGTAGGATCAATGGTTTATTCATTTGATAAGACTTATTTAAATAAGTGGAATCCAATTAGGTGGGCCCGAAGGAAAGATTAACATCGAGTAAAACATGTGTTAAGGTTATATCTCCAAGTTTTATAATAACCAATCCTACAGTTATTAGTATTATACGTTTGAAGTTTGGATAATCGCTCCACGAGAGTCGAAATGTTGGTTCAATACATTTTGATGTTATGTTCAAAAAGGGGTTTCGAGCCATAGTTAAAGTGCTTTTAAAGTTGAGATATAGTTAGGAGCACTATATTTAAAAAGCCAAAGATCTTATTATTTGAAGGTTTAAATAACATCGGACTATGGTAATTTCATTAATCAAATTTCCCAAATTTGATGAATAAAAGCTTAATCAAATAAATTTCTCAGACCCCCTGGAGTTAGAAACCATTGGGAGAAAGAAAAGAGAGGCTCTCGTTAATGCCTGCACCCTACTAGCCATCAATAACATTTGGTATCAGAACTTTGAATTATAGGGTTTCGCTGCTTCAAATAGCTCATCATGGAATTTTCACTATATTTTTTTTTCTACAAAGGTTCATAATCTAAATGAAAACCCATTTGCGAAGACATCCTGAGGAACTTATTTTAAAAATTTCAGATCTTGGTTCACAATATTTTCAGAGATATGATGTGTGGAAGTTAGGGTTTTTGCAGGCTCCCGAATTTCATCTCAAAGAGGTGACCTTGGGAAAATCATCATAAATCTCTCTTTCAGCATCGGATTGGAATTCTATAAAAAGTAGCCAAAATTGAATGGGATTTAATTTCACGTGTATCAATTTTAGAGCCAAAGGAGGAAAACGTGACACGTGGAACACCGTAGAAGTGCACTCTATTGAACCAATCCATAATTAGGTCATTTAGGGCGATTGGGCATAACTTTACCTTGAAGAATCCAAATCTGGTTTGACCCATGGCATTGGAAAGACAATTCAGAGGGCTACTAAAGGACTAAAGCTAAACTCTTGGGTATTCGAAATTACACAGATACATCAGTTTCAATATCAAGCTCCTCAAAAGCAAGAAAAATGTGTGTATTTTGTTAAACAAAATTGCATATGTGTTGTTTGAAAAATGGCATGGAAGCTGAGATGGATGGTATGAAATCTAAGATGGATGGCGTGGAAGCTAAGATGGATGGTGTGGAAGCTAATATGGATGAAATAGAAGGCAACATGGAAGATTTAAAGAAATGCATGGAAGGTTTGAAGGAAGGTTTGGCGAAGTTGCTACAAGAAAATATTCCTAATGGCGAAAAGGCAGTAGAGGAAAGTCATGATGAGAACCAAAGAAATGTTAACCATGATTTCATAGACTCTAATGTTTGATTTAAGACCCACCATATTCCAAATATAGATATGAGGAAGTTTGATGACAAAGATCCGATAACTTGGATACTACAAATGGAGCAAAACCTTGATCTCCATAATACGCAAAATACACAAAAGGTATGCATTGTAACTTTATATTTAGAACAAAATCAATTTATATGGTATCAATGACTTTTTTCTCGTAAACCACTGGTCACTTGGTCAATTTTTACGGAGGAAATGATAGCACATTATGAGGATACAAAGAGAAACACCTTCTTTAGCCAATTGATCAATCTCAAACAAAAGGGTTCAGTGATGGAGCACATTGATGACTTCCAAAAATTGAATATAAACATAAATAATATTCCAAAGGAACATAGGATTGATGTCTTCATAAGAACTCTAAAGGATAACATCCAACATGAGGTTTTCCTTTCGAAACTTCATACATTGGAGAAGGCATTCAGGTTGGCAAGAAAAATTGAAATCAAAATTATGGCGACAAGAAAGCCTACCACTCACAACTATAAAGATGGAATTTTTTCTACTCCCAGACTTCCAGAGCCTACAAGTATGACACCAAAACAATTGGAATAAAATAGAGCAAAAGGGCTTTGATATGGTTTTGATAACAAATACACTTGTTGGGTTGTGAATACGACCACTTTTTAACAATTATTTCATCCAATTTTATTCTTCTTTATCATATCATTTATTATAATTTATCATATAAATCCATTTTATAATGATTTATGCTCTTATGGATTAATATTATTTCTTCTCCTTTATTTTTAATAAATGGATGATTATTATGCATAATTTTATCAATGATGGTTTATTAATATATTTTGTACCAACACTCACCATTTTAGCCTCCAAGATATTTGCCAGATTGCATATTTGATCTCCAAATCATCATCAAATATTCCAACTTAGAAATTTACTGAAATAAGAAGTGACAGATTTGTGGTTGAGATTCTGGGCAAATGAAGAAGGATCTGGAAAATCTGGAACATGGGTTTTGTCCAGAACGGACCAAATTAACTTTACTATAGATTAGTTTTCACAAATTCAACCTGTAGTGAGAGAAACACAGGGTTCTTTGAGCATGATTGTCTCAGATTTGTTGTTGTGGCCGTCCTCCAAATTATCTCAGCTGCAAATCCAAATTTGACTTGCTCTTGTTGAAAGATGGATGAAAATATATTTTCTTCTTGATCAATTGGTTAGGAACAATCCAATATTGTTATGAGAGATCATATTTACTATTTAATTTCATCTCTTTGTGATTATAAAAGGAGAGCATGTATTATGTATTAGAGGATGGATGGATGAGAGATGGAGAGATTTCCTATCGTAATTATACAATTCCTCATCGACTCTCATTGATTAAATAGAGATCGACTGTTTGTGAATGCTGTTATGCATGATTAATACAAGAACGTGTTGCTGTTTAACTTCTTAGTTCTGTAGTAGCTCAGCAGCGTTTCACCAGTGGTTGAGGGCATGGCCTTGGTGGATCGATCTGCTGTTTGTATCTCTACCTTTTCATTATTGTTGTGATATAGTTCATATTTTCTTTTATTATAGTTTGCAAGTTAATCGGTTTGCCGTTTAATTGCTTTGATATCAGTGTGTTATATTAACGAATCACGTTGTTGTTCTTTCATTATTTAAAAAGAATCTGAACACTGTATAATTTATCTTGTTAATACCTTAATAGAGATTCGTTGTTCTATTTCCATTATTGTTTCATTACACTTGCTGTTCCATTTGATTGATATTTATTACAGATTGTTGTTCAATAGGATTGGTTATTCGATTCCATTAATTAGAGTTTGTTGTTCATATTTATTAAATAGGATTCATTGTTTAATTCCTTTAATTACAGTTTGCTGTCCATTTACTTTGCTGTTCATTTCTGTTGATTAATTGCAAAGAGTTTGCTTTTAAAGAGTTTTCCTAGTTTACTTTCAAAAACAGCTTTAGTTCAATTTCTATTTCCTTTTAATTGCTTTAAAGAAGGACTGTCAACTGTAGAGAACATTGGTTATTGCTTCCTCGTTACCAGATTGATTTTCTTATTCCAGTTTGATTTCAATTGCATTAATTTCTAGAGGAATGAGTTATTGCTACTATATCCTCAATTTATGTTTACTGAGTGAATAGTTGGATTTCAAAGCATTTGAGTTTATGTTGTTGTAGTTAGATTTCTTTTTCAAGCATCCATTTACTCTTGCATTTAGAACACTGTATTGCATGTTGAAGAGAATTACTCTTGGATAAATTGCTGCCTCAGACTGAGTACACTCTTGAAACAAAAAGTCGTTCTCAGATTGATAATTAATATAGGATAAATAGGCGTTAAAAAGACACCTTTTACACCTCAACATTTTGGCGCCGTTGTCGGGGAGAGTGTATGTCATTTAGAAAGAGTGATGCATATTTAATTTTTTCTGCTCGGGAAGAATTGGGTATTAAATATGGAAGGTAAGAACCTGTGCACCGAGCAAGAAACACACTTGTTCACTAGCCCGCTTCACAGCAGAATTGAGTGAAAGCTTAAGGTAGTAATGAATGCTTGCGTTTTCTTGAATTTTAGAGGTAGAATTTTTGAAAAAAAAATCTTGTAACTCCACTCCAGTGGTGATGTAAGCACCACCCATTTCACTAACCAATTGACAGGAACATTGGAAGGAGGATCCTTAAAGAAACACATGAAGAACATCTTCTATTATGGTAAGAAATGGCTCACATTGCAACTTTCGAATTCCCTATCAAGGATCTAGGAGGAGTGACACAAATGCACATAATTCCCCCATTGTCTCTACCAAATTTTCATGGTTTGACAAATGAAGATCCAGATACATTCTTATTTGAGTTTGAAATACTTTGTAGAGGATATGATTATTGTACTAACGATCAAAGATTGAAAGTGTTTCCTCTTACTCTAAAAGGAGCAGCTCTCCAATGGCTCATGAGCCTAGGTGGAAACTGCATCCAAACATGGGAGGACATGAAGAACATATTCTTGAAGAAGTACCAAGACTATTGCAAATCCAATGAAGATATTTTCGGTATGACACAAAGGGAAGATGAAAGCTTGGAGGACTATGTAGAGCGATTTCGATATAACCTTCAAAAATCAAAGCATAAGCATTTGGAAAAAGAGATCTTGAAAACACTCATTCTTAAAGGAATCAAAGATGAATTTTTAGAACTCTTAAATCTGATAGGAAAAGGTGATGTTTTTCAGTTATCATATGATGATGTTTGTGAGTTGTGCATAAGGTATTCAAGAGGAATTTCTAAGGCTGGTAAGAATTCTAGAGAAGTTTCTTCTTTCTTTTCCAAATTTACTACAAGAACAAGAGACATAAGAGCTGAAATCAATGTTTTATTTGGAAATTTTAAATATGATTTTATTAGCTCTCTAAATTCACAATTGAATGTTTTGCAGGTTCGGAAAAATCAAGAATTTGATGAAGTGTTTTTCCCTCATTACCAAAAGGAGCATCCCATAGATGGTTGTTCTTCCTTATCTAATTTGGAAGTGGCATATCAAAGAGATGGGGAAGCTGCAACAAGGTCAACAGGTATGGTTCAAAACACTTCCTCTCCATTCTGTTACTTGCATAATCCATTATGGAATACTCATATGTTAGGGCAGCCATGCTAATCTCAATATAACCACCACCAATCTTGTCTACAAGTTTGGCATGGTTCATCTTATGATTGCATGACTACTCTCCCTCATCTTGTAGCACAAACACATCTTCCAGCTCTTCCACAATATCTTGCTTGCCCATCAAAATCATCCACTCAACACAATCAACTACATCATCAAGAGGCTCCATTCCCTACACAATCTCCTGCTCAACTCATTCCACACCCTCACCATAATAAACCAGTACAACATGCTTACAGTGTTGAACTGCAAAATTCAGCCACCCTTCCCACCCATTCTATCTCACATGCACCATTGGAGAAAACTTACACTGAGACTCAGAATGTATCAAATCCAAAAATTGTAGAAGTTATGAAAGAAAATGAGGTTTCTTCTAGTTTGCACCAACAAACCATTTTAAAAGCTCAAGAACTTCATGATACAATGGCTATGGGAAATCAAGAAAGTAAAGGATATGTTGAAGATTGGTTTTACTCCATCATTTTTTTGCAACATCACTCTATGCTTCAACAATTTTTGGCACCATCTTTTCAAGGGAAGTTGGCTTCTCATACCCTAATTTTTATCAACATGGATTTTTTAAATTTGGGTATGTACATACTAGAGGCCTTATTTTTAAAATGTTTCCACTATAAATACTCTTATACATAAACATATTCGATTCTCAAAGAAGAGTAGGATAGTGAAAAAAATAAAATAAATAAGGAAATAAAACAAACACATTTTTTTATTTTTGTAAAAATAGTTGTTTCTTTGTTGCAACACACTGTGAAATCAACATTGATGATAAATATTTTAATTTATTTGTGTATGTATATGAATTATATTGCAAATAAAAATTCTAAAAATACTTATATTCTTTTTTTATCATCAATATGGAAAATTTTCTTGAATATCATATTTTTTTGGCTTGCGGGCTTGATGAAATTTCTGAAAACACAGTTGAGACAGTCATGTTTTGGGGGACCAAAAGTGAATATTTTTAAAATATATTTCTATCCTAAGTAGCCCTTGATATCTAATTTCCAACCCAATTTGAATCATTCAATTTGGATTTGAAACGAAAAAGTTAGAACCAAAACATTGACAGGGTGTCTAGTAGGCAGCTCAGGAACAGCGTTGGGACAGTCAGTTTTTGGAGGCCTAAATGACTATATTTTTAAAACCTATTTCTATGGGAGATTCCTATATGAATATAGTTTACAAATAAATTTGAATCACTCAATTTTGATATCGTATGAAGAATTTATGACCAAAATACTGACTGCCTATCATAAATCAACACTCTTGAAACTCTGTTTTCTCAGATGTTCATTAATGTATTTGACCCATAAATTCTTCTTGTCTTCAAAACCTGTTTCTATTGGAGATCAATAAATTAATCTAATTTAATCTCCAATTTTAATTAGTTTAATCCATCATCAAACGAAAAATTTATGCTTGAAATATCAACTGTTGGTCTAAGCTGGAAAATCGAAAATGACTCTATTATGCAGGTTGTTCTAAGAAATTTTGACATATCATACCATTGAATTTTTAAAATCTGTTACTATTGGAGATAAAAATTTGAATTAGCTCTAATTTTTCTTGGGAATCACTCAAGTCGGACGAAAAACAAAGAAGTTATTATTGAAACACTGCTGGTTAGCATGATTGGCCACTGCTCTCCCGCAGGTAATAAATTAATTTTACTTTGTCCGTGGATTTGTTCTACAGAGTAACTAATTGTTAGTTTTTTGCATAATTATTGGATTAGGAGAGCCCGTGCACCTCTCTTTCTCCATGATATAATGTTTTATTACAGGTAGATACTCGTTTTTTGCAGGTCTTAGCAGAACAAAGAAGGCCAATTTATGGACGAGCGATTCTTGAGAGAAATTTTAGTGAAACAAGGGCATTTCATCCAATTCATTACCTAACAGATTCATAACAAGAAGAAATGAAGAATTGGTTTCCATTTTAAGATTCATGTCACTGCTTCCAAAACATTTTTCAAAAAGATCATTTCTTTTCCATTAACAGTTTGATATTCCCTTAGGAAATAACATCATAGCTGTTGTAACTTAATAAAATGTTGTTTCTTTTCTAATTTCTTTTATGTTTTTGTGTTTTAGGTGTTGATCCCTCCGAATTGTAGTTTCTTTTCTATTTGCAATTGCACAATAAGGACCCCACCATGCAAGTTTCAGTTACAGAAGGCAATTATTCGGCAGCACCAATTCTGTAAAAAAAATAAAAAAAATAAAAAATAAATATAAATAAAAAAATGTTTTTTCTTGAAACCTGTACATAAAGTTTGTTTTCTTTAACTTTGCTTGTTTTTTTGTATAAAATTTTATTTCTTGAACCATTCTTACTTTGCTTGCTGCAAATTTTTGTTGTTCCTTTCCAAAGGAACAACACTTTTGTTGTTCATTTCAAAAGGAACAACAATATTGTTGTGAGTGTTTTTGTTGTTCCTTTTCAAAGGAACAACACTTTTTGAGTGCATTTTTCTTGTTTGTGAACAAATTTTTGAGGATTTTTTTGAATTTTTCATGACTTTTTGAAAAGAAAACATACAATTTATGGAAGGATACACAAATTAGAGGTTACTGGAATCAACAAATCAAGAAAAATTGTCATTTTAAAGAAATTGTTTTGTAGTGATAAGAAAAGGAAATGACACAACTATCTATATCACTTTGTTTTCTTTATTTTCACTAAAACTAATATGATCGACTATCTTTATCATGTTGGTTCTTCCCTAACTCTTCACATTTCTCTTTGATTTTTATTTATTGAATAAGAATAAGGGCATACTTTCTCTATTGAGATGTTCAGACTTCTTCCACCATCCCTACTCTTAAGGAGTGTTGAGCCATCATCTATACATAAGTAGGGAAGTGCTACATAAAAAAAAGAAGAAAAAACTCTATATGGTTACTAACAATTCTATGATATGGCAGATGGAGGATAGGGGGTCTCATCAAGAGCTAGCCTACCATGATCATAAGGGAGCAGTGAAGTGGCATTCCCATTATGGCCACCACACCAGGGATATGATCCAATGGACAACTCAGAAAAATAAAAATTCATCGGAACAGGAGGTTTCATCACGAGCCGGCCTGCCCACCTTTCACTCCTTCCTGGTGAATGGCATTGTGATTCATCCGGTTCCCATGTCAGCATAATGGCCTCCATCATGACATCACACAACACTTCCCTAAGCATAAATAAAGGATAATGGTTCCAAGGGTGAGAAAGCAACTTTGTCAAGGTTATAGACACCTGTGGGCAACAGAGCTCTGCTGATGGTATTGGAGTCATATTTTTCACAAATCAATAGTAATGATAAACCCTTTTCTTATATCTTTATCTAATATCAAATGAGAGTATGCTCATAAACCCTTTGTTCGGAACCTCTTATGCATGAAATTTATTTATAAATCGATCATAATGGTTTATGTAGATAATGACCGCATAAGTACTTTTTTCACATCAGTTGTCCTTTTCCCTTATTTTCGAATCATTACATAAACATTTCCATATCTACTCACGATTTCAAAATATGCATTGATTTCAGTAATGCGATAATTTGTTGATCATATCATAAGTATGTATGCCTTTCCATGTTGTACAATTGCTGTATAGTACGCTACTCTTCTATTTCGCTGATTTGCCACAATATTGATACTACATTTTTACAGAATTTTTTCTGCTTGAACATTTTTTCATGCATCTTATATGTTTCCATTCCAAACTAAAACTGTGGATTCAAGAAAATTTCATACATAATTGTGATTTGTTTACAGGAGAACAACAAGTATGGGGGAAATTCTATTCGCAGCACGACCACACTATTGCAACTAACAACAAAGGCTCACGAACACGCACAATTCTTCAGACATGATGTGCTTGCATGGCTTCCACCTTTTGCATCACTTTCAATATCTGCTCAGCCTACATCAGCTTCAACAAAGGCCAGTCCCTACATGTCCTTCCACATTTTTTCGGAGGTAACACCTGAGGCAAAATAGCATAATTTTCTGATTTATTATGAATTTATGAGAATTTCATGAAAATCCATTGAGCATTATTTATCATCATTCATTCCACATCTTTACCACTTCCCATTTTTTTAGACACGTCTCATCTTTCAGTTTGGGGGAGTGTTGATTTCCTTCATTTATTTCTTATGACCATGTCAGTAATATTCTTTATCATCCATTGATATTCTTATTCATTCTCAACACCTCCCTTATTCCATGTTGTTTTATACCAAGCATCGATTTCAACAGATTGTAGCAACCACCTCTCTTTGTTTTCTAGCATTGCATGAGGACATGCTAATTCTTCAGTTTGGGGGGGAATTGCTACACATGATGGATGTTTTCCACTTTATTTCTCATTTAAGGCATACAATTTCATTTGTATATAGTGCAGAAATTGATTTGCATATATATTTAAAACTATGAACTGAATTCTTGTGATTTCTAGATAACAAAGAGGTATCATTAAAATACACAAACCCAGATAATTTCACGCTAAATTAGTTCATAAAATTTCGAAAATTATGCACTATCACCTACAACCATTTTGTTTATATCTCATGATTCGTGCATCAAAACGATCTGATTTTTGAGAAAATGGTTAATGAAGTTTGTTGTTACTTATGTCACATTTTTCTGCAACTTCATATACATATAGTTGAACGTCAACTGTAAAAATTGTTATGCCTTTATCAAGATTGCTAAAATTGAATATTCATTATTTGAGGAAAAATTCATTTTTTCCATCCATTTCATGAGTTGGGATGAACAATTTTTGCTTGGTTAACACATGGGTTTTGTCTTTGGGTTGCATGGGGACATGCAATATATTCAGTTCTAGGTTACATAAGGACATGCAATATATTCCGTTTGGGGGTATGTTGGGCCGTGAATATTACCACTTTTTAACACTTATTTAATCCATTTTTACTCTTTTTTATCATGTCATTTATTACAATTTATTATATAAATCCATTTTATAATGATTTATGCTCTTATGGATGAATATTATTTATTCTCCTTTATTTTTAATAAATGGATGATTATTATGCATAATTTTATCAATGATGGTTTATTAATATATTTTGTACCAACACTCACCATTTTAGCCTCCAAGATATTTTCCAGATTGCAGATTTGATCTCCAAATCATCATCAAATATTCCAACTCAGAAATTCGTTGGAATAAGAAGTGACAGTTTTGCGGTTGAGATTCTGAGCAAATGAAGAAGAATATAGAAAATCCGGAACATGGGTTTTGTCCAGAACGGACCAAATTAACTTTAGTGAAGAATGGTTTGCCCAAATTCGGCCTGTATTGAGAGAAACACAAGGTTATTTGAGCACGATTTTCTTAGATTTGCTATTGCGACCATCCTCCAAATTATCTCAGCTGCAAATCCAAATTCAACTTGCTCTTGTAGAAAGATGGATGGAAATCTATTTTCTTATTGATCAATTGGTTAGGAACAATCCAATATTGTTATGAGAGATCATATTTACTATTTAATTTCTCCTATTTGTGATTATAAAAGGAGAGCATGTATTATGTATTGGGGGAGGATGGATGGGAGAGATGGAGAGATTTCCTATTGTAATTACACAATTTCTCATCGACTCTCATTGATTAAACAGAGATTGACTGTTTTTAAACACTGTTATGCATTATTAATACAAGAACGTGTTGTCGTTTAACTTCTTAGTTCTGCAGTAGCTCAGCGGTGTTCATCGGTGGTTGAGGGCCTGACCCCGGTGGATCGATCTGTTGTTTGTATCTCTACCTTTTCATTATTATTGTGAGATAGTTCATATTTTCTTTTATTACAGTTTGCAAGTTAATCGGTTTGCTGTTTAATTTCTTTGATATCAGTGTGTTATATTAACGAATTGTGTTGCTGTTCTTTTATTATTTAACAAGAATCTCAACACTGTATAATTTATCTTGTTAATACCTTAATAGAGCTTTGTTGTTCTATTTCCATTATGGTTTCATTCCACTTGCTTTTGCGTTTGATTGATATTAATTACAAATTGTTGTTCAATAGGATTGGTTATTCGATTCCATTAATTAGAGTTTGTTTTTCAGATTTATTAAATATGATTCGTTGCTTAATTCCTTTAATTACAATTTGTTGTCCATTTAATTTGCTATTCATTTCCGTTGATTAATTGCACAGAGTTTTCTTTTAAAGAGTTTTCCTAGTTTACTTTCAATAGCATCTTTAGTTCAATTTCTATTTCCTTTTAATTGCTTTAAAGTAGGACTGTCAACTGTAGAGAACATTGGTTATCGCTTCTTCGTTCCAAGATTGATTGTCTTGTTCTAGTTTGATTTCAATTGCATCAATTTCTAGAGGAATGAGTTATTGCTACTGTATCCTCGATTGATGTTTGCTGAGTGAGTAGTTGGATCTCAGAGCATTTGAGTTTATGTTGTTGTAATTAGATTTCTTTTTCAAGAATTCACTTAATTTTGCATTTGAAACACTGTACTACATCTTGCAAGGCATTACTCTTGGATAAATTGCTGCCTCAGACTGAGTACACTCTTGAAATAAAAATTCGTTCCCGGATTGATAATTAATGTAGGATAAATAGGCGTTAAAAAGACACATTTTATACCTCAACACTTACCACTCCCCTTATCTATCCATTCCATCTCCAAGGTCTCCCAATCTGTGCTAACCTTCCCCAAAGTGATCAGCCACTGAACACCCAATATCACATTAGTGTCTAGAATATCAACCACAAAGAAGTGGTATATCAATGTGTAGGTCCCTAAAATGATAATTAGTGCCAGAACATACTTGGCACACTACATGGTTCTAGCTCCTGGAACCAAGACTAGGAAGCCCTCAAAATCATCCATGTGAATACCTCTCCTCTGCACTAACTGAGTATCAATAAAGTTGTGGCTAGCCCAACTTTATATCAACACCGATACTTTCTGCCCCTGAATAATGCCTTTAACCCTCAATGTTAGATACTTTGGAACTCCCTACAAAGCTGTAAGAGTACCTCCAGTTGGAGAAAATTGTCCCTTCACACCGCCTGATGGTGGTGCAACCCCTCTTGATGCTACATCACTGATATCCTCCTCTAATTATTCTACTTCCTCCTCCCCATCATCAAATAACACCTCAATATAATGTTTCTTACCTCTAGAACACTATTATACATGGCTCTTGGGAAGTGAAGTAAAGTTTTCTCCTCCTTAGATCTCCTTAGACATCATCATCAAGAGATCCCCTCTCATGATTCTCCACTGAGGGAGGAAACTTTACATCCTTTCCCTTTTCTTGAGAAGAGAAATTATATTGGAATGGAGCTTTTGCCTTTGGAAAAACATGATGCAAATCTCTAGCCCTCTCAATAGCCTCTTGGAGCGTATTTGGTCTAGTGGATTTCACAAACCCATGGAATGGTTCTTCTAGCCCATCAATAAACATATATACTCTCCTAGCTGTAGATAGGTCAGAAACCACAACTGAGAGCTTTAGAAATTCAAACATTAAGTCTCTAGATCTCCTGTTTGCTTATGCTTGGTTAGATCAACATAATGTGATTCTAGATTCCTGTGGTAAAATATTTCCACCAACCTCTGAGTAATTTCTACATAATTAGTGACACTAGCATGCCCTAGTGTAGATAGGCCATGAAACCACCACTTGTGTACTTCACCTTCAAGGTGCAACGTTGTTTTCTT
This sequence comes from Pinus albicaulis, assembly GCA_034641835.2. Classification (NCBI taxonomy): domain Eukaryota; kingdom Viridiplantae; phylum Streptophyta; class Pinopsida; order Pinales; family Pinaceae; genus Pinus; species Pinus albicaulis. The sequence goes on from CM076576.1 coordinate 267,184,641, forward strand.
AATGGCCTCCATCTCTAAAACTTGGTTCAGTTGAAAATAAGTATCCAACTTCTCTACCCAAGCCTTGGCTATGCACTTGGGTGACCCATCAAAAGAGGGAAAAAATAATCTACCCATAGTATGCTATAGATAATTTTTCTGCATGTACCCTCCACCTCTATTGTGATTTTTGGGTCTTCTATTATCCTTGATCTGATAGAACTCTTGGAATTTTAGGTGCTCCTTGAACCTTTGAGATCGAGATTCATACTCTAAGAAATAATCGCCAAGAGTTTCCTCTCTTTCTGGCCCTTCCACCTCATTTCCTACTATTAGGATTATGGGCATGGTGTAGTGTTGTGAAGAAGGCTGTAATGCTTGTTTCTCACACCAAATATGTGAGGTGTCAAAACTCTCTCCAGGTTGAAACCATCTTGGGGATTCCCTCTGTCTTTCTAACCTCATCTCCTTGATTTCTTTGGAAATATTCTACATGGTCTGGAGAAGAAGTTTTGGAATTTCTCTTTCTTCCATTGGTATAGATGCACTTCCCCACAAGCTGAGCCAAGATTATGTTCTGATACCACTGTAATATTCCAAAATAGGAAAAGAAGCAATATTCAACATAAAACTAGAATTTACAGAAAATATCAATACAATACAGATGAGAAAATCATAGATCCATTATATTATATATCACAGCAGAAAATAAGTACAATATGTTGAGGAAAAAGTCACTGAAACTAGATAATACAAGCCTTCAATGCTCAAATACGCCCAAACATGAAATGTTGTTGCTATACAAAATACTGGAGAAAAAGACAACACAGTCTCAGTGAGAGTTATTGCATCTGGAAAATAGAAATAGATAGATATGCTGATATAATGCTCAAAAGGTGTTAGGAATAAATATCTAAGCTCCCAAGCACAACTCCAAGATAACCGAGAAAGGGTTTCCAGAAATACAAAATATGAAAAAAGTGAAAAATGTAGCCCTAGGGCTGAATAACACTGTATCACTGAATCACTGCTAGGAGATGCCTGAAATGACAAGAAAATGGCTGCAACTTATCATCTCTTGCTTTCTAGGTGAAGAGATACCCCCTTCACTGGGTAACTAGCTCACAAACTGGGTTTTTAAACCCTCCACTGATGCTATCCTCCTAATTTGTGAAATTATTGAAGGAGACTGCACTACCAAAGATGGCTTAAGCTTAGCCTGATGTTGGATAGTGGAATGAAGCTCAAAGGAACCTCTCTTGAGTGGGCAGTCGAAGTCCCCCAAGGATGAGGGTGGTATTTCCGCCCGGAAACACCCTTGTGCTAAATAGCACAACAGACTCTACTAAACAACTAAAGCATGCATAAAGTCATAAAATACCAAGACATAAACAATAATCAGAATGCCTTCTATGGCTGCCATCCCCTTCCTTATATGCTTGGTGAGATTCCTCACCCTTGGCCCCACTCATTAAAGATTCTACTTCCATGCAAACACTCCTCCATCATAACTGTGTTGTCCTCCACTAGCTCCACTCTCTCTATGGCAGTGCTATTGATTTGGTCAACCTTGACCCCATCTACATGCATTGACCTCATTCCCACTAAGGGTTGCTTTATTTCAGCTAGCTACACTGATCCACATTCACACTGGAAGTGTTTTGATTCCTACTAAATATATTTAAGGGTCTCTCTACCCACTTATTCATCTAAGTTATGAATGAAAGAAAAATTTAATATTCCAACTAGGTAAAAGCTAGTTAGTAATATTACACTTTCACTCAATTTCTCTTATGTATTATGCAATTGTTTCTTATAAACACACTATTTTCCAAAATATTCAATTGGAGTGACTCTAAATCCAACCCCATGTACATGACCCCTCCTCTCACGCCCCAAAACTATAGTAATGTCATATTACTTTGTTTCATATGCACGATACATTGAATCATTTTGGGCCGATGAAATTTGTTTCTATAAATGTCAATATTTCAACAAATTCATCTGAAATCACAAAAATTAACTTCAAATAATTCATTTTTATAAAATATAAGTATACCTATTTTCATTCCCTCTAGTTGTAATCATGAATTTATAATTGATTACAAGCTTACTTCTTGTATCTAAAAGAGACTCCAATGCATCTTCAAATAAAATTCCATTGAATAGGAATGAGTTTTATTCTCAATTTAAAAAAAATGATGCTAAACAAATGGCAGACAATTCTTAAAAATATTGGTGGGAAATTTAAATCCCTTTGAATCTTATGACACAACTTTGTCACTACTCCATCTTAATGTGCTACTTCCCAACACCAATATATTTCCTTTAACCATGAGTTTCCCAAATCTCCCTATCTCTTACTCTTTTGTAAATATTTAATTCTTTCTTCAATGTTTCCTTCCATCATCAATATCCTTTTGGAATTGTCTGTTCCTCTTCATTATTGTGTTTATGTATTTCAAAAAACATAAATTTGCAATGGATTCCTTTCTCAAAATCATTCATTCCCCACCCTGTTCTTTAAGGCTCCCATTACCATAGAGATCTTAACAACCAAAACTCACCATTATTGTTAGGTCCCCATTTTTCCTAATTTTGACACCTTTCTTAGACCTTATATCTCCCATTTTGGCCTATCCTTAACCCTAATATGCTTATTTCAGTTATATCAGTTAGGTTTTGACCAAAAGGGCACTATATGCTTGAGGTATGAAAATTAACAAAAAAAAGTATCATTTTTACCTTTAATCTTAAATATTATTTAGCTAGTTGTTTCCTTATTGAAATTACCATGAAAACTAATCTAAGGATCCTATCCATATTTTCTTTGATCTAAAACAACCCCGAAATCGCTGAAGATAGCTCGTGCAACTACATTTCCTGCAGACGCTCCTGGAATCCTGTAGCGGATTTCCTGCACCTGCTCCAATTTCCTATAACAGAGTTAGCGGTTAGCTATGTTCCAATAGCTACAAAATCAAACGATAACATGGGTTTTCTGGGGAATTAATTGTACATGGACGTTGTCCTATTAGCTGTGCCAAATCCACCTTCGAAACTACCAAGATTCACAAACCTCTTCTCGTTGGCTGCATGAGGAGCAACTTCAGCCTTGTAATGAAAATTGTCTAATCCATGCTTTCAGTCATGGATTAGACCCAATTTAGCTAATTTTGATGATATTGTACCTGTATTGATAGATCCTAGCTCAGATTATCATTTTCCTCATTCAAGCCAAATATGGGTTTTCAAACTTGTATAAATTTGACTTTGTTTTATGATTTGAGGAGTTGGTTAGGTTGGGATTTGTTGACAACTTATAGAAGATTGTACTAGACTGTAATATTTCAGATTCATACAATATTTCAAGTTTTGTATACTCTGATGAGAAAGCCTCTTTAATCTTGCATTTTTTGTGTAAAATGTGTGGATTTCATTTGATCAAGTTTGATTTGTATTGTCAATTTTATTTCTTTCTTGTTGTAAGTTTGATCTCATATATTTTCTGGTCACATCCGCAAGACTAGAAGCTATAGAGGGATGTCCAGATCCAATCTATAGCCTTTTCTACAAAATGTGGATTCAGAAAAGAGGCATTAGTTTTATGAGTGATAGACTGGTTTGATTAGTAAACACTTGAATTATTAAGCCTGCATATATTTTTCACAACATCTCATAAGCCTACCTACCCTGGGTTGACAATTTATGATTGAAAAATTATAAGCCTATAATTTGACTCAACATTTTGGCGTTGTTGCCGAGGAGGTGCTAAGGTATGATACTGAAAATGTTTTTATAATTTTTTTTGTTGTTTGAGATTTTTTCAGGACTAGGGGAGTCAAAGTGGTAAGACATGGGGTAAGGCCTATGCACCTGCAGAGATCATAATTTCACCAAATCCATGTCCTTCTTTGTTGGTAAGTAGAATTTTTGAATTTTTTTGTATAATAGATGAATAGGGTCCAATTTTTCAATTATTTTTCATGGTGGTGTGAGCACCACCTCATTCACTAATACACTGGCCAGAACAAGGAGGTATGTAAGAAACAAGGTAGCAAAATAAGAAGAATCTAAAGAGGAGGTCTGTAGTCCTGAAGAGAGTTTGGTTTTTGATTCCAAAGAAGTCAATGCTTCTACAGAAGAATCTTCTGCTTCGAAATCCTCTGTTGCTGCCCATTTAGAACCTCCCCTGCCAAGGAAGTCGACATTGTTTCTGAGTGTTCAGCTTGAAAATGACTACTTAATTAATCCTATTGAAGAACCAAAAGTCCAAACCATTGATTCTGAGGAATTTGTATTTTACAGAGGTCCTACTCTCTCTTGGTCCAATATGGCTCATGAAGAGGGTACTGGTAACACATATGGGATCTACACTGAGATATAAGAGTAACTGGTTACCTTTGAATTCCCTATCAGGGAGACTCGCGGAGCTACTTAGATGAATAACATTCCTCCCTCAGAATTGCCTAATTTTCGTGGGGCCTCTAGTGAATATCCTTATGCCTTCTTATTTAGCTTTGGTGTGTTATGCGGGAGCTACGACTATTCTTCCACTACTTAAAAGTTGAAATTTTGTCCTGCTAGATTGAAGGATGTAGCTCTCAGGTGGTTTATGGGTTTGGGTCAAAACTCCATTTCAACTTGGGATGAAATGGAGAAGGTATTCCTGAAGAAATACCAAGAATATTGTAAATCTAGAGACCTCAAAGAAGAGATTTTTGGCATGACCCAGAAGGAAGGGTAGAGTATAGAGGACTTGGTGGAAAGATTTAAATATAATATACAGAGATCCAAGATTAATCCTCTAAAAAAATAAACCAAAAGGAGAATTTTGCTTTTGGCAAACAGACTGGAATTTCTAGAGATTTTAAACTTAATGGGAGCATGTGATGTATCAAATTTGAGCTATGATGATGTGTGTGATATGTGTAGGAGATATTCAAGAGGAAATTCCAAGGTTGAAGGTGGGCCAAGAGACACTTCTTCCCGGAGTGTCAAATCTGTTTCCAGAACTGGAGTAACCATAGCTAAAATGGGTAATTTATTTGAAAATTTTAAAATTGATATTCTTAGCTCTTTATCGTGACAACTGGATGTTTTGCAGGCTAAGAAGAAGTAGGAGGAACTTGATAAAGCCATGCTTGTGTTTTCCTCCAAATTCAAGAAGAATACTGCTCTAAGGGAATGTTCTGGTGATAGCATAGAGGTATGTCGAATTTGTGAAGTTGAGCATTCCACTTATCAATGTCCTTCTCTTCCTGAAATCAAATAAGCATATAGAGAAGATCAGGGAGTTGTCAATGAAATCTATGCAATGGAACCTCAAATACCATGGAAGCCACGTCGTATAGGTATGTCACAGTCAAATTTTCAATTTCATTATGCTCAAAATTAGATGTGGAATATTCCAATGCCTTGGTAGCCTTGGCCTCCTCAACAACCTTGGCAGGGAAAATTTTCTCACCCTGCTGCTTCGAATTTTCTAGCTCAAAAATTTTATCCTCTGCAACCCACACCTCAACAAATGATACAACCACAAAAATATCTTCAGTTTCTTGCTCCACCAAATCAACCTCGTCCCACAAAACTCCCTGCTCAGCCAATGTCTAACCCCAACAGTAAAACCATCCAATCTGCTCACAATATTGGATTTGTTACTTATCCCACTTTTCCTACCTACAATATTGCACCATAGTCATTACAGGAAATTTATGTTCCTATGTTACAGGAACTTCTTGTACATTGGAGGAAGTTTCTATTCCTATGCTACAAGAATTTCCTGTGTCACTGTAGGAAATTAAACTTAGATCGGGAAAAGTGATGACTCAGCCTGAAATAATTGAAGAGATTGTAGAGGAATATACTCTGGAAATGCCTAAAGTTGAAACTACACCTGAACCAGCAAAAAAACCTACTTTAAGGCAGCAAGAACCTTCCTCATCCCATACGGTCTAGCCTCCTTTTACGGAGAGGTTGGAAATGAAATTAAAACAACCTGAGTTTGATCTTGTGTCTGAACTAAGAAATGTGTGGATTAAGATCCCTTTACTACAAGAAATTATGCACATCTCGATTTATGCCTAGTGAGGGAGATATGTACCAAGATATCAAGAAGACGCAATAGAGAACCCTCCACAATTCAAGTACGTGGAAAGCTTGTAAGTTTAATTTCCACTGGATTTGTTACTGAAAAATATGTAGACCCTGGAGTCCTTGTGCTCATCACCTTTATCAATGGGTATCCCATAAAGAACACTTTAATTGATTTAGGTTTAACCATTAATGTATTGACGATGGAGACTTTATCTCATATAGGATCCTTTGACTTATTACCTACTCCTACCATGTTAGAATTAGCAGACAAGTCTGAGGTAAAGCCAGAGGGGGTATTACAATACATTGTCATCTCATTAGATTATTGGGAGTATCCTTCAAAATTTTATGTTCTTCAACCTAAAACTCACTTGGGAGGGCATCCTTTGGCCTTGGGGAGGTTGTGGTTAGCCACGAAAGATGCGTACATAAGGTGTAGGTTTGGAAACATGACCAATACTCATGGAGCTTAAATAAAGCACATTAATTTGTATCCCCCTGCTAAACCCCCCTTGAGATCAGAAAATACACATTGGGTTGAAGAAGAGGAGAATGATTCTGAATGTACCCAACTAGCTTTAAAAATTTCCCAAGCCATAAACCTTAAGGAAAATTTAGAAGAAAAATTGATAAATTGTTGTATTTCTAATCCTGATTTTCCGGAGCATTTAGAATGGCAGTGTAGTCATAATTTAGATATCATTACTAATCTGCAATATTTTTATGAGCATAGTACAAATTAACTACATTCAACCCTATTATCTACATTTCCTGCATATTCGATGACTTAATGGGGGAGTAAGGTAGCTTAAACATTAATCTACCTTAACTCATGAACAAGAAAAATAGTTAATTCAAACATTGAATTTTTTTTTCGGATACATTTGCATGGCAATATACAGACATGAGGGGCATTCACCCAGATACATGCATTCATAATATTTATATAGAAGAAAATGCTAGGCTCATGAGACATCCATGAGCCTCAGGGGAAATTGTAAAAGATGAATTACAGAAATTGTTAAATGTAGGGTTCATATATCCTATCTCAGATAACCAGTGGGTATCTCCACTGGTTCTTGTCGCAAAAAATAATGGTAAATGGTGAGTGTGTGTAGATGATAGGAAACTAAACAAAGCTACATTAAAACACCATTTATCTTTGCCTTTTATAGACCAATCGCTAGACACTTTAGCAAGGAAAAATTATTTTTCCTTCCTAGATGGGTTCATTGGATACACTCAAATTAGGATAGCTCTAGAGGACTGGGAGAATACAAAACTCATAGGTTTGTGGGGTACCTATGCATATAAGGTATTACGATTTGGTCTATGCAACCCACCATCCACATTCCAGCAGGCGGTCCTTGGTATTTTCTCTGACCTTTTGCATGATTGTGTGGAAGTTTATATGGATGATTTTACAGTAATGGGTGATATTTTTGAAGAATATTTACATAATCTTGAAAAAAATTTGCAGAGATGTAGAAAAACTAATATTTCATTAAGTAATGAAAAATGTTTTATGATTATGACTAAGGATATTGTTTTGGGTCATTATGTTTCTGCTGCAGGAATTAAAGTTGATCTGAAAAGGATTGAAGATATTATAAAGCTGGCCCCACCAACCAGTCAAAAGGGAGTTCAAAGTTTTCTTGGACATGCAGGATACTACAAATTTTTTTTTTTGAATTTTACAAAGGTAGCCTCTCCATTGTTCAAATTGCTGACTAAAGAATATGAATTTCATTGGAATGATGAGTGTCAAGCTAGATTTGATACACTCAAGGAAAAAATTTCTTCAACACCTGTTTTAAGAGGCCAAGATTGGAAATTGCCCTTTCACATTTCCACTGAAGCCTCTGATTCATCCATAGGAGCAATATTGGGTCAGACGAAGGATCCGGTAACCCATTCTATTTATTTTGTTAGTAACATTTTAACTCCTGCAGAACTGAATTACACAGTAACTGAAAAATAATTCCTTGATGTAATTTATGCTATTAACAGGTTTAGGCACTACATCAAAGGTTATGAAGTTTTTGTACACACTGATCATTCTTCCATTTGATATCTCATGAATAAACCAATCACTAATAGTAGGATCACTAGGTGGATTTTGTTGCTGTGGGAATTTTACATCACAGTATTGGACAGACCGAGAAAAGAAAATCAGGTAGCTAATTTCTTATCTAGGCTCAACCATGTGGGTGAGGATGTTCATGTTAATGATATATTTCACGATGAAATTTTTTTTTTTTATTTATGTTGAAACACATTTTTTACAGATATGGCCAACTACCTTGCTACAGGAAATTTTCCACCCTACTTTTCATATAATTGGAAAAAGAGGATTATTAGGAAAAGTATTGATTACTCTTGGATTAGGGGAGATCTCTTTTTCACTGGACCTGATTTCATTATTCACGGGTGTGTTAGGGAGGATGAGATCTGTGACATCTTGAGAGTCTGTCATGATCAACCTTGTGGAGGACACTTTGCAGACAATAGAACAACCTATAAGATCCTCCACTCAGGTTACTACTGGCCAAGTCTTTTTAAAGATGCGAAATATTATTTTTGAAAGTGTGATAGCTGCTAGAGAATTGGGTGGCTTGTACAATAAAACAATATTCCTTTGTCACCACAGGTTCTCAGAGAACCCTTCGAGATGTGGGCTCTTGATTTTGTATGTCCCATCAATCCTATGTCCAAAGGTAATAAGTAAATTTTGGTTTGTACTGATTATGTTACAAGGTGGGTGGAGGCAAGAGCACTACCTAGAGAAACAGAGAAAGCAGTGGTATATTTTCTTTTCTTTGATATTTTTTAAATATTTGGAGAACCTAGGGAGATAGTTACCGATCAAGGTGCCTAGCTTGTGTCCAATATTATGAAGAGAATTATGAAAAAATATCATATTACTCATCGGAAATCCACCCCTTGCCATCCATAGGAAAATGGGTAGGTGGAATCAACAAATAAAGTGTTGGAGACAATCCTTACCAAGACAGTGCAATTATATAAGAATGATTGGTCTTATCGACTTCCAGAGGAATTGTGGTCTTACAGGATTACATGGAGAAATACCACTGGCTTATCTCCATATAAATTGGTCTATGGAAAGAAAGTTTTATTTCCCATTGAATTTCAGATCAGAACATTCAAGACGGTAGTAGATTTGGGTATAGACCTTGATGAAGCTCAACATCAGAGATGATATTTTAATGTCTCTCACCAATGCTCTTTTTGGTTACTTTTGGTGGCAGTAAAAAAATGTTCATCACCATTGATAAATCCAATGATTTTTTGATGACGCTATGTGCATATTACTATATTTTTTGTTAAAAGGTAATTATTTAAGAATATTATTATGGAGTCTTTTTCATTGTATCTAAGGCCATAGTGGTTAGCGTCATTCAATTTGTTAATAAGTAATTATTTTGTATCATTTTCCTCAAGTAATGAGAATATTGTTTTCTTATTCACTTCTCCTAACACACTTCATCCTTGGCACATTTGAATTCACTAGCACTCCCTGGCACATACTATTATTCATTCCTTTCCATGAATTTTACCTAGTTATCCCTTGTGATTCCTTGGAACTCCCTGGCACTCCTCATCATGCATTTAAATTTTCCGATATGTGTTAACACACCTTTTTCATTCCTTGGCATGTCTTGACCCTCCCTAGCTATCATGTTGTCACAACTACCCTTAATTTTTAACTTGGGAACCCAAACAAGTCCTTACTTTACTATAATAGCTTGACCAAGTTACGGTTACTACAACTAGACTATGTTGTTGAATTTTGTAGCTTGGGAGGTACTCCAAAAGCATACTGAAATGGGTTTGAGTGAGTTTGGTCTAAAAAGACTTTTTGGGAAAAGAAACCAAACAAAGGGGATTTTGACCCAAGATGGGGTTTTAAATCTAAAAGAAAATTAAAAAGGAAATTTAATATTTTCTAAGGTCTAAGTGGATAAAACCCTTAAGTTTTAGAGGGCTCCTAAGAGCCCTAGGAAAATATTAAGGAGGCCTTCAGATGAAGGAAGTAACATCAAGTGAGAAAGAGCCCATTTGATCAAGGAGGTCAGGAGAGATGTAGTACTAAAGTAGGTCGATTTAGAGGATTTCCAAAGGGAGGCCATGATCATCCACCAAGAGAAATATTATCATGTGAGAGTCCAAAGGAATGTCGCATACCTTAATGATTTCAACCTAGGAAGTAGGATGGCATATTGTTGGTTCTCTTCTAGAAGGTTGAGCTCAAGAGAAGTTTCTCATGAGAATATAGGCATGTGATTTAAGTGGTGTCTATGTGAGAAGGTCACCCTAAATTCTGAAATAGAAAAGAGGGTTGAGACCCTAACTTGTGGTGGCTAGTAGGCTGCAAGGTCTAGGACAAAGAGAAACACATATGGAGGAGGGTATACACTGGAATTTAGGTCTAGAAAAAAAGTTTCCATAGACATAATATTCACTAAGGTAACCCTAGTTTGAGAGTCATAGAGATCTTAATTTCATGTCAATATTTAGTCAAAGAAATTCCCAGAATCTATGGATCTATATGATCTATGCCTAGTCTCTTATGGAGGAAAGAGTTGTTATTTTTTTGATGGGTGGATAGGGTTTGTTCTAAAGAAATTAGAATAGAAGTATAATTACCTAGTTAGGGTGGTTTCCCAACAGGTTTAGTCCATAAGGTATGCCATTAATACTGTGACAAATATGCGTAGAAGAAGAGGGGTTGTGACCCTTAGAGTGAGGTTTATATCAACAATCTATACTATATATCTAGAATATGGTTTGCAAAATATGTGGGGAGATAATAGATCCAAAGGAGGGTGGAACTTGAGCAGAATATTGAGCAGAATAAATTTTCCATATGAAGAATGGATTTACATATAACAAGGCTTGGTTGGACCAACATATAACACACAAAACTTCATCTTTGTTTGGCAATGACAGAATGGAAATTTATTTTTTCCCACTACTGAAATTTGACATGGGATTCCCAGCTCAAAAACAAAACATCTTCACATTCTAGCTAATGAATAGTAAGCAAAGGAGTTTCACTCAAAAATGCATTGAACATAAAAGCAACAGAGAAATCATCTAAGAGTCTTCATATAAATCCAAGGCATTTTGAGGGATGCAAGGTCATTGTTCTTAACATTGTATCGACATTCATCCATTTATGTCATATAGCATTAGGTTATATCATATATGAAATGCATATAAAAACTAGGGCAACAAGTTTCTCATGATCCATGAAGCTACCAATGGTCAAGTTTGGGGCATTATCATTTAGTTCATGATTTTTATGGTGTATGACATACCCCAACATCTTATAGTTGACATATACACAAAACACAAGGTTAGTCTATTATTGAAAATAATGTTGATTAAGTTTAATGTTTTTTATAATTAAGAAACTTGGTCAAAAACCTAGAGGTGGTTTTCCACATTGGATAAACAACTTGCCTTTCATCACTAACTTGCACCACCATTACAATGCATATACACATCTTAATAGAGTACATATGACTGCTAATAAGCCACCAAAACCTATATTAGATCACTTGAAATTAGTTTGACTTAAATTTTAAGAAAACCCTAAGGAATCAATATCAACTTCCAAAGTTATTTATAGTGTTTCCCAAGTTTCACTTGGAATATGCATGTAAATTTATTGTAATATTCCCAAATTTTCACGTGATATTTGGAATAATAGAGTTCTTAATAAACTTAATTAAGTAAGTAAATAAAAGGGTGGAGGAACCCATAATCCTCAAATATAAATAAAATCCACTTTTGATATGTGTATGTGGATATTCTAGATTTAGATCTAAAATCATGGAGTAGTGGAGTAGCTCATTTAATGGAGATCATGTCTCATTTATGAGATAGATCATGGAGGATGAAATAGTCAAATAAGATCATGTATCTTAAATGTAAAATCATGAGGATATTGAAAGGGTCAACTAAAATCATAATGCATTCAAAGTAAGATAATAAAGAAATTATGATAAGTTAGTGGAGAAGAGTGAATCTAATGTGCACATGATGGAGGAAGTAGTGAATTTAATGCACACATGATGGAGAGGGTGATCATTACATTCACACATGATGGAGATCATGTAGAGACAACATAATCAACATGGAGACCTATGTCCAAATGTGCATCGCAATTATGAGGTGGGCCAAGGCTTGGGAAGGCTCATAAACTATATAAAGGTGATGAAGGAAACATAGAATATATGCTTTGGATTATTGATTTTGTGATCTGTTCAGATCTATATTTTTCATTTGACATTCCATGCTTTCTTTGGTTGTTTAGCTAAGATTGCAAATGTTGTTTAGCACTGGGTGTTCTTGGTCGGGAGTCCCACCTCTTTCATTGAGTAGCTCTTGAAAGAGTATTTTTCTTCATTCGTCATCAAGCATTGGTGCCATATTGTTCCTACTTTCTGCACAACATCCATATTTAGAAATTGCACATTTCGGAAGATCAGTTTGAGAGGAGGAGGTTGTCTTCAGTATTTCAACTGGAGAACCGGTGTAGGATTCATCCTATCACCTTGAGCTTCAAGATCATCCTTCTAGTGCTTCATATCTATATTAGGCATCAGGCCAAATTTTATTCATCTCCCAGTAGTAGCGCTTGCATCAGGAATTACGCAATCCAGTCCTAAAGATCCAAGGGAGAAGGGAAGTTTCTAGAATTTCAGCTAGTAATCAAGTGGAGGACCATTACTTCACATTGCATGCATTATTTCCATCAGCCTTGAGCATCATAACCATATTTTCCAACAGGATAGAGAGCATCCATCCTTGACAATGCAGTTTATGCCAGCAGGTGTGCAGTGTGCAACCCAAAAAGGGCCGAAAATCCAAAGTTAAAATGTGGCCAAACCATTTCTAGGTTTTTCTGGATTTTTTGAGTAGAATATGTGGTTAAAAACGTGGACCATTCTGAGTAATATAACATCCTTCCGCACATGGTTCTTATCTTCAGTAGCAGCAGTAGTAGTAGCATCACAACATTTCCAATGTTTGGTTTCTTTAGTGTATTTCAACCATCTTGTGGGTTGAGTGCATTCCTTTTGGAGCACTGTGTCCTTTCATTTGCTGTTGATGTATAATGAAATGGCTCATCTATTATATCTATATCTTTGTTGATCATAATATTTATATATATTTTCTATGTTTCAAATATTATGTTTGTGTATCAATGCATTATTCCATTTTGGGATATTTCAGTGGTATCATAGCATGATCTTTGGCTCAGCTTGTGGACACTTCATCTTTTGCATCAAAATAAGATGCAGATAGATGAGATCTATCATGAAGGAGGATTTTTCCATCCCTCTCTTTAGATACAAGGAAGATATCTCTAAGGAGTTCTATCAAATGAAGAGAGAAAGGGAAAGGAAGGATCCAAGAAGAAGATTTGAAGAGGAAGGTCCAAGCACTTCCTATCAGCAGAAATGAAAACCGTTGAATCATAGATCTCCTAATAGATCTACTATGCCCACTTTCTTTGAAGAAGGTGAGAGGAATAGAAAGGAAGAAATAAAATAACCTGAGATTAATGAGACTCTCAGTCTATATCTTGAAGAGTATAAATCATAGCCTAGAGCCTTCAAAGAGAGTCTAAGTCTCCAAGAATTATTTGAACTCAAAGAAGAAAGAAGATCCTACAGCAACAGTAGAAGAAAGAGGCACAATAAAATCTATTTTCCTACATTTGATGGATCTTCCTCAAGTAGTGTTAAGGCTTGGAGGAAAGATTTAGATACATTTTTCATGCTACATCATGTGGTTGAAAAAGAGGTTGTCCAAATTGCGGCACTTCATCTCTTAGGTGAAGCCAATGATTGGTGGTTTAGTCACATGGAGCATGCAAAAGTGACTAAATATTCATATTTATTTCACAAGTTGAGGAAGAAGTTTGATGTGAAGAAGAGAAATATGTGCCACAAAGAGACATTTCCTAAGGAAACAAAGGAGGATGTCAATATTGTCACTCTACACAAGAGGTCACTACATTCACCACCAGCTGTAGAAGTACTTACATCTAGGGAAGAGGCACTTGCAAGCTTGCGAGATAATCTTGAGCTCTTAACACATAGAGTCCCATGCATGATTCAGGAGATGCATGAGGAAGAGGAGGAAGATTCCAGTGCTGGTACATTGGTAGAAGAGCAGTCATCTCTCTTACCAGCAGTTTGAGACACTATTTTCCCGACTGGAGGAACTCTTGTGTTATTTTAAGAGGTTCCCACACATCAGTTGATCCAAGGTATGCATACACATTCATCACCTATTGTTTCAGTAGATATTATTGAAACTTATGGGGACATTCATTTAGGGCCAATGCATAACCAAGCGTTAGATCCAAATGCTGATTTGAAGCAGCAAAATATCACAGCACAGAGCACCCTTGATCTAATCAAGGAGGAGATTAAAATATATCCCAGTTTGTCATGGATGGACTACATTCAACCTTTTGTGTTGAATTTTAGAGTTTTAGAAGAAGGGATGAGCATGATCCTATGTACAATGACTGGTTATGAGATGAGTATTGTACCTTGCTTTGAGACAGTATATATATTACCATGAAGATCTACAACGCTGTCACTTAGTAGCAGTGATAATGAAGAGGCCCCATTATTCTTGAATCATTCTGAAGGTAGCTTCACTCCTGAAGCAATGGAGTTTAATATGATGAATGGTAGACATCTTTATATGAGAAATATTTTCTCCTTTCTTGATGACACTTTCTCAATGATCATTTCACAGCTCAAAGAGAGACTTCTACTTGCAGTAGATCCAGAACCTCATTGGTTTTGGAAGGCCATGGATGAGAATAAGGTCTCATTAAAACATCTCATTGGAGGTGCACTTCAACATATCATGGAGTGAAAATTTCTTCATCAATTTGAGGAGGTTGGTGTCTTACAATGGGAGGATACCAAGTTTTTGTAGAATGAGATCCATCATCCGCATTGGGATGAATGGTTGATAGTATGGAGAAAGGGGTCGCCCAACCACTTGCAGATCTATGACAGAAGCCAAAAAGAAGCATGATTGCGCTGGTTGCTCTTGGGTGAGTATGGCTACCACTCAAGGAGTCATATTTTTCTGATTCATGCCTTATACATCACTGGAAGAATGCATAAGAAAAATGCATGGTTACTTTGGTTGTTGATGAGAGAGTTTGGACATCTCATGATATATCTCATGTCCATGTATTTACTCTTGTTTGGGATATATCTCATGTCTTTACATGTATTTCTGTTTGGGATGTATCTCATGTTCATGTATGTACTTGGGTTTGGGAGAAAGTATAACTCTCACATGATGTGGCATAAGGGAGCTTGTTTGTGTTATGTTGATGAGAAATTTCACATGTCCATTACTATATTGTTTCTCCATGAATTTTATCATGATAATGCAAGGAGGCATCAATAATCCTTGTTGCTCTGGTTACTATTGGGAGAGTATGGGCTGAATTCTTCCCATACATCGCATGGCATTATTGGAGGATGGAAACATGAGGTCTTACAACATTGGGTTCTATTGGGGAATTATGGTCATTTTACATGGTATGATGATGATGTGATGAGGCAGAAAGATGCCTTGTTAAGGTGGCTTCTCTTGAGACGATATGGCCACTACATTTGGTACAATGATGATGTGGTATGGCAGCAAGAGGAATTGCTACAGTGGCTTCTTTTGAGAGAGTATGGCTCTCATATTCTCATTGAAGTTGATTTGGCATGGCAAAAAGAAGCATTGTTGCAGTGGATTCTTTTGAGAGAGTATGGCTCTCTTACTTGTTTTAATGATGATCTAGCATGGCAGCAGAAGACTTTGTTGTGTTGGCTTTTATTAGGAGAATATGGTTTGAAATTTTTCATGTTTCTCCATATGTCTCTACTTCTTATTTTTCACTATGATGATGTTATGTTTGATTCCTACATAGCCAATAGGGATAATGATGAGGGTGGCATTGATAGATGTAATCTAATCTATGTATCATGGGTTGGAGAGATAATTCATGAGTTGGGACTTTCCACTTTGGGAATGAACCACTTCATCTTATGTATCTCATGTGCAGAGAAGATATTTGGTCATCATATGGTTGCCACTTGGAGATTCATTGATGAGGATGGGTATCTAACTTTTCAGTTGGAGGCCATTCTAGACATTCCAGAGAGGCAACTTTGGAGTTGAACATGCATGACACATTGTGACAGATGGGAAGGCCTTCCACATGAGGATGACATTTGGAGGGATGATGTTTGTTGTAACATCCACTTTTTTGGTTGCTTGAGGACAAGCAACATTTTTCCCGGGAGAACTATAATATTCCCAAATTTTCACGTGATATTTGGAATATTAGAGTTCTTAATAAACTTAATTAATTAAGTAAATAAAAGGGTGGAGGGACCCGTAATCCTCAAAGATAAATAAAATCCCCTTTTGATGTATGTATGTGGATATTCTAGATTTAGATCTAATATCATGGAGTAGTGGAGCAGCTCATTTAATGGATATCATGTCTCATTTATGCGATAGATCATGGAGGATGAAACAGTCAAGCAAGATCATGGATCTTAAAGGTAAAATCATGAGGATCTTGAAAAGGTCAAATAAAATCATAATGCATTCAAAGTATGATCACAAAGAAATTATGATAAGTTAGTGGAGAAGGGTGCATCTAATGTGCACATGATGGAGGAAGCAGTGCATTTAATGCACACATGATGGAGACGGTGATCATTACATTCACACATGATGGAGATCATGTAGAGACAACACAGTCAACATGAATACCTATGTCCACATGTACAGTGTAGTTATGAGGTGGGCCAAGGCTTGGGAAGGCTCATAAAATATATAAAGGAGATGAAGGAAATATATAATATATGCTTTGGATTACTGATTTTGTGATATGTTTAGATCTGGATTTGTCATTTAACATTGCATGCTTTCTTTGGCTATTTAGCTAAGATTGCAAGTGTTGTTTAGCACTGGGTGTTCCTGGTTAGGAATCCCACCTCTTCCATTGATTAGCTCTTGAAAGAGTATTTTCCTTCATTCATCATCAAGCATTGGTGCCATATTTTTCCTACTTTTTGCAGAACATCCATATTCAAAAATTGTCTTTAGTATTTCAACTAGAGAACCACTGAAGAATTCATCCTATCACCTTGAGCTTCAAGATAAACCTTCCAGTGCTTCAGATCTATATCAGGCATCAGGACAACTATCATTCATCGCCCAGCAGTAGCACTTCCATCAGGAATTGCGCAGTCCAGTCTTGAAGATCCAATGGAGAAGGGAAGTTGCTAGCATTTCATCTAGTAATCTAGTGGAAGACCATTCCTTCACATTGCATGCATTATTTCCATCAGCCTTGAGCTTCATAGCCATATTTTGCAACAGGATAGAGAGCCTCCATTCTTGAAAACGCAGTTTATGCCAACAGGTGTGTAGTGTGCAACCCAAAAAGGGCCAAAAATCCAAAGTTAAAATCTGGCCAAACCATTTCTGGGTTTTTCTGGGTGTTTTGAGTAGAATCTGTGGTTAAAAATGTGAATCATTATGAGAAATCTAACAACCTTTAAACATGGTTTTTCTCCTCAGTAACAGCAGTTTCTAGTAGTAGTAGTAGCAGTAGCAGCACAACATTTCTAGTGCTTCGTTTCTTTAGTGTTTTTCTGCCATCTTGTGGCTTGAGTGCATTCCTTTTGGAGCACTCTGTACTTTAGTTTGTTGTGGATTTATAATGAAATGGCTCATCTATTCTATCTATATCTTTGTTGATCATAATCTTTATGTACATTTTCTATGTTTCAAATATTATGTTTGTGTATCAACGCATTATTCCATTTTGGGATATTACATTTATACATATGAAAAAAAACCCAAGTATTTTACCCCCTTCTCATAATTGAAGCTTGAGAACCGGGTTAACATAGTCATTTCCCTAGTTATTGTTATAGTTCAGGTGGGGTTTGTTACAAATGCACCCTAATAAAAAATAATTAATGTGATTTACAATTCTTAAGAAGTTGCATAAGGTTGGACAAATGGCACAATAAAAAATCAAGAAAATTAAGGGGAAAATGACAAGGCAAGTAATCTACTTAAGCTTGTCATTTTTTACAAAAGATGGATTTCAATAGTTGTAATTATTTTCAAAGTCTCAATGTTGCATAAAAAATAAATTTTATAGTTTGAAATGAACTCCATAAATACAATCAAAGTTAGAAATGAACTCAAACCATAATTAATAAAAATACTAAAACTCAACTTGATAACTTGTCATCCCTTGTTCCTATTCAAGAAGAGTTGTTAATAACATAATCAATGGTTTTGATAATAATTTCCCAAGTCATTGCTCTCAATCATTGATCAATTCAGTGTCACTACTCTTCCAACATATAAAAGTGTTAAGTGCATCTACTAAATACTTGAATCAATTACATCAATGCTTAAGCATGATTTCATAATTAGGATCAGCCAAAATTGATTGTGGGAACACAAGATAATATCCTTCTCCTAATTCTTCTCCATTGGGCATGACAGAGTTTGGTTTGGTTTTTTTTATGTAACCCTTTGTAACCTTTACTTGTCCATAAAATATGTAAGTAAACATTTTTCCCCTTCAATAAATAGATTCTTATGGTATTCCACCTAATATTGATCCTAATTTATTTTGGAACATAGAAAAATACAAATATAAGCATAAATGCAGAGATGCAACGGAAATAAAACTTCATTTCATTAAAATAAAATGATTGAAATATGCTTATAGACATAATGGAAATAAACTTGCTAGGGCATGGGTAGCTTATCTTTGAGAAGATATGTGGCAGCTATAAGCCTCTAAATTGTCTTACAGTGAGGCTCGAAGGCCTATTTATTTTTTAGAAACAATAGAAAACCCTAAACATCCAAAAACCTAATCCTAGGAGATGAAGCGCTAAAAATGTGGGCCTTATTCGGGTAAATTTGTACACCAACTTCCTTGGGATGTAACTTTGGCTTATGGTCTCTGTTTAACACACTCAATACCTCATTAGAAATATCTATCTGAGGAGTACAAATTTTGAGTGAGAAACATCAAAGGAACTTCCATGTTTCACCTACTTTTCCCAAAAAACGTCATTTAGGGCCTCGAAACGACTCTAGAAGTCCAGGACCCGAAAAAATACTAAGTGCTGAAACTGAAAAAATGAAAGAAAAAATGGTCAAGGTCCAAGTGGCATAGGTGAGTGGCCACCAATATCCACCTGGACCATTCCTCCCCTGTTAGGAAGCAATGGTCCCCATTGCGTTGAGTTCCTCCATGATTTGAGGAAAATTCTACTGAACTTGGTCCTTGGTGAAGCACTTGCCTTGGTGATGGTGTATGGCCCATATCAGAATGGGTGAAGGTTTCGATGAGCTCTGGTTAGGAGTTATTTTTGAAAATAAAACCAAACTTGGTCGCCCACCTGGAACTTTTGTGGCACCCGGTGTTGATCATGGAATTGCTTGTACTTGGCACTAGATTTCTCCAAGATGTCATGGACCTGCTGGCAGGCGTGTTGGATGCGTTCAATAAATTTTATTGCTTTATCATCCTCAGACATTACATGTGTGGATTTTGTCTGTGTGTTCGTATGAGGTAGATAAATATTAGGCAATGGCACATCTGGGGTGGGATCAATGGAGTGATTGACCTGACAGTGTAGAGGAACCTCTATGCGTGAGGAGAAAATGTCCTTGTATTCCTCCATGAATTTGTCCATCTCCTGCTGCGGTGTAGGGGAGCCATGTTTTGAGGTTTTGGCCATAATGTTCCTCTTTCCCTATGGGCGAATTGTAATGAAAACAAATTTCCTGGTTTGGGAAATAATCTTACTGCATTGTTTCATAGTAGTCCAAGATATGGCAGGAGGCGATACTACCTCCGGTATCCTGTACAATTTATTTCCAAAAGTAATAAGAACAGAACAAGGCCTAAACTCATACAAAGCATGTTTCTTCCACAAGTATGGTTGGCCTAATAATACATTAGACACATCAAGAGGAGAAATATCATATAGTACCTCATCCATGAATGGCTTGATGATGTATAGAAGCCAACATTGCTGATGGATGCGGAGATCTCTTCCTTGGTGAAGCCACTCGATGGTATACGACTGCGAGTGTGTTGTGGTTTGTAGGCCGAGCCACTCTGCTAAAATGAGGTTCTTTTGGCTTCCAATATCGACAAGGAATTGTAGTGAAGAACCCTTCACCCACATCTGGGAATGGAAGAGGTGCTCCCCCTCAATTAGATCCTCCCTCTGGAGCTTGGTGGTGGCAACGGTGGAACTAGATTCATCATCAATGATTTTATTCCCTTTTTCATTGCAATTTTCTGGTTTTGACTCATGAATCAGAATATGCATCTGATTCGGGTGCCTTCAGTTCGGCCACCAGCGACTGTTTGGCCCATCACTCGTCTGTGTTGTGAGTGGGGCTGTTATAAAATTCACACCACTTCTCCGTGTCATTCTTTTGATTTTTGTTGGTGTTCTGAGTCACCCCACTTTGGATTTTCCCATTGCTCTTTAGTTCAAGGGCGCCTTTCCCTGGCTTTGGACTCACAAATCCAAAGTCTCGCTTCTTCAACTTAAATTTCTTCTCGATCTTGGCAACATAGCGATATGTTGTGTCAAGCGAGGTAATTTTGATGAACTCCATTTCCTCTTGAATGTGTATGTGCAAACCGTTGCGGTACTTTTTCACCAAATGTCTCTATGAATATTTAATACCCAACTTTGTGCATAGGGTATGGAAAAAATTGGTCAGTTCGTGCACATCTTGATCCCTTTGCTGCCGCATCGTGGTCTGTTGGATGTACTTGTATTGATAGCTCCCCATAGGGTAATATTGTTCCTTGATTCCATCTCGGAATGAATTCCAAGTGGGTGTAGTAGAGAATAGATAAGGTTCCCTCCCGTCCCTTTGCTCAGAGTAGGTTTCCCACCAATCTTTGACATGGAGGGTGACTTTGAGGAGTGCAAAAGTAATATTTTATTTGTCAGAGAAATCATGGACCGAGAAGTACCCTTTTAGAAAATTCAACCATATATCTATGGTGTATGCATATATCTAGCCTTCAAATACAGGAATTTTGAAGTTGACATTTACCTTGAAAGGAGTGGTTCCTCCAGAGTGGCTGTTGGATGCATATGCGTCGCCGGTGGGCAGTCGTTGAAGGATCTAGGCAAATTTATCCATCATCACGTTCCTTTGTTTCTCAAGGGCCTCCTTGCACAATAATTTGATAGGATCTCATGCTCCCTCGTCTTTATTTTCTTCCGCCATGGGAGGTTGTCGGGGTTTGTGAGGGTGATCTTGCAAGGGTTCAACCAAATCGAGCCTTAACTCCTTATACCTTGACCTCATTGAGGACATGCAAAGAAAAATAAATAAAGATTAGACGGATCTGATACCACCGATCTGAATTTATGTAGGAACACAAAAGAATACACATATAACCATAAATACAAATATTCACCGGAAATAAAATTTCATTTCATTAAAATCAAATGATTGAAATATGCTTACAAACATAATGGAAATAAACTAGCTAGGGCACTGGTAGCTTATCTTTGAGAAGAGATGCGGTAGCTATAGGCCTATGAACTATGTTAAAATCAGTATCGAAGGCCTATTTATTATTTAGAAACAATGGAAAACCCTAAACATACAGAAACCAAACCTTAGGAGATTGAGCACCAAAACTATGGGCCCCGTTCGGGTAAATTGGTACATCAACTTCCCGGGGATGTAACTTTGGCATATGATATCTATTTGATGTGTTGAATACCTCATTAAAAATATCTATCCGATGAATACAACTTTTGAGTGATAAAAATCAAATAAAATTCCATGTTTCTCCTAGTTTTCCCCAAAAACACCGTTTAGGGCCTCAAAACGGATCCATAAGTTCAGGGCTTGAAAATGTGTTAAAAATAATAAATTGTGCTGAAACTAAAAAGTTGAAAGAAAAAATGGTGGGGGTCCAACTGGGATAGGTGCATGGCCACCAATATCCACCTGGATCAAATAAGAAGATAATATTAAGCAAGAAAATAAACAAGCATGGAACTTACCTATGTTATTAAGTAAATCAATTGGGTCATGAATATGTTGTCCTGAAGTCATTCGAGATTTTTTTCTAAAGCCTGGCTAGGAATTATGGAAATGTGATAAAAACTAAATATTTTTCATGAGCTACCATGAAATCAAAATATGGACAGTTAAGCTACAAAAATAATATCTCATTAATTACACATCGTACAACAATACAATCATGTCCATATTGGCATTATGCTTTAAAAATCCCAATCTTAAAAAATGGCATACATAAAAAATTAACTAGTATATACATGTAATTATTACATTGTTGGTAGGATTTGGAACAACTAGGCCATTTTATTTTCCCTCTTCTGTGGAAACTTTCCACTCCAGTAATGCTCCAACAGTTTCTTTCAATCTTCGAAGTTCCTTGTCTCTTTCACTCAATTTCTCTACTGTATTATCCAATTGCTTCTTATAAACACGCTATTTTCCAAACAATTCAATTGGAGTGACTCTAAATCCAACCCCATGTACATGAACCCTCCTCTCAGGACCCAAAACTATTGTAATGGCATATTCCTTTGTTTCATATGTTTGATACATTTAATCATTTTAGGCAAATGTAATTTGTTTCTAGAAATGTCAATATTTCATCAAATTCATCTAAAATCACAAAAATTAACTTGAAATAATTCATGGTTATAAAATATAAGTGTACCTCTTTTCATTCCTTCTAGTTGTCATACTAAATTGATAATTGATTGTAGGCTTAATTCCTCTATCTAAAAGAGACTCCAACACATCTTCAAACAAACTTTCATTGAATAGGAATGAGTTCTATTCTCTATTTAAACAAAATGATGCTAACTAAAAAAATGGTAGAAAAGTCGTAAAAATATTGGTAGGAAATTTAAATCCCTTTGACTGGTTTGATTAGTAAAAACTTGAAGTATTAAGCCTGCATATATTTTGCATAGCATCTCATAAGCCTACCTTCCCTGGCTTGAGAATTATGCTTCAAAAATTATAAGCCTATAATTTGACTCAACATTTTGGCGTCGTTGTCGGGGAGGTGCTAAGGGATGATACTGAAATTTGTTTTATAACTTTTTTCTTGTTTGAGATTTTTGCAAGATTGGGGGAGTCGAAGTGGTAAGACATGGGGTAAGGCCTATGCACCTGTAGAGATCATAATTTCACCAAATCCATGTCTTGCTTAGTTGGTAAGTAGAATTTTTTAATTTTTTTGTATAATAGATGAATAGGGTCCAATATTTTCAATTATTTTTCGTGGTGGTGTGAGCACCACTTCCTTCACTAACACACTGGCTAGAATAAGGAGGTCTACAAGAAACAAGGTAGCAAAAGAAGACGAATATGAATAGGAGGTTTGTAGTCCTGAAGAGATTTTGGTTATTGATTCCAAACAAGTCAATACTTCTACATAAAAATATTCTGCTGGGAAATCCTTTATTTCTTCCCATTTAGAACCTCCCCTCCCAAGGAAGTCGAGATTGTTTCTCGGTGTTGAGCCTGAAGACGAGTTATTAATTAATCCTATTCAAGAACCATAATTCCAAACCATTGATTATGAGGAATCTATATTTTACAAAGGTCCTACTCTCTCTTAGTCGAATATGGCTCATGAAGAGGGTATTGGTAACACAGATGGGATCTACACTGAGAAAGAATATTAACTGGTTACCTTTGAATTTCCTATCAGGGAGACTGGTGGAGCTACTCAGATGAAAAACATTCCTCCCTAAGCCTTGCCTAATTTTCGTGGGGCATTTAGTGAAGATCCTAATGCCTTCTTATTTGAGTTTGATGTGTTATGCAGGAGCTATGACTATTCTTCCAATGCTCAAAAGTTGAAATTGTTTCCTACTACACTAAAGGATGCAACTCTCAGGTGGTTTATGGGTTTCGGTCCAAACTCCATTTCAACTTGGGATGAAATGAAGAAGGTATTACTGAAGAAATACCAAGATTATTGTAAATCTAGAGACCTCAGAGAAGAGATTTTTGGCATGACTAAGAAGTAAGGGGAGAGTCTAGAGGACATGGTGGAAGGATTTCAATATAGTATAGAGATCCAAGATGAATCCTTTAAGAAAAGAAACCAAAAGGACAATTTTTCTTAGGGCAATCAAGCCAGAATTTCTAGAGATTTTAAACTTAACGAGAGCAGGTAATGTATCAAATTTGAGTTATGATGATGTGTGTAAGTTGTGTAGGAGATATTCAAGAGGAAATTCCAAGGTTGGAGTTGGGCCAAGAGACACTTCTTCCAGGAGTTTCAAATCCGTTTCCGGAACTAGAGTAACCAGAGCTAAAATGGGTTATTTATTTGAAAATTTAAAAAATGATATTCTTAGCACTTTATCTTCACAATTGGATGTTTTGCAGGCTAAGAAGAAGTAGGAGGAACTGGATAAAGACATGGTTATGTCCTCCTCCAAATGCAGGAAGAAACATGCTCTAAGGGAATGCCCTGCTGAAAACATAAAGGTATGTGCAATATTCCTAAATTAGCATGTAGCTAATAGGAATATTAATTTTTCTTTTAAAATCTAGTTAGATGAATAAATTGGCAACGAGGCTCATAAGATGCTTAAGTAGGAATAAAATGCCTCATAATGTGAAAAAGGATCATGTAATAACCAGATCAAGCATCCACATGTGCGAACAGGGTATAAAATGTGTGGAAAAAGTCAAGTTTGGCAAAGTCAACAACATTTATATTTGAAGAGTGGATCCTAAATAAAGATAGCTCAATGTGAATAAAGATCAATCTAGCTAGTCAGAATGAAGACACCTTGAGTGTGAAAGGAGACAAGGCATGAAGATCCAGTCAAGGTTGATCCAGTCAAGATTGACTAAATGAAAGAGTGTTGTAAATAGATGAGCAATACTAGTGGAAACAACGTAATTTTGGTGGAGGAGCCTTTGCATGGAAGCAGCCTCATAATGGGGTGGGACCCTTGGTGAGGAAGCTCATCAAATATATAATGGAGGGGATGGAAACCATATGGGAATGATTAAAGATTACATTTTTTATATGTTTTTTTAGAATTATTTGCATCCTTTGGCTATTTAGGTAAGTTCGCTGCACTGTTTACTGCAAGGGTTTTCTCATGCGGGAATTCCCCACTCTTGCTTGGAGATCTTGTTCAAGAAATCCGAGGAGAGCATTTCGTGCCATATTTTCCACTACCTAGTGTTAGGCCAAGAAGTCACCTTCAGAAACAATGCATTCCCTTTCATAAGCTGCATTATTTCTTAAGGTATTGCAGTGGAGGGGTTTAATCCGCTGTTTTGAGAGCTAGTTTCCCAGGAGGAGGATCAACCTTCTTCCGAAAAAGCTAGAAAAAGGATCTACAGCCATTCCTTTTCACGTTCAGACATATTTATGCAGTTATTTAGCCATACATCATGATTCAACCATATATTTGTAGCAGATATTTCATGTACATCATTTATGTCAAGAAACTCTTATCGGGTCATCTTGGATCTATGTAAAAGAGACTAGATCTCTGTTTTTCGAAATTATTTAATTAATACATGGGAAGATATGTTTTGTCTCTACATTTCTAATTATAACCTTCTAAGAACTTCACTGTCACTTTCTGTAGTAATTTCTGTTTGCAGCAGTCTTGGGGTTTCAGTGTTTTTAAGCTGTTTTGAGCCCGGGAGGCCTGTTTAACTAGGCAAAAGACATTTGTTTCTGATCTCCTCGTAGATATAAGTGTAATAATTTCATATTTAATGGATTCATGGGATGCATTTTTCTATTTAAAATCATATATCTGAAAAATGCATTTTTCAAGCATGTATTACTGATTCTTCCCTTTTGGGGATATTACAGTGGTATCAGAGCATTAATCTTGGCTTAGCCTGTGTTCTTCATCTATCATGGAGTCTTCTCATGGGGAGGAAAATATCTACAAGAGATTTCAAAGAAAACCCTTATTTTCTGGATAAAAGAGGTTCTCAAAACTTCTCTTTCAAACTCTGTAGGGTAGAAGCAAAGAAATCAAGGAAATGAGGAGGGAAAGACATGGAAGTCCCTCAACAAGATTTGAAATATATATACATGAGGAAAGATCTAATTCCTCATCTTATGGGTGTGAGCATTCAGCCACATCATCAGATTTACAATTCTCTATCAACCACTTTTTCATGAAGAAGAAGGAGAGAGGAGATGTGCCAAAGAAGGAGACTATTGGTGATTATTTGCAAGAGTATGAAGCTCAAACCAAGGAGTTCAAATATCACTTGAACTTCCAAGGGTTTTGAAATATAACATAAGGAAGAAGCACAAGGGGCAAGAAGCATGGTTTGGGTAGATTCTTTCTATCTACTTTTTATGGATCACCTAAATGTCCAGCTAGGGCTTGGGTGAAGGAGCTAGACACCTATGTGCAACAACAACAAGTTTCAGAAAAAGAATCCATCAAAGTAGTAGCACTTCATCGTGAGGGTAAGACTTATGCTTGCTGGTTGTTTGAATCTTTTTCCTTAAATAATGAAAATACATCTACTTATGCAAATTTCATTAGAGGAATAACAGAGAGGTTTGATGAAAAATCCCATGAAACATCTTCTATGGAATATATGAAACCAAATCAAACAAAACTTTTGCATGGGTTGGAAGGGTCCATAAATTTAGCTCCATTTTAGAAAACCATTGAAGGGGATGGGAAATTGTATGATATCTTTCCAAGGGAAAAGTCACCATTGCATGAAGAGCTTTCTTCTCAAGAGGAAGACATGGAGATTCCTCCTTCAAAAGAAGACCAAGATCTAAGGTCTTTTATTGATGATGAGGAATTTTAAACTATTGAAGAGGAGGAAGAGAAGGCTGGAGATGATAACGCAGTCATGACAAGAGAAAATCAAGTACCTCATGAAGAGGGATCTGGGGAGCTTGCTCCAAGAAGGGAAACTCTTGCACTCTTGCAAGGAGTTCCAAAGAATCTCACATATGGAGATCATGGCACAATCCATGTGCAACATATGCCATCATTGTCAAATGGTGAGGTCTTGAAGATAGAATAAGATAAAGGGGAGGGAAAGCATCACATGATGAGGAGAATACACCCCTATTTATTTCAGAAGGTTGATACCCAAATAAGGCAAGAGGATCTATGCAAGGAAGGCAAGGACAAATTTGTCCACACACATATACATCCTGTTCTATGCCTTGATGTCTCTTTGCATGGAGGAATTCCACCAGGAAGACCTCCTGATTGGAGGAAGACTAAAGTTTTCTCTCAAATATGGTTTGCATTTACATACCTGGCTAGGGAAGGAGCCTTGGGAGAAGCTAGCACAACATAGAGAATCTTTCATGGATTCAAAGGAGAGATCAACAATTTTCTGAAATGGAAATTTCTATCTCCCACTCAGCTATTTGCACTAAAAAAGGAGAAATCAGAAATATATGATGGCATGGACATGATGACACATGGCCACTCCATATCTCTGGGGCAGCCAATTATATTTTCACCCACAAAAGAGATTTCGAAACATGACAAGAGGATATCAACACTCTTGCATGCATGGGCCAAATTGAGGAAGTTTTGGAAGGAAAAAACTTTTCAAGGAGAGGTTGACTTCCACTTGCTTCAATCTTGTCTTGAGAAAGATCAGATGCAAGAGAGACAACAAAAGAAAGTTTATAGAACTCCAACATGTGACTTTGGCATCAAACATGTCAAAGAGGAGAGTTATGTTATGTCAGGGGCTGCATTGCATATTTCTACAACACTGTCATTATTGGGAAGCCTAGATCCTTATTGGGAGTCCCAAATCTTGATGGAATATTCCAAGGACTTCTTCACATGTAAGGTTCTTGATGGACAAGTGATGGATGGGAAGTCTAAGGTAGTTGGTGGAATCATTTATGTTCATGATCAGATCTACTTAACTAAAGATTCCAAACTCAAGTATAAACTACTTAATACAACCTATCAGATCTTGATTTCTAAACCCACTAGCTTCATTAAAACATATCATACTATCTTGGAGGGATTAATGTGGGAAGATTTCAATGAGGAGATGCACTCTCATATGACGAAGTGCATGGATCATTTTCTGGTTGAGGAGGAACACAGGTCTTGGAAGGATTTATCATTGCCACCTCCTTATTCATTGAGTGTAGGAAGGAGCTCACCCATGAGCTGCCTCACAGATCTAAATCAAGTGTATGGTGAAAATTGTATTTCTAAACATCAAAATGTATCTGCTATATTCTTGTATTTTCTTAACACCCATGCACAGGGATTTGCTCTGAGTGGGGGCACCTTTTCTTATGAACTTCATGAGCCACTTTGGGCAATGAACAATGATGATGTTGGTCATTCCTTGGAAGATCTTGGAGAGATGATGTACTCTTCATGGTGTGATTCATTAACACCAACCACCATGCACCTTCTCCAAGCATGCAAGAAGGATGGGGCAGCAAACAAGTGTTTGGAAAAACACTTGTCATATCATATCCTATGGCATTTGGAATTAAAATTGCACTGGTTGCATTCGAGGGATCATTATCCTTCTCCATTATTGCATATGGAAGCTATCATGACTCTAATTATGATTCCATATGCTAAGAATGTTCTTAGCTTTGTAGAGGACATGGTTGGAGGAGGGACACACTGGTTGGATGTGTCCTTCGGGAAAGAAATTTCCCACACTTTTTGCACTACATGTTTGAGGGGAGCATGGGAAAAGATATGGCTACCATAGTAGATCACTTGTTTCTTTATGAGGTAGGCGATATTATTGTTTGGAGCACTTGGGGCATACCTCTCATGAGTATTTTGGAGGAGCTTTTCTATGAATTACCAAGCTGGGAGGTGATTCATTTCATTTGGATGATAGCATGGAGATGGGAGCCTTTCATTGATGATGGAATTCCCCATGACTATCATCACTTCTATATTGAGGAGGCCAATAATAAAAAAAAAGGTTTCCATATAGACATTCCTTTATTTCATGATGAGATCCATTTGGTTTATCCACCAAAGGCGAACTTGCACACTTGGGAGGAACCATTGGAAGGCAAAATTAGTTCAGAAAATCTAAAGCAATGGTGGAAACTATTGGAGGAAGAGGCCACAAGAGGAGAAGGGGATATTTTGCAGCACCCTTGAAGTTTCTTGAGGAAAAGAAAAATTTGGGAGGGGAAGACTGTAATATTCCTAAATTAGCATGTGGCTAATAGGAATATTAATTTTTCTTTTAAAATCTAGTTAGATGAATAAATGGGCAAGGAGGCTCATAAGATGCTTAAGTAGGAATAAAATCCCTCATAATGTGAAAAGGGATCATGTAATAACCAGATAAAACATCCACATATGTGAAAAGGGTCTAAAATGTGTGGAAAAAGTCAAGTTTGACCAAGTCAACAACATTTGTATTTGAAGAGTGGATCCTAAATAAAGACAACTCAATGTGAATGAAGATCAATCTAGCTAGTAGAAATGAAGACACCTTGAGTGTGAAAGGAGACAAGGCATGAAGACCCAGTCAAGGTTGGTCTAGTCAAGATTTAATAAATCAAACAAAAATGTAAATAGATGAGCAAGATTAGTGGAGACAACGTAATTTTCATGGAGGGGCCTTTGCATGGAAGCAACCTCATAATGGGGTGGGACCCCTGGTGAGGAAGCTCATCAACTATATAATGGAGGGGATGGAAACCATATGGGAATGATTGAAGATTAAATTTATTATATGTCTGTTTAGACTTATTTGCATCGTTTGGTTGTTTAGCTAATTTTTTTGCACTGTTTAGTGCAAGGGTTTTCTCATGCGGGAATTCCCCACTCTTGCTTGGAGATCTTGTTCAAGAAATCTGAGGAGAGCATTTTGAGCCATATTTTCCACTACCTGGTGTTAGGCCAAGTAGTAACATTTAGAAACAATGTATTCCTTTTCATAAAATGTGTTATTTATTAAGGTATTGCAATGGAGGGGTTTAATCCCTTGTTTTGAGAGCTAGTTTCCTAGGAGGAGGATCAGCCTTCTTCCGGAAAAGCTAGAAAAAGGAGCTACAACCATTCCTTTGCATGTTCAGCCATATTTATGTAGTGCTTCAGCCATATAGCATGATTCAGCCATAGATCTGCAACAGATATTTCATGTACATCATTTCTGTCTAGAAACCCTTGCGGGGTCATCTTGGATCTATGTAAAAGAGACTAGATCTCTATTTTTTGAAGTTATTTGGTTAATACATGAAAATATCTATTTTTTCTCTATATTTCTGAGTATAACCTTCTAAGAACTGTGCTGTCACTTTCTGCATTAATTTCTGTTTGTAGCAGTCTTGGGGTTTTAATGTTTTTAAGCTGTTTTGAGCCTGGGAGGCCTATTTAACTAGGAAAAAGACATTTGTTTCTGATATCCTCTTAGATATAAGTGTAATAATTTCAGATCTAATGGATTCATGGGTTTCATTTTTCTGTTTAAACTCATATCTCTAAAAAATTCATTTTTCAAGCATGTATTGTTGAATCTTCGCTTTTGGAGATATTACAATATGTCGAATTTGTCAAGTTGAGAATTCCACTGATCAATGTCCTTCTCTTCCTTAAATTAAAGTGACATATATAGAAGATAAGGGATTTTTCAATGCACTCTATGTAATGGCACCTCAAAGACCATGGAAGCCAGATCGTACAGTTATGTCATAGTCACATTTTCAATTTCGTTATGCTCAAAATCAGATATGGAATATTCCAATGCCCTGGCAGCCTTGCTATCCTCAAAAACCTTGGCAGGGAAAATTTTCTCACCCTAATACTAAGAATTTTCCAGCTCAAGACTTTTATCCTCCGCGGCCCACACCGCAGCAAATTATACAACCAAAAAAACATATTCAGTTGCTTGATCTGCTTTCTCCACCAGATCAACCTCATCCCACACAACTCCATGCTCAGCTAGTGTCTAATCGTAACAATAAAACCATCCAATCTGCTCACAATATTGGATTGGTCACTTATCCCAGTTTTGCTACCTACTATATTGCACAACAGTCACTGCAACAAATTTATGTTCCTATGTTACAGGAATTTCCTATGTCACTGTAGGATGTTTATGTTCCTATGTTACAGGAATTTCCCGTGTCGCTGCAGGAAATTAAACTTAGATCAGGAAAAGTGGTGAATCAGCCCGAAAGAATTGAAGAGATTGTAGAGGAAGATACTCTCGAAATTCCTGAAGTTGAAACTACACCCGAACCAACAAAAAAACCTACTTTAAGGCCACAATAATCTTCCCCATCCCATACAGTCCAACTTCCTTTTCTGCAGAGGTTGGAAATGAAATTAAAACCACATGAGTTTGATCTTATGTCTAAACTGAGAAATGTGTGCATTAAGATCACGTTACAACAAGAAATTAAGGACATCCACATTTATGCCCAAACAGTGAAGGATCTATGTACCAAAAAACCAGGAAGATAGAAGAGAGAACCCTCCACAATTCGAGTAGGTAGAAAGATTGTAATTTTAATGTCCACCAGATTTGTTACTGAAAATGATGTAGACCCCAGAATCTTGATGTTAACTACCTTTGTCAATGGGTATACCATAATGAACACTTTAATTGATTTAGGTGAATCCATTAATCTAATGACGATGGAGATGTTGGGGTTCCTATGTTTTGGCAGATTTGGAAATACCAAAAGATAAGACAACATCAAACCACTTTGGGACCTCAGGATCTATCCCTCTTGGGTCCAGAGAGGGTTCTCTCCAATAAAACAAAGAATGTTATATCTTTGAAGCTCAAAATAATATGTTAGGCTAGCTATGAAGCACAAAGGGGGGTGTTAAATGATTTGGTTGGTGAGTTACTGGTTGGTCATGAGATCATAGACTGAGAAAATAGTGGGAGAAGAGGCACAAAACAGCAGGATGTTTCAGCAAAGAGGATAGGTCAAGAAAATGCCATCCATTGGGCTATGGAGTCATGAAAGAGAATTACTTGAAACAACTAGCCCAAGCTTTCAGAGGGAAAGTCATCTACACTAAAGGATCTTTTTAGATAGATGGTGGGATGGAAGGAAAGCAACCCAATTTCTGTCTATAGATCAGGTCAGAGGTCATTTAATTCCAGACCTACTTGGACATACTCAAAGGGAAAACACAAATAAGTTTAACATAGCCAGGGTCTATAGATCAGAGAAGGACTTTGAACCTTCAATGCTTTGACACCAGCAAGAGATCTTAGAAAGGCCAGTTGGTTGCACAAGGATCCTAGTGGACAGGGCTAACTCTGATCCCCAGTGTTCCCAAATCTTCCAGCTTAAACCCAACAAGAACATCTAAGAACAGATTCATTTAATTCATACATCAGCTAGCAGGCAATGACATCCACTACACTGGTTAGATTAACTAAAATCAACCCTTAGATAACACATTTAGTAGAAAAAATGTAAGGCAAGGAGAGCAGAGACATAGGGTACCTAACAAGGGTAAATCCTATGCCATATTTTTGATGCAAGCCAGCAGAAAATGAAACATCATGAGAATGTAATAAACAATATTAGAAAAACATCACCAATAGTAATAGACCAGGATCCTGTGAAATGTGCTTGATTAATTGATGCAAAACTAGTCACATACACTGAGCTCAATGGCTAATACAGTCCAAGCTTTCTCCTCCGAGCCTACTACATACAAACTAATCTGCTGATTTCTCCCAAAATGTTCTAAAGGTCAAAATGAATCCCTCTAGCAACAACAGCAACAACCTAACAACAAAATTTACAATATGTTCTCGAGGATTCTTATAGGAGAAAATAATAACAGGAGTATATGTAAACTTAAATGCAGCATTAAAACTCTGAAGCAGCAGGAGGGCCAAGGCTCCATTCAGTTTAAATTCTGGGCGTTTATCTCTGGTACTCATTGGACGATGGAGTGGTCTTCGTCATATTTCCATTTACTCTAGGTATGTCTCTGTTGTACTAAAAAAAATGCAGAATGATGATGCTAGGTTCTTCCATACTATGTAACTAATGCACTGGTAGCATAGGACTGTTGTCAAGGCTGAAAAATCTCCCTAGAACACGGCATAGAATAAAAGCAATATGGATATTGTTGTCCTTTTATGGAAGAACATACTGCTGATATGCAAACCCTGATAGTATTATTTTCCCTACATTGGACCTTCTGAGCGATCTTCGGGGTCTTTGATTGTGGTACCTTGTCTTTGAATAATTGGACTAAGGCTCAAAATTTGCAATTACAGGCCTTAAACGCGTTATTTTTCCACTGATACTCTTTGCCGTTTTCACAATTTCCTCTGACTACAAAATCTGTGCTTTAATGGCACTGGAGAGGTCTTGTAGAGCCTTAATTCTATCCTTCGATGAAATTTATGTCGCAGACACCTTTCTGGACATTTCCCTGTAATATCAGGCTCTAAATTCAGCTTCTTCTGCGCATTGTACCACGACAATAGTGAATATGAATCATGGCAGTTTTTGGCCGCCTGTAACCCTACAAACATGAAAAAAATGTTAAGAAAAACCATGCATGGAGGTGGTGGATGCAACGGAGATGGCGAGAATGGATTTGCAGACTGATGAGATGGTAGAAAAGTGCGGGATTACAACGGAAAATGCAATGGGAGGTGTTGGGGTTCCCATGTTTTGGCTAGATTGGCAAGACCAAAAGATGAGACAACATCAAACCACTTTCAGACCTCAGGATCTAGCCCTCCTGGGTCTAGAGAGGGATCTCTCTATATAAGCAAAGGTTTTATATCTTTGAAGCTCAAAATTTGAGATGTTAGGCTAGTTATGGTCACGATTTTGGTTTGTTTGATTATATGTTTGGTTGTTGGTTATCAGGAAAGAAGGGTTGAATGTAAGACAAGGATGAGCAAAGAAGATTTGGGCAGAGGTGAAGTATTCCAGGGAGAATTCAAAACCATTGGGAAATGGAATCAGGAAAGGATTTTCTTGCTAATCATTATGCAGGCTTTCAATTGGGCTAGTCATCTAAAACGTTGGATCTTAAAGATGATAGTGTGGTATGGAATGGTAAGAAAGAAGGAAACAATCTAGATTTGGAATACAAAGTTAAAGACCTGAGATCGGAAAGAGACTTTTGAACTCTCAATGCTTCGGCCTCCAGCTTGAGGGATCTTAGAAAGGCTAGCTGGTTGCACAAGGATCCTAGTGGATAGGGCTAACTCTTATCCCCAGTGTTCCCAAATCTTCCAGCAAAATCCTAACAAGAACATCTAAGAATAGATTCATTTAATTCATACATTAGAGAGCAGGTAATAACATCCACTACACTGGTTAAATCAACTGAAATAAATTCTTAGGTAACACATTTAGTAGAAAACATCAAAGGCAAGGAGAGCAGAAACATAGGGTACCTAACAAGGGTAAATCCTATGCCATATTTCTGATCCAAGCCAGTAGAAACAAAATGAAATGAATAAAAATGCAGAGATAGGAAAACATCACCGCTACTTTAGATCAGGATCCAAAGAAATGTGCTTGTCATATTAAAAAGCAACACCAGTCAAGTACAACATTGCCAATAGCTGGATACTCAGTATGAAAACATTTTCCTCAGCCAATCTTACAACTTTACACAGGGACTATGTCTCAAAAGAAACAGATTGTATTTCTCTGATAACTTATCAACAACCTCTACAATGAGTTTCTTCATGAATTTATAGCTCTAGTGGAGTGGATAAGGTAGGTGGAACACTAAATGAAGCATTAAACTCCGAAAAGGAAGAGGACCGAAGCCCATTCTGTTTAAACCCTATGCATTTATCCCTGGAACTCTTTGGTTGAAAGAGTGGTCTTCTCCAGGCTTCCATTTACTCTGGTATGTCTCTGATGTACTTTGGCTGCAATACTCTGTAGTACTTCTGGTGAATAATAAAAAAAGTAAATGAATGGTGCTAGGGTTTTCCATACTATGAATCAAATGCTTCGATAGCATAGGACTGCTGTCAGGGCTGGAGAAATCTCTAGGAACACGGTATAGAATAAAAGTTGCATGGGAATTCTGTCCGTTATGGGAAAAACATCCTGCTGATGTGCAAACCCTGATATACATAAATTTCTGCGCACTGGACATTCTGAGCAATCCACGGGGTCTTCAATCTAGTACTTTTCCTCTAAACCACTGAGTTAAGGCTCCAAGATCTTCGTTTCCATGCCTTAAACTCTCTGCTGCTCCATTTCTGTCTCTGTCGGTGAGCTGTGCACTTTTAATGGCTCTGGGGAGGTTTCACAGAGTTCAAACCCTGTTCTTTAATGAAGGTCCTGTCCTGGTTCCTTCCCATGGTTTCTTCGTGATTTCGGCCTCTGAAAATGGTCCTTTCTACGTTTTTTCCGCTGTAATACAGACTGTGAAATCATGGTAGCTTTCTCCTTATGATAACCCTGCAAAACACGAAAACCTGTTAAGAAAAACACGTATGGAGGTGGTGGATGCGACGGGGATGACGAGAATGGCCACGCAGACTGGTGAGATGCCGAAAAATGCTGTGGAGGACTTGCAGTGTGGTGGAAACAATGGGAAATATAGTTGGAAGGTGGTGCGGATGGAAAATCCAATGAAAAGACTTAAATATTCACCTTGGAATTTGATATATATGAAGGGACGGGCGAATATACGATGGAAACATGTGGAAGGATGGCGTGGCGGTACGGGGTCAACGATGGGCGTGTGGTCGAATCTGGACCGTCCGATCTCGGGTGGAGATCGACGGTGGAAAACACGTCAGAGGGCGATGGACAGTGGGCCAAGGGTATGGATGCCTCTGATTAACTTCTGCGCACCTTCGCAGCGTGATGACCGTTGGATGGGCGATCGCAGATCGGACGACTGATATGCATATCACTCCGTGTCTGCAGCCGAAAAATAACGTGCGATGAGACGGTGGTTTTCAAACAGTGCATGTGACACGTGTCCATCAGTGAGTGGAATCACTCTGAAATGGAGAAAACCGCCCGAACTCCAAACGCAGTATGATGGAAGCCGACGGTTTCTGAATAGTGTGCGGGTGGGGACCACCGGGGCAGATGCATTTTGGGCCGTCATATCAATGGCTAAATGGATGGTTGATATTCGATCGGGCGGTGAACAGGTTGGGCCACAGGTGCTGAGGAGCCTGCGATGACCGTCCGATCTGTACAGATCGACAGTTTAAACACCTCGCGATATACAACTGCGGTAAACGCTGTCCTTCGTGGTGCCTGTTTCTAGTGCTGAGGTCACATGGTGGAAAAGATAAGGGGGCTAGTGCCGAAAGGTGCTAAGCCCATCTATATGTAAAACATGGTCTTTGGCCCATTTCAGTGAAATTCAAGGCCCGGGAAGGGTAATGGTATGGAAAAGAAGGGGAAATAAAACAAACCAGGGGTATGTGCAGGATGTAAAGGGGATTATAGGGGAATTTTACAAGGGGAAAACAAAGGTTAAAATGGGGCACTCTGCAGGGATACAAGGGGAAAAGTAGGCCTTTTCTGAAGCACAGTTTTTTGCAATCAGTGAGGCCCTTTAAACTAGGGACATTAGTGGGGGTTTATCCAAGGCAAAGGCACATGAGGCTTCAAGGATGATGTGTCTTCAGGGGAGATGCATTCCTTGAAGGCTCAAAAACAATTTATCCCCTTACTTTGCTTGTCAAAAAATCTATAGGGGACTAACAGTGGCTCCACATGGGGATGGCTTCTTCTTGAAGGAGTCAAGAATTCAGAGAATATATCTTTGGAGTAGGCCAGATGCCTGCTGCTTGAGCCACCTTTCTTCTTTGACTTTCAGCTGCCACAATTGTGAAGACATCAATTTTAGCAGAAAAAGCTTTCCCAATCAATCTACCTACCCATCCTACAATCCTAGAATTTTCTCTTTCAAGGTGCATTTGAGCTAGCAGACCTCTTACATCATTTTTATTTTTTACAAACAAGAAAATAAACCTATTCTACTCCTACCCTTATTAGTCCATGAGACCAGATTAAACTGTTGGTCTCACATGTTTCTCTACCTAATCTAATATCTGTTGGGATTAAACTGTCCAGCAGATATCTTCTCTATATTATACAACAGAAATTTAAAAACAGCCAAACTAGGATTAGACAGTCTAGTTTGTTGTGGATCCAAGGCATAAAGACAGTTGCACATGGCCAGAACTTGCAGAAAACTGAAAACAAAACTTGAAGGCTTGAAATCTGAAGTTTGAAGCATCCTTCTTTCCTTTGTGACTCAAGTTTTGAACTTGTTAGAGTCAGTTTCTCCTTTTTTTATTTCAACTCTGGTTTTGGGCATGTTAGAGCTGACTCCTTTCCTTCTTTGCTGGTCCAGGTTTTGGGCATGTTTGAACCAGCTATATTCATTTTCTTTGGCTCAGGTTTTGATCATGTTAGAGCCAATATTTGCACTGCAGAGGTTCATGTTTTGAGCATGTATGAACCTCTCCATTATTTCTGTTTTTTTTTTCAGAACATTCTCTCTTTTTATTGAAAACAAACACTGCAATGGTATGTAAAATGGAAATGGAAACTAGAAATTGGAAATCAGCAGAAGTAATTTTTGAGCATCCTTCCATTGACAAGACCCTCAAACAGCTCTGTACCATCTAATTCTTGTAGAAAAAAAGGCACTTGGACCCACAGTGGCCTAGATGATGTAGGGACCTTGCCACAAACTGTAAAACTTGCCATGCTTTCCTTTGTCCTCTCTCCTTGAGTCCCACTTCAGAACTTTATCTCCAACTTTGAAATCAAAAGCCTTATTTCTTTTGTCAAACAGCTTCTTTATGTTCTCCTGAACTTTCACAGCTCCGTTGTAAACCTATTCCCTTGTTTGCTGGAGATGGATTGTCTGGTTTATTCTCCTCACCATGCCATATTTATGTCTGTATCTCTTGAACAAGTTTGATCACTGGTATCCCAAGGCTGGTAAGAAACACTGCTTCTGTTCCATAGACAAGCTCGTATGGTGACATGCCAATGGATTTCTTCATTGTAAACCTGTCAGCTCACAAAGCATGCACTAACTTGTTATGCCATGACTTTTTGTTCTCTTCTAGTAGCTTTTTGATGATGGTCACCAGGATCTTGTTAGATGATTCAGCCAATCAATTACCTTCAGGGTAGTAGGCAGTTGAATGACCAAGTGCTATTTGATGCCTGTGACAAAAATAAACCATTTTCTTGGATCCGAAGGCAACAGCATTATCAATGATTATTTTCCTTGGGAAACCAAACCGAGAGAGGATATGATCTTCTAGGAACCTAATGATGACTGAATCTGTGGCATTCCTATTAGGTATGGCCTCTATCCACTTAGTGAAGTAGTTTGTGGCTGTTAAGATCCATTTGTGTTGCGCAGAGGAGGCAGGATGAATTTCTCCTATGAAATCTAGGCCCCATTGCATAAAGGGACCTTCGACAGTGATGG
Source organism: Pinus albicaulis (assembly GCA_034641835.2). NCBI lineage: Eukaryota > Viridiplantae > Streptophyta > Pinopsida > Pinales > Pinaceae > Pinus > Pinus albicaulis. The sequence continues at coordinate 267,223,310 of CM076576.1, forward strand.
GTTGTAGAGGTAATGGGAGGATCTTTCTTTTGCCTTCAAAAATCTGGCATTTGTGGTAGGAAATTATCATCTTATGGATATCATTAAAGAGTGTAGGCCAATAGTAGCCTTCTCTGAGTATTTTTTTTGTAGTGGCCTTCCAGCTCAGGTGGCCTCCACACTCTCCTGCATGGAATTCCTGTTGAATCCTCTCTGCCTCATTTTCAGGCAAACATTTAAGCAATAGGACGTTTGGATTATTCCAGTATAAACATTCATTCATTATGCAATAGCTTCTGACTTTTAGCTTTAAGAATCTGGCCTTAGTATTTGATAGTTCAGGAGGGGCATTGAGGTGTGTAAGCACATACAGAATGTCAGAATACCAAGGAGAGCTCTGAAACTTCTCCTCAACAGTGGGATCAGATAATCCCTGGTACTCATCCAAGGCATCTACCATGTTAATGTCGAGGGCTTGTAGATTTGATTCAGCCATTAGTTGAGCTAAGCCCTAACCTTTAATCAGTTTTGTGGGTTTTATCTGAAGGTCATATTCTAAGATTACAACAATCCATTTGCCCCTTTTCCCATCTGGGTCTTGGGACAAGATGTCTTTAACCACTATGTTGGGTACATAGGCTATGGTGTGGGAATGAATTATGTACACCCTAAAGTCTTTCAGGGCCTTAATCAAAGCATAGGCCTATTTTTCCATAATGTTGTATCTCAAGGGTGCATCTCTGAGTGCTTTGCTGAAGAAAAAAATGGGTTGTTCCATTCCCTCTGGATTTTTCTGCAGTAGAACTGCAGCTATAGTATGCTTGGAGGCAAATGAAAAAATCAGGAAATATTTTGAGAAATCTGGGTTGATTAGGACAGGAGCCTGGGTGAGTGCAAGTTTAACTGATTCAAAATATTTCTTAGCTTCAACAGTCCACTTAACTCCTACACCTTTCTTCAGCATGTTAGTCATATTTCTAAGGTGTTCAGCTAAGTTGGGAATAAACCTCCCGAGGAAGTTGATTTTCCAAATAAAGGACTGTAACTCCTTGATGTTTCTCGGGTGTGTGATTTGTAGTATTCCCTCAACTCTTTGTGGGTCTATCCTAATCCCTTTCTCAGATATGATGTGGCCAAGAAGATTACCTTCTTGTAGCCCAAATATAGTCTTTTTAGGATTCAGTGATAGACCAAACCTTCTACATTTTTCAAACACTCTTCTCAGGTGTTCTAGGTGTTCTTCCTCAATCTTGGAATATACTTTTATGTCATCCAGATAGATGAAAATGAAGTGTCCTATTTCATCTGAAAAATCTATGTCCATTGCTCTTTGGAAGGTTGCGCCAGCGTTCATCAATCCAAAAGGCATCTTTACATACATAAAAGTGCCCCATGGAGTGGTATAGACTATTTTTAGTTGGTCTTCTGGGATTACTAAGACTTGGTTGTATCCTGAAAAACCATCTAGCAGGGAGATCCTTTTAGAGCCTACTACATTTTGAAGAATATGTTCCATTTTAGGCAAACGGTAATTGTCTTTGAGCGAGGCTCTATTAAGATTCCTGAAATCTATGCATAATATGATCTCACCTATTTTCTTTCTCACAGCCACTAGGTTTGACACCCAATCAGAGAACCTTACAGGTACAATTACGCCTGCCTCATACATCTTCTTAATCTCTTTTTCCACTGTAGGCAATTTTTTTGGGTTTATTCTGCGAAGTTTTTGTTTGAAGAGCTTCTGATTTTCTTTCAGGGGTATTTTATGCTGTATGATTTTTGTGTCATAGGCCCTTAAGTCCTCATAACTCCAAGAAAACACATCAATGAATTCCTTGAATAGGTCAATGTATTTCTTTTTCATGTTTGCAGGCAGGGACTTAGCCAATTTGATAATCTTGGGCTTATCTTCTGTGCCTATGTTGCATTCCTCGAAATCAGAGTCTGCATGTTCTATAGTGGGCTTTTTTGCTACATCATCAAAGTCAAAAAGGTCTTCTAAAGGTGCCAGACCTCGAGGTATGTTCTTATCTTTGGTCTGCAACACCTCTAATTCTTCACTATCTGCGTTTTCACAATTTTCGTTTGGATTTCCAATCTATACGTTTACAGTGTTTATTTCTATATTACAGGGTGTTTCTTCCTCATCTGAGGAATCTTCACATAGGCAGCTACTGTCAGATTTAGAGTCTGAATAAGAAAATTCAAACTCATTTCTGCCTACCAAGAAATTTTCAATCTGTTTATCGCCCTCGAAGACCTGCCAATATTTTTCATTGTCTAGCACTGTAGGTCTGAATTTGGTCTGAATGATGATCTATTGGTCACCGAGAGGCTTATGATACGAAATAGCCATGCAGGCTAGTCCATTTGCAATGTCATTCTGACCTCTAGGGGCAAACACCAGATCATATTACACAAAAATTTTCAATAGATCCATAGCATCATTCCTGTATGCCCTCAGTATAGGATGTTTTGTTGTATATTCACCATTCACCTGTTTAATGATCAGCTCAGAGTCCCCACGCACAGTTATCCTACAGGCTCCTAATTTTTTCAACAGATTTAGGCCTAGGATAAGAGCCTCATACTCTACAATATTTTTTTTACATTTGAAGTGCGGGTTGCAGGCATGTCTCTCTGTGTAACCACTCTTTGTGTTATGTATCCACAGTCCTGCCCCAGCAGTTCTCTTGGTGCATGACCCATCAAAATTCATTTCCCACAAGGGTTCATTTTTTTGTTTTATCATCACTTCCTCCCCAACAGCTGGGTTCGCCATTATGTTGCATTATAGGAACTGCACTAGGTTGTGGGTCGTTTTGTTTTTCATCATGGGTGTGGAAATCAGAGAGGTGACTAGTTGGCTGATTGTGTTTTGTTTCTGGTTCACTTTGAGTTTTTGCTTTAGTGCACTGTTCCAAGTTTTCTACATCTTTTTCCTCTGGGTCTAGAGTAGCCATTATGTTAAATTCCATTGGCTCTGTTTCCTTTTTTGTATCTCTGTTTCTGGACTCCAACCCTTCTAAGGATTCATCATTACAGAGGATGAAAGAGTCAAGGTTTGTATGTACAGAGTATAAAGGTGAATTTTCTGGCTTTTCGGGGCTACTGACCAGAAATTTCATTTTTGTCTCTCTGTACAGTCTTCTAAGTTGGCCAAAGATGGGAATTGAGGCATAAGCCCCATCCATCTACATAGTTCTTTGCAGCTTGGCTCCCCATGATCTTGGTAATAACATGCCATACTTGGGTGGCACATCTGCCACAACAACATCCATGACCATACATTTTGCTGGAATCTGGGTAAGGCTTACACATAAATATTTGATCAGACCAAGACACTTTACTCTCCTGGAGTCAAATGAATATAGGTATTTATAGGAATGGGTTATCTCTAGGTCTAATCTTTCCATCACTACTTTAGGCATCAGGTTGTGTGATGCCCCATAATCATGCATTGCATTGTGGAGAATCTTATCATGGACATTGAGACTGATATAGAAAGGTGGCACTACCCCTTCCTGAAACTTTCCTTCTATCTTTGGACCAAACAGAAGAGCAAGTTGATCATCAATCAGATTTACAGTGTCACTGTTCTCTCCTAAATTTAATGCTTTCAAAATTTGGCCTTTATATACATCCTGAGTGGCTAGCTCAGAGAGTGGGACAGAGATTTTAATTTTTGCAATCTCACTCTCCAAATTGAAAGTGGACTGACTCTTTGGAATGTTCAACTCTATTTTTTTAGTCACCATCTTAGTGGCTAAATCGGTGTGTTGATTCTCACTATGTACAGTGTTATAAACTATTTTATCAGGAGTACTAACAGCTGTGTTAGAATTGCTTGTTGATTGACCTTGTTTCTTTGTTTTTTGGTTGCCTTTTTCTTTATTCTTCCCAGAACTCTCAGCTGTTGATTTGTTACTTTCAGCAGTTGCTTTAGAAGTTTTCTCAGGCCTTTTATTGATGGTAACCTCAGAAGCTTTTGGTTTGGCAGTATCTAAGCTCTTTTTTCTTCTAAGTTCATATTTTTCTCTGACCTGCATCATGAAATTTTCAAATCCTAACCTGTAATCCTTAGATTCTAACCATTCCTCATCCCAATATGAGGGTGAGGGTTGATCTTCTTCTGTGTAACAGCTGTGGATTGAATCTTATGTTTCAAACATGTTTATTGTGGTCCCCTCAGACTCTTCTACAATTCCCTCATCTTCAACTAAAAAGTTCTCTTGGAATGGGGGAATAACTTGCTGATCTGATTCTCTTTGTCTGTTGGGAGTGGCATTGTTTCTTCTAAAGTTCTAGTTCTGGTTATGGTTTTGATTTCTGTTTTGGTTACTAACTGTGACAACCATTTTTTCCATCATTTATTGTAGCTTTTCCACATTTTTAGATAAACGGTCATAATTTGGATAAGATGTGGAAGCTATATTGTCATCTCTATATGTTACCCTTTTTTCAACTCTCAATCTTGCTTTTTTTCGATCAAATTTGCCTCTACGCTCACTGCTCCATTTTGCATGTCTTCCAATGTGTTTTAATCCCTCTCCCTAAGCTGGTAGACCATGTCAGCATCCAGGCCTTCAGGATATTTCACTAGGACCATACCTAAGGGGGTTTCATGTGTGGTGAAAGAGCATTATAAACACTGTTAAACCTTGTAGAGTAGGCCTGGAAACTCTCTCCTACATTTCTTTTTAGGTTCTTGTATTCTGCTAGGATTTGGAGAGGATTTTCCTTAACTTCCCATTTGTTTATGAAGGTCTGATATAAGGTTGGGAGGTCTTGGATACTATTAGGAGATAGGCCTATTAACCATTTATTCACATCACCTCCTAAGCTCTGGGCAAAGATTCTCATTTTTACTATTTCATCATCTATTTCCATGTAGTCAAAGGAATCTTCCATCCTATCTACATGGTGTTGAGCTGTGGTGGAATATTTTGTAGTGAAATGTGGGATCTTGGATTGATAATCATTTGGTAAGGGTACTAGAGGCTGGGGTAAAGCCAGAGGTGCATACCAGGCTGCCATGATGGTGTTTTGATGAGGTAAAGGGTTGGCTTGAGCAGCTCGTATATGGATGACAGGGATGCTAGGACCAACAGAAGCTTTTTGGGCAGATTTAGGGTGGAAGAGCCCCAAATTTTGAATGAAGTGAATATCAGGAGGTGTAGATGGAGGGGTCTATCTATTCCCAGAGTGTTTACCTCTATGAGGTGGTGAACCCGAGAACTCAACATCTGGCTGGTATAGGACACTAAATGACCTAGTTCTAGGTAAACTGTTTTGAGTGCCTAGGTCAAAAAATGGGTCTGATAGAGCTGTAAAATCTTCTGGTGCAGAGTTAGCTCTATGGATGTGGCTAGAAATAGTTGATCGTTTAGGTCTAGGAGATCCCTTGAGGATTCTATCAGGGTTTTCAACTATTTTAGGTGGGTTTGGGTTAGGATAAGCTCTTGTGTGAATGGTTCTTGAAGCCAAAATGTTGTTTTCTAACCAAGCAGCTTAAACCTACTTGTTACTTTTACTATGGCTGATGTTGTAATGGGCTCTGGTCTCCCAGTGGAGTCTAATGCGAACCAAGATAATCAACAGGCCTACTGATCACCAGTGGAGTCTTTGATCTTTAAAGAGCTATGGAGTCGCCAGGTGGAAGGTTTAGGGTGCTTCTGGGGGGTACACTGTCCACCACAGTGATTATGAGATGTCCCTTTTCAAGGATATCTTCAAAACATAACAAACTCAAACCAGAGATTGATTGGGAGGGATTTTACCAGATATGTCACCTCTGAAAGAGTGTGATATCTGGAGGCTACCTGGCCCTTTCCAGACTCTATCTAAGAGTGTGGGAGAAAACACAACAAATGGTATAGAGGTTGATCTGTGAATAGGAGTGTTTAACTGCCAACCTAACCAGAGATTGTAGGTTTCTGAGGCTCTTATTATGTATTAAGGTGATAAATACTCAGAATGTACCCAGCAGAGTTGCCATTATGTTGGTGACAATGATGGGAGACAGAAAAATGTTATCAGTTATGGGCTCTCAGATTTTTTCCCCAGTGGAGTCGCTATTATGTTGGGGTTCCCATGTTTTGGCCAGATTGGAAAGACCAAAAGATGAGACAACATAAAACCACTTTCAGACCTCGGATCTAGCCCTCCTGGGTCTAGAGAGGGATCTCTCTATATAAGAAAAGGTTTTATATCTTTTAAGCTCAAAGTTTGAGATGTTACGCTAGTTATGGTCACGGGTTTTGTTTGTTTGATTGTATGTTTGGTTTCTGGTTATCAGGAAATAAGGGTGCAATGTAAGACAAGGACGAGCAAAGAAGATTTGGGAAGAGGTGAAGTATTCTAGGGAGCATTTAAAACCATTGGGAAATGGAGTCAGGAAAGGATTTTCTTGCTAATCAATATGAAGGCTTTCAATTGGGCTAGTCATCTAAAACATTGGATCTTAAAGATGATAGGGTGGTATGGAATGTAAGAAAGAAGGAAACAATCAAGATTTGGAATAAAAATTTAAAGACCTGAGATCGGCGAGAGACTTTTGAACTCTCAATGCTTCGGCCTCCAGCTTGAGGGATCTTAGAAAGGCCAGCTGGATGCACAAGGATCCTAGTGGATAGGGCTAACTCTTATCCCCAGTGTTCCCAAATATTCCAGCTAAATCCTAATAAGAACATCTAAGAATAGATTCATTTAATTCATACATCAGAGAGCAGGAAATAACATCCACTACACTAGTTAAATCAACTGAAATCAATTCTTAGATAACACATTTAGTAGAAAACATCAAAGGCAAGGAGAGCAGAAACATAGGGTACCTAACAAGGGTAAATCGTATGCTAGATTTCTGATGCAAGCCAGTAGAAATGAAATGAAATGAAATGAATAAAAACACAGAGATAGGAAAACATCACCGCTGCTTTAGATCAGGATCCAAAGAAATGTGCTTGTCATATTAAAAAGCAACACCAGTCAAGTACAACATTGCCAATAGCTGGATACTCAGTCTAAAAACATTTTCCTCAGCCTATCTTACAACTTTACACAGAGACTATGTCTCAAAAGAAACAGATTTTATTTCTTTGATAATTGATCAACAACATCTACAATGAGTTTCTTCATGAATTTATAGCTCTAGTGGAGCAGAGAAGGTAGGTGGAACACTAAATGAAGAACTAAACTCTGAAAAGGAAGAGGGTCGAAGCCCATTCTGTTTAAACCCTGTGCATTTATCCCTGGCACTCTTTGGGTGAAAGAGTGGTCTTCTCCAGGCTTCCATTTACTCTGGTATGTCTCTGATGTACTTTGGCTTCAATACTCTGTAGTACTTCTGGTGAATAATAAAAAAAGTAAATAAATGGTTCTAGGGTTTGCCATACTGTGAATCAAATGCTCCGATAGCATAGGACTACTGTCAGGGCTGGGTAAATCTCTAGGAACATGGTATAGAATAAAAGCTGCATGGGCATTCTGTCCTTTATGGGAAAAACATCCTGCTGATGTGCAAAACCTGATGTACATAAATTTCTACGCACTGGACCTTCTGAGCGATCCACGGGGTCTTCAATCTGGTACTTTGCCTCTAAACCACTGAGTTAAGGCTCCAAGATCTTCATTTTCATGCCTTAAACTCTCTGTTGCTCCATTTCTGTCTCTGTCGGTGAACTCTGCGCTTTTTATGGCTTTGGGGAGGTTTCACAGAGTTCAAACCCTGTTCTTTAATGCAGGTCCTGTCATGGTTCCTTCCTAGGGTTTCTTCATGATTTCGGCCTATGAAAATGGTCCTTTCTACATTTTTTCCGTTTTAATACAAACTGTGAAATCATGGCAACTTTCTCCCTCCGATAACCTTGCAAAACACGAAAACCTGTTAAGAAAAACACATATGGAGGTGGTGGATGCGACGGGGATCACGAGAATGGCCATGCAGACTGGTGAGATAGCGAAAAATGCTGTGGAGGACTTGCAGTGTGGTGGAAACAGTGGGAAATACAGTTGGAAGGTGGCGCAGATGGAAAATATAATGAAAAACCTTAAATATCGACCTTGGAATGGAATATATATGAAGGGACGGGCGAATATACGATGGAAACACGTGAAAGGATGACATGGCGGTACGGGGTCAATGGCGGGCGTGCGGTCGAATCTGGACCATCCGATCTCCGGCGGAGATCGATGGTGGAAAACACGTCGGAGGGCGATGGACAGTGGGCTAGGGGTACAGATGCCTCTGATTAACTTCTGCGCACCTTCGCAACGCAATGACCGTTGGATGGGCGATCGAAGATCGGATAGCTGATATGCATATCGCTCCGTGTCTGTGGCCGAACAATAACGTGCAATGAGATGGTGGTTTTCAAACAGTGCCTGTGACACGTGTCCATCGGTGAGTGGAATCTCTCTGAAATGGAGAAAACTACCCGACCTCCAAACGCGGTGCGATGGAAAACGATGGTTTCTGAATAGTGCGCGAGTGAGGACCACCGGGGCAGATGCATTTTGGGCTGTCGGATCAACGGCTAAACGGATGACTGATATTAGATTGGGCGGTGAACGGGTTGGGCCACGGGCGCTGAGGAGCTTACGATGACCGTCTGATCTATACAGATCGACGGTTTAAATAGCTCGCGATATACAACTGTGGTAAGCGTTGTCCGCCCTGGAGCCTGGTTCTAGCACCGGGGTCACGTGGTGGAAAAGATAAGGCGGCTAGTGCTGAAAGGTGATAAGCCCATCTATATGTAAAACATGGTCTTTGGCCCATTTTAGTGAGATTCAAGGCTTGGGAAGGGTAACGTTCGGGAAAAGAAGGGGAAATAAAACAAACAAGGGGTATGTGCAGGATGTAAAGGGGATTAGAGGGGAATTTGACAAGGGGAAAACAAAGGTTAAAATGGGGCACTCTACAGGGATACGAGGGGAAAAGTAGGCCTTTTCTGAAGCACATTTTTTTGCAATCAGTGAGGCCCTTTAAACTAGGGACAGTAGTGGGGGTTTATCCAAGGGAAAGCCATAGGAGGCTTCAAGGATGATGTTTCTTCAGGGGAGATGCATTCCTTGAAGGCTCAAAACCAATTTAGCCCCTTACTTTGCTTGTCAAAAATTTATAGGGGGCTAACAGGAGGATTGCAGAATGGTGGTGCAACATTTTAACGTAAAATATTAAAACCTGGCCTTTGAACGCATATGTGTACATGGACGGGCAAGAAATATGATGAAACACGTGGAATAGGTGATGTGGCGTGAGCGGTCAACGGCGAAATAATGCAATCAAATCTGGACCGTCTAATCTCAGGAGGAGATCGACGGCTGAAAATGCATCGAAGGGTGATGGATGGTGGGCCAGGGGTACGGCTACCTTGGGTTATTTTCCGTGCAACTTCGGGGAGCGATGACCGTTGGATGGGTGATCGCAAATCAGATGGTGTATATGCATATCATGCTATGTCAAATACCAAACAATAATGTGCGATGGGCGGGCGGTGTTGAAATAGTGACAGAGCCACATGTTGGGCGATGAGTGGAATCGCTCCGAAATAAAAAATACCGCCAGTCCTTAGAAAGTGGTACGATAGAAACCGATGGTTTATGAACAGTGCACAGGGACCATCGGGGCGGATAAAATATGGACTGTTGATCTGGCGGGTAAACGAACGGCTGAGATGCGATGAATGGGTGGTGAAACGGTTGAGCGATGGACGTTGCAAGGACGCGACGACCGTCCGATCTATACAGATCGACGGTGAAAAATGCGCCCGATATGGATTCTGCGATAAGCGCTTTTCCGGGCTAGCGCATGGTTTCGGCGCTCGAATCATGTGGTGGAGAAGGTCGAGGGGGCTGGCCTGAAGGGGGCTAAAACCCATATATGTACAAATGTGGGTTTTGGCTCATTTTTAATGCATTTTGAGGGTAGGAAGAGGCAACGATAGAGGAAACAAGGGTTTTTAAACCAAACAAGGGGTGGGTGTAGGATTAAAAGGGGATTATGGGGGGATTTAGAAGGTAAAAAGGGGAACTTTAACAAAGGGGGAAAAAGGGTAAAAAGGGGACATTTTGCAGGGATACAAGGGCCAAATGTAGGCCTTTTGGAGCACAGTTTTTTGCGATAAGAGAGGTTTAATAATGGGAACCAGCAGAGGGTATTTATGAAAGGAAAAGGTACAGGAAACTTCAAGGATGATGTGTTTTCAGAGGAAATGCATTCCTTGAAGGCTCAAAAACATTTTAGCCCCTTGTTTTCTTGTCAAAAATTTATAAAAAGCTAACAGTGGCTCCACATGGGGATGGCTTCTTCTTGAAGGAGTCAAGAATTCAGAAAATAAATCTTTGGTGTAGGCGAGATGCCTGGTAATTGAATCATTCTTTTCTTCTCTTGGATCAGCTACCACAAATTGTGAAGACATCAAATCAGCAGAAAAAATCTCAAACAATCTACCTACCCATCCTACAATCCTAGAATTTCTTCCAGGGTGCATTTAGACTAGCAGACCCTTTACATCATTTATTTTTTTACAAACAAGAAAATAAACCTATTCTATTTCTACCCTTATTACTCCATGAGACCAGATTATACTGTTGGTCTCATATTTTCTCTACCTAAACTAATATCTGCTAGGATTAAACTGTCTAGCAGACTTCTTCTCTACATTCTAAGACAGAAATTGAAAAACAGTCAAGCCAGGATTAGACTGTCTGGCTTGCTGGACTTTGCAGAAATTAAAACAACTAACTACATTCTCACAGGCTGAGCTTATCTCAGACTTCCTACCTACCCTACTCTAACCTGGAAATCTCTGATGTTCCAGGTGATAAAATAATACCAATGTAGCCAGTCAAGAAGCAACAAAAAAGGGTATGAGCACTGATTTCCTTTCAGAGATAACCATAGGGTGCTCTTCATGTGGTTCTTCAAAACTGAGGTCACCATCAGTACTGACCACTCCTGTTGAATTTGGCCCGTGCTAAGGATCAATGTTGGAGTATTTGAGCAAATTAGGGCCTCCATATATTCTGCCACATGATCAATGAACACATGATGTACAAGTTCTTCTTTTAGGCCCTCCATGATTGGTAGGCTATCTTTATCCTAGGCAGCTTTGATTATTGCTTCTTCCACTGCATCCTCAAAGTGGCTCTTGAAAGCCCATTCATCTTCTACTTGCACATCAAAAAGCCATGGAATTTCTTCTTTTTTAGGAGGGAGACTTTCCAAAAATGCTCTTGGGTCTCTGAACTGGTATGATTTCTCTTGTGAGTTTAGGAATTCAATCTCAGCTTCATACATTTTCACCAGTACTTCTAGAAAAAATTTATTCAGCTCAGGTTGATCATTGAATCTTGAGCTAGAACAGAAAACCTCTGGAAGGTATTTTCTTCTGATTTGGGCCAGTATACCTGATATTCCATAATGAAACTCTTCAAGGGGACTTAACTCAGAGTCTTCCATTGGTGGGAGTGATGTTGTAATGTGACTGGTCTCCCAATGGAGTCATGTGAAAACAAAGGTAATCAGCGGCCTACTGATCACCAGTGGAGTCTTCTAATCATTTAGGAACTGTGGAGTCACCAGGTGGATGATTTAAAATTTTACTGTCCACCGCAGTGATTTACCAAATCAAGCTTTTGGCTTTATTCCCCAGTGGAGTCACCATTATGTTGGGGTTCCTATGTTTTGGTAGATTTGGCAATACCAAAAGATAAGACAACTTCAAACTACTTTGAGACCTCAGGATCTAGCCCTCCTAGGTCCAGAGAGGGATATCTCTAATAAAACAAAGAATGTTATATCTTTGAAGCTCAAAATAAGATGTTAGGCTAGATGTGAAGCATAAAGGGGGGTTTTAAATGATTTGGTTGGTGAGTTGCTGGTTTTTCATGAGATCATAGACTGAGAAAATAATGGGAGAAGAGGAACAAAATAGCAGGATGTTTCAACAAAGAGGATAGGTCAATAAAGTGCCATCCATTGGGCTATGGAGTCATGAAAGGGAATTACTTGCAACAACTAGCCCAAGCTTTCAGAGGGCAAGTCATCTACACTAAAGGATATTTTTAGATATATGGTGGGATGGAACATTGAGGATTGAAAGTGAGAGAAGGAAAGCAACCAAATTTCTGTCTATAGATCAGGTCAGAGGTCATTTAACTCCAGACCTGCTTGGACATACTCAAAGGGAAAACACAGATAAGTTTAACATAGCCAAGGTCTATAGATCAGAGAAGGAATTTGAACCTTCAAAGCTTTGACACCAGCAAGAGATCTTAGAAAGGCTAGCTGGTTGCACAAGGATCCTAGTGGATAGGGCTAACTCTGATCCCTAGTGTTCCCAAATCTTCCAGCTTAAACCCAACAAGAACATCTAAGAACAGATTCATTTAATTCATACATCAGCTAGCAGGCAATGACATCCACTACACTAGTTAAATTAACTGAAATCAACCCTTAGATAACACATTTAGTAGAAAACATTTAAGGCAAGGAGAGCAGAGACATAGGGTACCTAACAAGGGTAAATCCTATGCCATATTTTTGATGCAAGCCAACAGAAAATGAAACAGTATGAGAATGTAATAAACAATGTTAGAAAAACATCACCAATAGTAATAGACCAGGATCCTGTGAAATGTGCTTGATTAATTGATGCAAAACCAGTCACATACATTGAGCTCAATGGCTAATACAGTCCATGATTTCTCCTCCCAGCTTACTACATACAAACTACTCTGCTGATTTCTCCCAAAATGTTCTAACAGTCGAAATGAATCCCTCTAACAGCAACAGCAACAACCTAACAACAACCTTTACAATATATTCTCGAGGATTCCTATAGGAGAAAATAATAACAGGGGTAGATGTAAACTTAAATGCAGCATTAAAAATATGAAGCAGCAGGAGGGCCGAGGCTCCATTCAGTTTAAATTCTGGGCGTTTATCTCTGGTACTCGTTGGATGATGGAGTGGTCTTCATCAAATTTACATTTACTCTAGGTATGTCTCTGGTGTACTGAACAAAATGCAGAACGATGATGCTAGGGTCTGCCATACTGTGTAACTAATGCACTGGTAGCATAGGATTGTTGTCAGGGCTGAAAAATCTCCCTAGAACACGGCATAGAATAAAAGCAATATGGATACTGTGTCCTTTTATGGAAGAACGTATTGCTGATATGAAAACCCTGATAGTATTATTTTCCCTGCATTGGACCTTCTGAGCGATCCACAGGGTCTTTGATTGTGGTACCTTGTCTTTGAATAATTGGATTAAGGCTCAAAATCTGCAATTACAGGCCTTAAACGCGCTATTTTTCCACTGATACTCTTTGTCGTTTTCATGATTTCCTCTGACTGAGAAATTTGTGCTTTAATGGCGCCGGAGAGGTGTCGCAGACACCTTTCTAGACATTTCCCTGTAATATCAGGCTCTAAATTCAGCTTCTTCTGCGCACTGTACCACCACAATAGTGAATATGAATCATGGCAGTTTTTCGCCACCTGTAACCATGAAAACATGAAAAAAATGTTAAGAAAAAGCATGCATGGAGGTGGTGGATGCAACGGAGATGGTGAGAATGGCTGTGAAGACTAATGAGATGGTGGAAAAGTGCAGGATTATGACGGAAAATGTAGTGGGAGGCTTGTAGAATGGTGGCACAACATTTTAATGTAAAATATTAAAACCTGGCCTGTGAACGCATATGTGTACATGGACGAGTGAGAAATATGATGAAACACATGGAATACGTGACGTGGCAGGAGCGGTCAACGGCGGAATCATGCAATCAAATCTGGACTGTCCGATCTCAGGAGGAGATCGATGGCTGAAAATGCATCAGAGGGCGATGGATTGTGGGCCAGGGGTATGGTTGCCTTGGGTTATTTTCCGTGCAACTTCGGGGAGCATGACCGTTGGATGGGCGATCACAGATCAGACGGTGTATATGCATATCTCGCTATGTTAAATACCAAACGATAACGCGCGATGGGGGGGGGGGGCAGTTTTGAAATAGTGACAGAGCCACATGTCAGGCGGTGAGTGGAATTACTCTGAAATAAAAAATACCTCCAGCCCTTAGAAAGCGGTGCGATAGAAACCGGTGGTTTATGAACAATGCGCGGGGACCACCGGGGCGGGTAAAATAAGGACTATTGATCTGGCAGGTAAACAAACGACTGAGATGCGATGAACGGGCGGTGAAAGGGTTGAGACGCAACGACCGTCTGATCTATACAGATCGACGGTGCAAAATGCGCCCGATATGGATTCTACGATAAGCGCTTTTCTGGGCTAGCACGTGGTTTCGGCGCCCGGGTCACGTGGTGGAGAAGGTTGAGGGGGCTGGCCTGAAGGGGGCTAAGACCCATATATGTACAAATGTGGGTTTTGGCTCATTTTTAATGCATTTTGAGGGTAGGAAAAGGCAACGATAGAGGAAACAAGGGTTTTTAAACCAAACAAGGGGTGGGTGTAGGATTAAAAGGGGATTATGGGGGTATTTAGAAGGTAAAAAGGGGAACTTTAACAAAGGGGAAAAAAGGGTTAAAAAGGGACATTTTGTAGGGATACAAGGGGCAAATGTACGCCTTTTGGAGCACAATTTTTTGCGATCAGAGAGGTTTAATAATGGGAACCAACAGAGGGGATTTATCAAAGGAAAAGGTACAAGAGACTTCAAGGATGATGTGTTTTCAGAGGAAATGCATTCCTTGAAGGCTCAAAAACATTTTAGCCCCCTGTTTGCTTGTCAAAAATTTATAGGGGGCTAACAGGAGACTTTATCTCATATATGATCCTTTCACTTATTACCTACTCCTACCATGTTACAAATAGCAGATAGGTCTAAGGTAAATCTAGAGGAGGTATTAGAAGACATTTTCGTGTCATTAGATTATTGGGAGTATCCTCCACACTTTCATTTTCTTCAACCTAAAACTAACTTGCGAGGGCATCCTTTCATCTTGGGGAGGTTGTGGCTAGCCACGACAGATGGCTACATAGGGTGTAGGTCTGGAAACATGAACAACAGTCATGGAGATGAAACAAAGCACATTAATTTGTATCCCCCTGCTAAAAGCCTCTTGAGATTAGAAAATACACATTGGATTGAAGAAGAGGAGCATTATTCTGAATGTACCCTGCTAGTTTTAACAACTTCCCAAGCCATGTGCCTTAAGGAAAATTCAGAAGAAAATTTAATAATTTTTTGTATTTCTAATCCTGATTTTCCGTGACATTTAGAAGGGAAACGTAGTCATAATTTAGATATCATTACAAATCTGCAATATTTTTATGAGCATAGTACAACATTTGAACTAAATTTAGCCTTCTTATCTACATTTCCTACATATTCCATGAATTAATGGGGGAGTAACGTAGCTAAATTTTTTCTTGGAAAATCCTTAAACATTAATTCTGCCTTAACTCCTGAACAAGAAAAATAGTTAATTCAAACATTGAAATTTCTTTCAGATACATTTGCATGGGAATATACAGAAATGAGGGACATTCACCTAGATACATGCATTCATCATATTTATATAGAATAAAATGCTAGGCTCATGAGAAAACCACAGAGAAGGATGAACCCTGCCTCAAGGGAAATTGTAAAAGATGAATTGCAGAAATTGTTAAATGTAGGGTTCATATATCCTATCTCAGATAGCCAGTGGGCATCTCCACTAGTTATTTTCCCCAAAAATAATTGTAAATGTCGAGTGTGTGTAGGTCATAGGGAACTAAACAAAGCTACATTAAAACACCATTTTCCTTTGCCTTTTATAGACCAATTCTTGGACACTTTAGCAAGGAAAAAGTATTTTTCCTTCCTATATGGGTTCAACGGATATAATCAAATTAGAATAGCTCCAAAGGACCACGAGAAGACAAAATTCACATGTCCCTAGGGTACCTATGCATATAAGGTATTATCATTTTGTCTATGCAACTCACCAGCCACATTCTAGTCGGCGGTCCCTGGTATTTCTCTGACATTTTGCATGACTGTGTGGAAGTTTATATGGAGGATTTTATAGTAATGGGTGATATTTTTGAAGAAGATTTACATAATATTGAAAAAAATTTGCAGAGATGTAGAGAAACTAATTTTTCATTAAGTAATGATTTTTTTTTTTATGATTATGATTGAGGGTATTGTTTTGGGTCATCATGTTTCTGCTGCGCGAATTAAAGTTGATCCGACAAAGATTTAAGATATTGTAGAGCTGCCCCACCAACCAGTCAAAAGGGATTTCGAATTTTTCTTCGACATGTAGGCTACTAAATAAGTTTTGTTGAAAATTTTACAAAGGTAGCCTCTCCATTGTTAAAATTATTGACTAAAGAATCTGAATTTCATTGGAATGATGAGTGTCAAAATGCATTTTATACACTCAAGGAAAAACTTTCTTCATCACCTGTTTTAAGAGCCCCATATTGGAAATTTCCCTTTCACATTTCCACTGATGCCTATGATGCATCCATAGGAGCAGTATTGGGTCAAAAGGAGGATATGGTAACCCATGCTATTTATTTTGTTAGTAAAAATTTAAATCCTATAGAACTTAATTACATGGTAACTAAAAAATAATTCCTTGTTGTAATTTATGCTACTAACAAGTTTATGCATTACATCATAGGTTATGAAGTTTTTGAACACACTGATCAGTTTTCCATTCGATATCTCATGAATAAACTAGTCGCTAATGGTAGGATCACTAGGTGGCTTTTGCTGCTGTAGGAATTTGACATCACAGTATTGGGAAGACTGGGAAAAAAAAATTAGGTAGCTGATTTCTTATCTAGGCTTAACCATGCAGGTGAGGATGTTCCTGTTAATAATAGATTTCCCGATGAAAATTTGTTTGCTATTTCTGTCGAAACACCTTCATTTGTAGATATGGACAACTACCTTGCTACAGGAAAGTTTCCACCCTACTTTTAATCTAATTAGAAAAAGAGGATTATTAGGAAAAGTGTTGATTACTCTTGCATTAGGGGAGATCTATTTTTCACTGGACATGATTTGATTATTCATAAGTGTATCACGGAGGATGAGATCTGTGACACCTTGAGAGCCTTTCGTGATGAACCTTGTGGAGGACACTTTGCAGACCGACGAACAACCTATAAGATCCTCTGCTTAGGTTACTACAGGCCAAGTCATTTTAAAGATGAAAAATATTATGTTCAGAAGTGTGTTAGCTGCGAAAGAATGGGGTGGCTGATACAATCAAACAAGATGCCTTTGCAGCACAGGTTCTCATAGAACCCTTCGAGATGTGGGCTCTAGATTTTTTAGGTCCCATCAATCCTATGTCCAAAGGTAAGAAGTACATTTTGGTTTGTATATATTATTTTACAAAGTGGGTGAAGGCAAGAGAACTGCCTAGAGAAACAGAGAAAGCAGTGGTATATTTTCTTTTCTCTAATATTTTTGTAATATTTGGAGTACCTAGGGAGACAGTTAGTGATCAAGGTGCTTAGTTTGTGTCCAAGCTTATGCAGGGAATTGTGAAAAAATATCATATTACTCATCAGAAGTCCACCCCTTACCATCAACAGGCCAATGGTCAAGTGGAATCAATAAAGAAAGTGTTGGATACAATCCTTAATAATAAAATGCAATTACATAAGAAGGATTGGTCTGATCGACTTCCAGAGGCATTGTGGGCTTACAAGATCATATGGAGAAATACCACTGGCTTCTCTTCGTATGAATTGGTGTATGGAAAGAAATATTTATTTCCCATTGAATTTCAGATTAGAACTTTCAAGATGGTAACAGATTTGGGTATAGACCTTGATGAAGCTCAACAACAGAGAATCTTGTAGCTCAATGAGTTGGATGAGATTAGGCAGGATGCTTTTCAGAATACTAAATTTATCCAACAACAACAGGCTAAATGGCATGACAGATACATTAAAAATAAGTAATTAAAATATGAAGACTCAACATTGTTGTATGATTCAAAATTTAAGAATTTTAAAGGGAAATTCAACACACATTGGCTAGGCCCCTATGAGATTGAGAAAGTTTTTTATAATTGATCTTTTCAGGTTAAAACTATTGATGATGGGAATGTTAACTTCTTGGTGAATGGGCACAGGCTCAAGCTATATAAAAAACCCCAATCTACAGAGTAATTTGTGGAAGAAATTTTGAAGAAGAAAGAGTTGGATATGGTGAGAGGAGTCATTCCTTCCACTACCTCTTCCTAATTTTCTTGTTGATACAATGAACTCACTTTGTTCCTCCTGGTGCTCGGTAAACCATGAGAGGAATGTTTATTTGGTATAGCTTTATTCCTTTTTCTGGGCTCAATGGACTAGTTACGGAAAAGGAGCCCCCTTGAAGTATTATTTTTCATTATTTAAAACTCTCTAAAATTTAAATCTGGTGAGCATGAACTGCAACTAGGCTCGTTAAAAATGCACGTTAGTATATCCTTTAGAATCCTCTCAATAAATTATGTTTTTTTCAGTTAATCTATAGATTTCTCATGTTGGACTGATGTGGGATTCCTTAATGCCCTCCTTCCAACAATCTTGGCCCATTAACATTAGCAAATTATCTGGGCACAAGATCAGAGCCTTATGATGCGTTGAAGCTTGTATACCCTAATGACAGGCTATCTCGCCAACAAAAATGGGGAATAATTATGGCTCCTTGACTGTTGGATCCTACAAGTAGTTTGACATGAGCTCATAAATTCACACCTGATAGGATGCATCGGGGTACCTTGGTCCTCATTCTCATTAACAGTGATGGGACTTGCATTGGTTAATAGTTGACCTCAATGGCTGGTAATCCAATGAGATCATTTCACGTTTGACATCAGCACCTTCATTGATGTGCAATGAACTATACATAAACGACGATAAATGATTTTTCCTGCAGAATGTTCAGCACTCACAACTTCATTTCCTGCAACAATGCCTTGGTTTCCTAAACAACAAAAAGCATTGACGAAACATAAGTTTAAATTATTTGATAAAGTATTGAAAATTTTATTATTGGTCGAGGTCTTAAATTGTGTGATCATACAACTGATGTACTTTTGAGTGGATTGTCATTCCAAGAAACAAGCAAACGTCATCGAAGAACTAGACCATTGGGAGGTAAGTTCGGTAAGGTACAAATAGTGACAGGAAACTTGCGGTAAGAGGTAATGATGCTTAAATTTTAAAAATTTGTATAGTTTAAGCTATGGTAACCCTTGCAGTAAAACATGGCCGTAAACCATTGCATCATAAATGAAGCTCCATGCCCAATCATCATGATTTTGAGATGACCTGCAAATGTACTTCCGGTATCCATTCCATAGGTTAGATTATGATGATAGTCATGATCACGACATGCTCTGAAGTCTCCATGCTCTCCGATATTTCCAATTTAAACATCTCTTTGTCGAATGATCCATTCCAAGTTTTAAACAACCACATTTCTATGAGCCTCATTCATTTTGTCTGTCCCATTTTTCTTTCACCATGTCAAGATTGTGCACCCCTATTCGGTTTGAGCTGTAAGGCCCTACGTTGTTGGAACCTGATCCTCACAGCAAGGTAAGATAGGAGAAAGCGAGGTGGTTGCCATTGTGTCAAAAATTCAGTGGCTACAATTTAGAAGTCATGAAATCGTTCGCCCTGAATCTGAACGGGGATAAGGCACAAGTCGGGAATGTTCAATTCCAACTAACATAGGATCTAGTGGCTCGAGCATGCAGGATATCATAGGACAGGGAATGTAAATTTAAGAACCAATGCTTTATTAAGGGAATTATGCATCCTTTCTCAAGAAGGAGCATCCAAACCTTGATTCGAGCAAGGATATTCTACAAGAATTTCTAAGAAGTATGTATCGACACCTGTTATTTTTCTTGCAGAAGCATATAACATGCACAGATCACTTCGGGCTTGCGTTTTTATTTCACAATAAACTTCTCGGACACTTTTGAACAAGCCTTTGGCCCTTTGAATTTTCAATATTATTTGAAGAAGTCTCTAATGAAAATGTCTACAACTTCTAAGGAAAGGGCAACCCACTTTGATGAAAACCTCTATCACCATGGGCTTCTAAAGGTCATCTTAATTTAGGTTTTGCAAAAGAAGAAAAATACATGGGAGGATTTTCTGGCTGATAATTATTTCATGGAGGACAAAAAATCTGATCCTTTAGATCCCCAGGAAGAAGAGCCAGCGGAAAATACAAGGAAAAATCCACGGACTCATGGAACAAAGACAAAGGAGAATGAAGAAGATGAAGAAGTGGTGGTGATAGGGGAGACTACATGTAAAAATCCCAAGTTAAAGGACACTTCTACCCCCTCTAACAGACTCAGAAGGAGCCAACTTGGATACAAAGGATAGAGAGAAAGGGCGGGTACTGCCCAAGAAATTTGATAAAAAGAAAGGAAAACTCCACAGCTCGCCTAAAGGGAAGGAAAAGGTGGAGACAACTACATTCATTGATGGAGAAACAATGTCCTTCGAGGATACCCCGTTGCAGGAAAGCGAGAATGAAACAACAAAAGAACAAGAGGACCTTCATTTGCCTCAATCTTCCCAAGGACATGATGAAGGGGAAGTAAACCCCCAAAATAAGTGGTATCTAAAATAGTTAGAGGATATTATCACTCAGCTCATGGTTTCAAAATGGGCCTTGCGAAAGGAGAACAAAGCTAAAGAGAACAACCTTCGCATGCAGAAAAAACATGAGGAATGGCACAAGAAGGCAGCCGGAATCATGAAAGAGAAGCAAACTCAGATTGACCATTTGAAGTATGAAAATGAGATTTACAGGGGTCAGGTTCAAGTGTAGTCTAGTAGAGCCTAGTTGGATCATTTAGTTGTAGTAGTTGCAACCCAGGGCAACGACTAATTTCCTGTTTTGGAGGGTGCAGCATTTGTTCTTTCATAAGGGACATGCAAGAAAGCAAGTGTGGAGGAGATGTTGAGTCTCCATTTTTCCTAATTTCGACACCTTTCTTAGACCTTATTTCTCCCATTTTGACCTCTCCTTACCACCTAATATACTTATTTTAGTTATATCAGCTAGGTTTTGGCCAAAAAGGTACTATAGGCTTGAGGTATTCAAATTAACATAAAAAGTATCATTTTTACCTTTAATCTTAAGCATTCCTTAACTAGTTGTTTCGTTATTTAAATTATCATGACAACTGATCTAAGAGACTTATGCAGATTTTCTTTGATCTGAAACAACCCCAAAATTCCTGAAGACAGCTCGTGTGGATGCATTTCTTGTAGACACTCCAGGAATCCTGTAGTGGATTTCCTATAGCGGCTCAGATTTCCTGCAACAAAATTAACAGTTACATATGTTCCACTAGCTACCAAATCAAACAAGGACATGGGTTTTATGGGGAATTATTTGTACATGGACGTTGCCCTATTGGACATGCCAAATATTCTTTCAAAACTACCCATATTCGCAAACCTCTTCTCGTTGGCCACATGAGGAGTAGATTCTGCCTTGTAATGAAAATTGTCTAATCCATGATTTCAATCATTTATTAGACCTAGCTTAGCTATTTTTGATGATATTGTACTTGCGTTGATAGATCCTAGTTCAGATTAACAATTTCGTCATTCAAGACAAATATGGGCATTCAAACTTGTATAAATTTGACTGTGTTTTATGATGTGAGGAGTTGGTTGGGTTGGGATTTGTTGATAACATATATCAGATTGTAATCAACTGTAATATTTCAGATTAATACAATATTTCATGTTTTGTCTACTCTACCGAGCAAGAATATTTAATCTTACAAGGGTTGTGAGTGAGGGAGGGCCCCCTTCATTCACAACTCCCTTAGTTGTGTGTGTGTGCATTTTTATTTCTGTTATGCAGTAATAATTCTTTTATTCAGCTAATGTACTCTTTCTAAAGTTTTCAGCAGCAATTATCAATTGATTAAATGGTTCAGTTCTAGTGTTAAATGTGTGGATTTCATTTAATCAAGTTTGATTTGTATTCTGAAGTTGATTTCTTTCTTGCTGTAAGTTTGATCTCATATATTTTATGATCACATCAGCAAGACTAAAAGTTGTAGAGGGATTTCCAGATCCACTCCATAGCCTTTGCTGCAAAATGTGGATTCAAAAAAGAGGAATTAGTTTGATGAGTGATATATTGGTTTGATTAGTAAACACTACAAGTATTAAGCCTGCATATATTTTGCACATAATCTCATAATTCTACCTGCCCTGGGTTGACAATTTATGATTGAAAAATTATAAGCTTATAATCTTACTCAACAATTATTATTCTAGCTATCCAACCCTAACATATTGGCCATATGTGACCATCTGAACAAGGATAAATATAAATATCCCTTCTACCAATAACATATTGATTCAAAGATGGATTTTTAATACTAATATCTCACAAGATCCCTTTTTGAAATTTGTTTCTTCGTTTGAAATGGATTGACAATGTTTTAGAAAAAAATCCAACAAATATCCTTATATGATAGTGTCCACATAATAATTAACGATATGGGACATATAATCCAATACATGGTCCTCATTTGTCAACAATTTCGCCACTTTGTCTCAAGATATCTTCTCTTCTTTGGAAAGATGACATAATAGTATGTTCTAGATCTTTCAAAATGGAGAAATCTTCACCTATGTTCCTCTCCTTTATGCCACATGTGATGTGAATTCAAATTGTCATCTTCTTGACATTGGGAGTTCTTATTTTTTAAATTTGACCATTGACTATGTCAAGAAAACCCTCCAAAACATTATTACATGATGTGAGATCCTCTTAATGCCCGAATCTAGTGAAATGTGACAAGTCATCCAAGATACCTCTAAATATTTTATTTGTGCCTTGGGAAATGTGAAAGTTAACTCAATAGAAAACATGCATAAAAAGTTGTAGCCAAGTGTCCCAAATGTGATATTTTTCCACTGGTGCAATTGTGCTTCCAAATTTGCGAAATCAACAAAAAAGCACACCTTAAATACATGAATTACTCTAAACACGTGGAAGAAAAAATAAACCATTACCCTAGTCTTTTATCTTGGCAATTTGGCCATTTTGTCACAAGATATCTTCTCTTCTTTGGAAAGAGGACATAAACAAGCTTTTATATGTTTCTAAATGGAGTAATATTCACCATTGTCCTTCTTCTTTACACCACATGATACAAATTCCAATTTTCATATTCTTGACTGTAGCATTCTTCTTTTATACATGTGACCCTTGATTATGCCATCAAAACCTCAAAAATATTCTTAAAGGATGGGAGCTCCTCTTCATGCATGAAGCTAGTAGAATGTGACAAGTTATCCAAAATTCCTCCAATTATATGATTTGTTCCTTGGGAAATGTGAAAAGTACCCTCAATGGAAAAGCATGCATAATGATGTGCAGCCAAGTGCCATAAATGTGAAATGTTTCCACCTGTGCAATTATGCTTCCTGATGATGCTCAAACCGACACCCTAGTTGTGCAAGGCTCACATGGTGTCACTTTAGTTCAACTCAGGGTTATTTCCATTATCACCTTAGAAATGACTCCTCTCACTTTGGATTTCTTATTGAGTCTTTGGGTATTCCCAAAGCGCAAATTTATGGGGTATTTTATGTGACTAAATCACTAGCACTGGAAACCATCTTTCCATTGGATGGTTAAACATCTTGATGCTTCCTATCCTATTGACCACAAATTTTGTATTCATTACTACTTTCATCATAGCATCTCCAATTTCTCTATCAAAACAATATTATCTTTCAAGCCATTATTCCTGCCTTTGCAACTGTCAGCTTTCACTTCTATCCCATTGGGGAGGTAACTTTCGTCAATGAATGGCTACAAAACAGGTGTATAAAATCATACTAGTGGGATTCAATCTATTCTTATGATGTAATAAAACAATATATTGAATTCGTCTACAATTTTGTGGAAAAAAAACATGATCGCACAATCACATATAAGCAAGAGAAAGAAATAAATCAATCGCACAAAACAAGATGTATCTCAGGAAAGAACATTACCTAAAACACCACTATATGTATATTTTATAAAGTCAAGGATCATGAAACAATACAATGCTTTTTCTCTCAAGAGAAACTCCTGCACTCTGCCAATTGTCTCACACCGATCTTGGAAAAACAGGACAATTACTTAGCCAAATCTCAGCCTCTAATCAACCTTCCTTTCTCACGTATTCCATGAAGATTTGTTGGCCTATTAAATATTAAAATTCCTTGGTCTGATTGCGAAATACTTCCTAGGCATCCATCTGACTCTATAACTTACTTGTACAATTTTCTAATTATACACCTGATAGTTATCATCCTTTTAATGTAAGTCTCAACTGGGTCTTCCTTAGATCTGACACGCAACAACTATGTATAGTGAATTATCAATTAATTTATTGATCACTCATTGTGAATTAAATCATATTTAATTCACTCGACCTATCTCTAGCTCGTCACTCAGTTAGAACTAGTTAAACTAATTTTAGCCTAATTAATTGAGTTAACTAATTACAAATCATGCATAACAATAATTGGACCCTGTTAAATCATAAAATCACTCTACATGCCTCCTCTTTGACCCTCAACTCAATTTTCCTAAGCTAACTCAATGTTTTTAACTTAGTTAACTAATACAAGTTGTTATGAGATGAAATTACATTTTCTCTTCCAAATTAATTAAGGGAAAATTAAATCATAAACCCTCTTGGGCTGCCATTTTTTGTTTCCATTTCAACACTCCCTCTCAACAAGAAAGGGATTATTTGTTACCCTGATCGTATCTCTATGGAATTCTAATTTTCTTCTTTCCAATGCCTTCGACAAGATGTCTACATCTTGCTCCTCTGTGGGAATGTACTCTAATGACATAATTGTCCTCTAAACACAATATCTGAGATGGTTATACCAGATATAAATATGCATGGAGCTGTCATGGAATACTGGATTAACCAAGAGTTTGAGGCAACTATGGTTATCAAAATGTATCATTTTCAGATCCATTTGTTAACTGAAAAAACAAACAAGTATATTCCTCATCTAGATAGCCTCGTGTGATGTCTGACTGGCAGCCCTGTACTTTGCCTCTGCTGAACTAACCACAACTGATCTTTTTTTCTACTGTAGCAAGAAAATACTATTGATCCTATGTTGAAGATGCACCTTGATGTGGTCTTCCTGTCATATGGACTCCCTACCCAATCTCCATTTGTGAAGCCTTTAAGCTTCACTCTCTATGTATTTCTATACCATAATCCATACGCTGTAGTTCCCATGAGGTATCTCAAGACATGCTTCCCTACCTTCCAAAAGAGCTTGGTCAACTTATCCATAGATTGGCTTAGTTGGTTAACTGCGAAGCATATGTGTGGTTGTGTTTTCATCAAATACATGAGTGAAACCACAAGTTTCCTGTAAACAATAGCATCCACTACTTCGCCTAAAGTAGCATCCTCCTTCCTCTAGTCTCCTGCAAGAGTAGTCTCCATGGGTTTGATGCCCTGCATGTGGAACTTCCTAAGAATATCCTTGGAATACTTTCCATGAGATAAAAATAGCTTCCCATCTCTTTTCCATATTTCCAATCAAAGGAAATAGTGCAAGAGCCTCATGTCCTTCATCTCAAATTCTCTTGCAAGATCCTCTTTGCAAGAATTTATGAGCCGCACATCACCTGCCAGTATCATATCATCGACATAATGTACAATAATCAAAATCTTACCATCAACCACAATATGATATAGGTTTGAATTTTCTTCACTCTTGGTGAAGCCCAACCCAGTGAAATAGCTGTCAACCATGGTATACCAAGTAGGAGGTGGTTGCTTAAACCCATACAATGCTCTCTTGCATCTTCACACATGCAACTCCCTGTCTAAGGTATCAAACCTTTCAGATGCTCAATGTACACTTCTTCCTCAATAACTCCTATTGTAACATATTTGGTTTTGATAAGTTAGATATTTCAAGAAGGAAAAAAAAAATGTTAGACAAAAAATAAAAAATAGAAAAAGAAACAAAATAAAGAGTGAAAAAATAAAATAAAAAATAAAAAATGGGATATAATAAATAAAAAAATAAGAAAAATAGATAAATATTTTATTCCCGAAAGTCTTGCTGAGAAAATTTAAAATATGCCATATTAATAGTTTAATCGCATTTAATTAGGAATAAAATTTAATTAGTGTGATTGTTAAAACATGATTTAACGAGAAAGCCCATCTGAGAAGACTTTTTTTTTTTTTTTTATTAAACCATTGCCATTGTGAAATCATCGTGATCTACACTCCAAAGTAATCAACGGATCACATGTGCTTTGCAACCCCTAGCCCATCCCATGTTTAGTCAATAGGGGGGTTGCGAAAGGAAGGATTCCCCAAAACTGTCTTCGCCACATGCCTTCCCTTCATGCATTTCGCACCCCTTCACTCTAATACCACAAACCATGTCCCCCCGCCCCCCTGTGAAAAAAACTCCCACTCATTCAAAATATGTTACATCATCTCGCGCCAAAACTCACGGCCACTCTGATTCTACCAAGTGTCACCTCTTTCCACCAATCACGTCTTTTCAATGGTAAATTATTCGTTAATCATTAATTTCCTTCCCCCGCTCCTTCATAACAAATAATTTCACTAATAAATTACATTATTCGAAGGTATAAAGCTCATTTGTTTAAAAATAAGTAGTTAAGATATGGCTTGTCTATCCATCCCACTACTGTTGTAACCATTTGTAGGACTAAACCACCACACCAGTCACAGAGCTGAATCAAAATTTTTCACACCAAGCCATCTTGAGGATCTTCATGACATCTTTCACAGAGAAAAGAAAATCAAACTATCTCCTAGTAAATATATTATTTTCCCTTTCCTTCGCAACTATGTCTTAGAAAAAGGAATTGAGGAACACTGATAATCCCATGCTTCCTCCTCCTGTTGACATAGACCATGAGCCTTTGGTGAAACAACATTATAAAGTTGCAAAAAAAAAAATTTGAGTTCGATTTATTATAACTCCACAATTTGTTAAAACATAATTTCTTGGATTCAAATGATGAATTAAACCTATGGTAATCATCTATCCCCTAGTTTAGATTTTCAAAAACCTTTTACTTCCCAGAATTTGTTGTGTGGTGTCAGTTTAGATATATCCCAAGTCAAAGAGAAATAATTTCTCAAAACAAAGAATTCTTGTTCACCATTACCACTGAGTCAATAAATAACATGTTGCAAGTCCAAAATCTAAAACCTTGCATCCATTTTCTCCACAATCCCTCATGGATATCTAAAAAAAACTAGATTTTCCTCAAAGAACTAAATTTTTTGAAACATTCTTGCTAGAAGATGCTCAATTTCCTAAAGCCAATCCACCTTATCAATAATCAATGTTTCTAGAAATGACCAAGAATATTATATCCATTTTTGCATGCCTGTTAGATTATCATTCCGATCAATGGGTCGATGAGGCCATAATTGGTTTCTTGTCATTTTTCTCATCAAATGAAATGTATCTTATCTTCAACTACAATCAATTCTTGGAAGATTCAATTCATGATCAATTCATGAAATTTACCACAGAAGGAGTGTTCAAATATGCCTCTGTTTTAGTTTATTTGTTCCTATTTTATTAGTTATATAGATTCTCTTTTTCTTTGCAAACGATGGGCAATCAAGGAAATCCACAATCAATAATCCAATGGACATCATTAGTAAGAAACAATACCACTGAATATACATTCAACAACGTTTTGGATCACTTTTTACATGTGGTCATAAGTCTATTAAATGGTGATGCAGAACCAAGGATGGGATTGAAATTAAAATAGTCCTTCATTTAAGTGAGAGAACTAAAAGAGGAGATTGGTACTTGTACCAAAATTATATAGAAATCAGAGTATATGGATGTGCGTTACCGCCATATAGATTGCCTAAATTTTCCCCCCTTCGAATATTTTCTCTAAAATACATTAGGCAAATGATTAACATGGATCAGCTCCATTGTGTAGCTACAAGGAAAAAGGCCTAATTGAAAAAGAAGACTCAAATAGGGTATTTTATTTGTAATAATATATCAAGAAGGAAGGATACCGATGTACTGTTGAAACTAATGAATTTCAAGATCAGTTTCACCTGTTCTTATGACCCACTATGAGTAATTTCTAAGTTAAGGGTAGAGAAAAAAAACTACCCCATATGCACACACTCCTAGACCTGAAATAGAGAAATACATGAACCAGGATGAATGGCAAGAAGATAGATTGTAGGAAGTAAAAGAACATAACATATCGGCAAAAATATCTCAAACTCTAGTGTCTAAGGAAAATTAGGACAAAATACAAAGGGAAAGTGATTCCCCTACTGTCTAACAGATCTCAACGAAAGAATTCGACATATACAATAAGAGGCAAAATAAAAATAACACAGATGAATAACGACAAGAAGATAATACACAACAGCATCCAATTGTTTTGACAGGGCCATTTGTACCTTCATCCTCTACAAAAGAAGGAATAAATGTTAGATCTCCTTCATCCTCTCAGGATGCATCATCATCACAAACAGGGGAAATGCTAGAAAACCAAAAGGATCCAAGCACATTTTCAGTCTACAAATAAATAAAAAATAAGAATGAAGCTTTGAAAGCTTCCACTTATACTCATTTTTGGAAGCAGACAACTACTTCACAGCATAGGCTTCTTTCAACCTTTGATACAGAAAAGGGAATAATGCAAATTTATTTCTTAGAGTCGAAAGTTACTCATCCTAGAACTGTAGATGATTATACAAATCGATGTTATCTTTTAATGAATATTTAATTCATCCCATTGACCAGATAGATCTGCACAAATAGTCTGGCGAAATGATATTTTATTCTCTCACAAACTCAGCTGTGGTAGCATCCAGACTACAAAGTGAAAAATGTCCAATCTGAACTGAAAATAGATAAAATATATTCTCTAGCCAAAGATACAAAGATAAAATCATTAGAATATTTAGTGATAAAATTGGGATATGATCCCACTGATGTGAAAGAAACAAAGGAGATTATCAAAAGTAAAAAATACATACATAGCTGCTTTGAGAAAAGAACTCAAACTAGCAACAACAGAAGATCCACAAACTAAAGAAGTAGGAGAGTTGGAAAAGGAAAAATAATATATGTTTAAAATCATGATTGATCAAAATGTATAGATAGCTAGAATTGAAAAAGAACTTGAAAGACTCCTGAAATAAAAAGAGCAGGAAAGACCTGAACAAAATGGTGCCCTAAAAATAGTTCAAATTACAATAATTGAACTGACAACAGTTCTACCTACAACCACTTCAGCATGTGAATCTACATCAACAAGTACAGATCCA
This sequence comes from Pinus albicaulis, assembly GCA_034641835.2. NCBI lineage: Eukaryota > Viridiplantae > Streptophyta > Pinopsida > Pinales > Pinaceae > Pinus > Pinus albicaulis. Next base: position 267,252,672 of record CM076576.1, read on the forward strand.
ACAAAAAAATTGAAAAAATAAATGGAATATTTTTCCATTAAAGGAAAAGAAATTGAAAAGCTGAATGCTCAACTTACTAATATTCAAGAGCAGAAATTGAAAATAGATAATGCCCATCTGGGAGAATTTCAGAAAACACACAAGTTGACTAAAAACATTGATGCCTTAGAAAATAAGTCTCTTATTGTTGATACCATATTACAAGCCAAAGAGAACATCTGGATAGAAATCAATGAGGCCATCATTAAAATCTGGCCTTCAATCAAAATCATCTTTGAACAAGATGAACTGGTCCAAAATTATGGAGTAATTGTAAATTTAAATAAAGAATTGGGTATGAAACCAGGTAGAGCCACAACTCTTATTAGGATTCTAAATTCTAAAACCAAGGAAGAATTAAAATAATTTGATATAGAAGACAGGACATAATCCATTATGGAAGTGAGAAAGGTTTTCGGTAGCAGAAATCAGATGTTGCAATTGGAAAACAAGTGCCACAATCTAGAATCAGGAATCCAGAAATTTCATAGAAAGTTCTTTGTTTTACATGAAAAAGGGTTTCATTGATTAAAGGGAATAGGAGATAAAATTACTAATTTGAATGAATATTATTATAATTTCTATTCAATTTGCAAAGATAAAGCATTCAATATAGGAAAAGCTCTCATGGAATGCACTAGTTATGATTTACTTATCAAACATGAGATAAGGTATTTATTTTTTGTTAAGCCTACCTTTCAAAAATATATTGAGGTCGATGAAAAATTTAGAAAATTACTCAAGTATATAGTTCCAGATGAAGAAACTTGGCAAGAATTATGCAAATTACTGAATTAATGAGTCAGCAGGATAAGCAACAAAGAAACTGTTGGAAATACTGAGAGGGGGGTGAATCATTATTCCTTTAAATTTGTATTATTATTAATCTTTTAGAGCATTAGTTAATCTTTAATTATTATCAATGTTTGTACAGTGATAGCAGTAAACAAAAGGAACATAACTTCACACGGTTTTCAAGGTGGAAACCATCTCCGGGACAAAAACCACCTGAATTCTTGTCTAATAATTCTTTAATATTCAACTCCAATTGAAAATAAAGCTCCAAATTCCCAGAATATAGAAAATAATTCTTCTCCAGCTCCCATTGGATAGATGCTCCAATCCCCGAGATTATTTAGTAGTCAACTGAATGGATTCCCCAACATCGAATGAGCTACAACTCACCCTAGCACCACCCTACCACCCTATATAAGAATAAAAAAAGAATGGTATCCCATACCAGGGAAAGTGGTCCACTTTACGATGATATAGAATGATGTATAAGAACAAGACACAGTAGACCATAACCCCAACTATGACACAACCACCTAATGATCATCCTAGACCTCTCGACACTACCTCTTCAAGTCTTGGCAGATAGACACTTGTACAATTTTTACAATGATGCATTTACAATGACTTAATACAATGATACCTTTACAATGACTGTATGCAGTGCTTCCCACTTGAAGACTTCATGTGGTGAAATTCTTGCTACTATTCTGCACCTTGATTTCTACTCTTGTCATGCTACCCTCTTGTCATGCTACCTTGCTTTGCTTTTATGCCCTAGAAAGTCTGGTCCTTTGCAGCCCTTGAAAACACATGATCTAGCTTTTTCTTGCCTTCTAGGAGCTCAATATTTAATCTCATGTATCTCTGGTATTTCAGATCCCCAATATGTGATTTTCTGTCCTGTAGTATTTATTTGAGTCTTCCGATCCAAAGCCACAGGTCTGACCCAATTTGGATTCTTCAAGGGAGTGTTATGCCCAATCTCCCACAATGCCCTAATTATGGACTGGTTCAGTAGAGCGAACTTGTATGGTGTGCCACATGTGGTTGTTTCTTCATTTAGCTCTGAAATTGATACATTGAAAACTAAAGTATTTGCACTATCCATCACTTTTTACATAATTCAAATCTGATACTAAGAGAGAGAGCTATGACTATTTTCCCAAGGTCACTTATTTGAGATGAAGTTCAGGAGCCTGCAAAAACATTGACTTCCACAGATCATATCTCCGAAAATATTACATACCTTGATCTAAAATTTTTATAGAAGCTTCCTCAAGATTTCGGCTTCACCTCATAAACATTTCATTTTCTTAACCTTCATAGGAAAAACAATTATAGCACAAATTCCACGATGACTTGTTTCAGGTATAAAAATCCTTGCATGAGAAGGATATGAGGATCACAAGTTATAAAAATTCTTAGGTTGAGAGGGTCTTCAACAAGTGAACATGGGAGGGATTTTATGAACTTGAAAATTATTAATTATTGACTTTTCAATGACCCATGGGGTTTTATCCCACTAACTGGGGTTACAAAATTCAAACATGAATATCTCTTAAGCCATGAAGAATTACATGGTGTGCCATATATCAACGGAAACATATCGGCAAGTAGAAACCATAGAAAATATTCTTGACCCAAAATATAGTAAATTGGTAGGTCAAAATTACCATGTAAGATTAGGGTAGCCTCTGGTTCTGCTTGGGGTGACATCAATGACAACCACTGATCAAAAATCTCCCCCTTTAGAATTTATGGCAACACAAGTACTCCCCCTATGATCATGGCACCTCTTCCTACATCATTCTCTGCCCTTTTGACATGAATGGAAAAGGGTAACTCCCCTTGAAAAACAATTATCCTGCAGACTTGTAAACACTTCCACTCCCCATTTATATTTTGAATAAGGAAAATCTAAGGAGAACTTGGGAGAATCCCAAGCTTTTTGAAAAGACATTCAAATGATTCACGAGTACTCTTATGATCATCAACGTTTCCAGCCTAATCTATATCTGTAAAGGCTTGAATAATGAGACTGTTACCCTTGGGATACCACAAGCCATATTCTATTGTTCCCTTTATATATCTAAGAATTCTTTTGACGAAAATAATATGTGATTCTTTTGGTTCTACTTGGAATATTGCTACTTGTCCAACTGCTTGCATAACATCTGGCCACGAGGCTGTTACATATAGAAGACTACCAATCATATATCTGTACAACCTCTTATCCACATCCTTAGGTGAGTCTTTTATGCTCAATTTGCTACCTGTTACCATCAGAATAAAGGTGGGTTTTAAATCTTCCATTTTGAATTTCTTTAGCATTTCCTTGATTTACTTGGCTTGACATATAAATCTTCCTTTCTCTTGCTAAGATATTTGAAGCCCTAAGAAGTATGTCAACTCACCAAGTAAAGACATCTCAAACTCAATTTTCATCTTTGTTAAAAAGGTCTTACTTAGTCAATCATCATTGCTACCAAATATTATATCATCCTATTTAGCTAGTAGGCATGCTTTAGTTGCTTCATCTATAACATATATGTCGTTTTGAGCTCGACTTGCTATAGCCATAATTTCACCATACCTGCCTTTCCTGATTTCAAAATTTGTAGAGTTGAATAGTATTTTGTGTCCTTGATCACACATTTGTCCAACACTAAGAATATTATGATTCATGTCTTCAACCAATAGAACATTATTGGCTAGAGCATCTTTGCTTCCAAGAGTGACGATACCTGATCCTATAACATTTGAAGATCCATCATTCCCAAAGGACATGGTTCCATCCTTCTTCTCTTTCAAAGATACACATTTCTTTCTATCTCCAGTCATATGCGTTGAGAAACCGCTATCAACATACCACACATATTTGTTGTTTTGAGCCTTGAGAATGAGAGGACAATTATTAGTCTTGTTCTTCTTTCATGTTCATTCGTTCTATGGCTTCAAAGATTCTTATGGAGGATTTTCAAGTTTGAAGTCTCTGGCTATGTGTCCAAAGTTTTTAAATTTGTAACATTCAATATTATTTATTAAATGTTCAAATCTATTGATGTTTTGTTGAGACTTGGGAGGTTCATATTTCATAGATCTCGTGGAATTGTATTGGTTCCTAGGGTACGTGTGACATTCTAAAACTTTATGACCAAATTTTCCACATGAATAAAAATAGACATAAAAAATATGTTGGTACGTGGACGGAAATATTCATCGAGGAATTGTCTTCCAAGGTTGTTCTTGCAAATATTTTCCGATGAAATCTACATGCATGTCAGATCTCATAGATTCATTGTATTTTGTTGTATAAGGTCCTACTTCTTCTTCTTTGTAAGTGAGGCCAGTTCTATTATAGTAAGATCGTTGATTGTTGATGATTTCTTCCAATGCCCTTGAGTTGTTGGCATAGTGTTGGAAATTTTTTCCCTTCCTCAGTTCCTTATGCAGTGATAATACTTCGGATTCTAATGCTTCCCTTTCTTGGTTGATTTCTTCCAACTTATTTTGAAGTGACTTATTTTGAGACCTTGAACTTGTTCTTAAAGAGTATTGGAACGGATCTTCTCAGCCTTGAGCTCTTTTATAAGCTTGATTGCCTCCCTAGGAAATTATTATATGGTCAACCCTTCTTCTTTGTTGTTTGATACCTCTTGTTTAATGTGCTTGGCCATAAAAAATACTCTCCCATTGGCTTCCTCTTTGTTGTCATTGTCTTCATCGGGTGATGAACTATCTTATTTAGATAGAAAGTTACTTTTGAATCCTTTATTTTTTTCTTTCCTTGTTGAATTTATTAAAGCCTTTCTTTTCTTTTGAGTTGCCATCACTTCTATTTGGACTTTTTGCTGCGAAATGCCCAACCTCACCACAACCGAAACATATCAATGGAAGTTTACCCTTTAATTTTCCCTTATCGATTTTTAGTTTTCTCATAAAGTAAGAATATTATCCATCTAAAAGACCTTCTTCATCATATTCCTTTTCTTCACACTTGAAGCTACAGGTCTGTGCCTTTTAAGGTTGTTTCTCCTCATTGGTTTTCTTAGATGCAGCGAACGCAGTTTCTAGATGCGAAGTACCCTCTTCTTCATCAAGTCTCATTTCATATGATATGAGCACTCCATGTAATTCCACTTTGCAGAGTTTGTCCATATTTTAAATATATTCTAAGATCGATACCTTTGGGTTGAATATCCCTGGTAACATTCTAAGAATCTTTCATATAATAGTATTCTCATCAACAGGCTCCCCCAATCCTTCGAGAGTGTTGGTTATTTCATCAACGTGGTGGAAGTATGCAACAATGTTATCTTATTTCATTATGAGTTGCTCAAATTTTTCTCTATATATTCGAAGTTTTGCTTCTTTGACATTTGAGTCACCTGCATATATATTCTCAAGAGTGTACCATACATTTTTGGCAGTTTTACAACCCGAAACCTTATGATAAGTAGATTCAATAAGTCCACTAATAATAATATTCTTTGCTTTTGCATCATTTACCAAATTATTCTTATCTTGTTCATCCGTAGTTGATGTAAATCCATTTTTCATAGTGTCCCATACTTCATAACCTTGTGACATGAAATATACCTCCATTATTCCTTTACAGAGTGCATAATTATTTTCATTGAATAGAGGTATGCCATTATTAGTATGATCCATGACCTCCTTCCATATGTTAAACTGCTATTGAAAGAACCAAGCTCTGATACCAATTGTTGGAAATACTGAGAGGGGGGGTGAATCAATATTCCTTTCAATTAGTATTATTATTAATCTTTCAGTGCATTAGTTAATATTCAATTATTATCAGTTTTTGTACAATGATAGCAGTAAACGAAAGGAACACAACTGCACACAGGTTTTAAGGTGGAAACCCTCTCTCGAAAAAAAACCATCTGAATGCTTTTCTAATAATTCTTTAATATTCAAATCCAATTGAAAATAAAGCTCCAACTTCCTAGAATATAGAAAATCACTCTTCTCCAGCTCCCACTGGATGGATGCTCCAACACTCAAGATTGTTGTGAAACCAGCTCCAAAAATATAAGAAAATAGATATCAATGCCTTAGAAATAAGTCACTTCGAGGGGGCAACCTCCAATACATTACATGAATGAAAAATTCTTGGATGATACAATTTACAAAACCTCCTTTCTATATATAGGAGTCCATGTGGCCATAATGTAATCCTAGCCGACCTAACAATAATAATTTAAGGGCACAATAATAACAAAATGGGGGTTATAAGGGTACAATAATAACAATAAGGGGGTTACACTAATAACAATAAGGGACTATACTAGCAATATAGGGACCTAACAGGCTCCTCTCCTTCAAAAGGTGTTGTCCTCAACGCTTAGTAGCTCGTGCTTCTATATAAAATTATCATCCTCCCATGTAGAATCTTCAAGTAAGTTTCTTCCACTTAATGAGATACTTCCTAAATCGACGATTCTATACCGTCGAAGTTATTTTTCTCAAGGACCTCTTCGTAGTTCCAATATGATTTTTTCCTTCCTCATCAAGTTCTCGCAATATTGTTTGAACTGGAATATTTTCACCTATAACCTTATTTAAGCATGAAACATGGAAAATTGGATGCACTCACGAAGAAGCAGGAAGCTCCAATTTGTATGCCATAGTACCAATCTTTTGCAACACCTTGTAAGGACCATAATACTTTGGCTATAATTTATTATCCTTCTTAGCTTGCTTGAGGGAGACATTTGCATGGTTGTAGCCATGTACCCACACTACATCAAAATTCTCTCACAGGTGATGTTGATCTCGCCTATTGTTTCATTTTATTTGTGTTAAATTGTAGTTATCCTTTAAGAGTTGGAGAAATGTTGATACTCGATGTGATCTTCCACTGCTTGAACCTTCGAATTTTATCTTAAAGATGATGTGATGGATGGTGGATGATATCCATAAAGTGCCATAAATGGGGTAAATTTTGTTGCAGTGTGGAAGGAAGTGTTATACCACCATTCAATGAGAGGCAACCACTTGACCCATTGTGTTTATTTATCAGATACAAAACAACAAAGATATCCTTCCAAACATTTATTTTCTATCTCTGTTTGACCATTGGATTGAGGATGATAAGATGAGCTATGAGCTAATTGAGTACCCAAACAAGAAAATAACTCTGTCCAAAAATTTCAAGTGAAAATGGGAACTCTGTCGCCCATAATAGCCCTTGGGTTTCCATGTAGCTTCTTAATTGTGTCCATAAATGCAATAGCAACTGTACTCACTTTAAATGGATGAGATAATGCACAAAAGTGTGCATACTTGTTAAATCTATCAACTACCAGCATGATGACAGTCCTTCCTTCAGACTTAGGTAAACCTATGATAAAATACATTGAAATATCCTCCCAATGTTTACCTCGAATTGATAAAGGTTGTAGAAGACCTGGGGTCTTAGTTATCCCCACTTTATTTTGCTAGAAAACCAAACATTCCGCCACAAAATTTTAAATATCATATTTAAGGCCATCCCAAAAATATTTCTTCTACCCCTGTAGCAAGTTTTTTAAAAATACTGAGTGTCCTCTTAAAGCATAAGTGTGCAATTCCAAATGAATATTTTTTTTTAGTTGGGAATTATTACAAAGATATAAGTGATCTTTGTACCATAAGGAATCATTTTTCCAACTAAATGTATCAGATGTACTAGGATATTGCTAAACATTATGAATGAGTGTCCACACTTCTTCGTCCTTCTTCCCTTCATCTCTTGCTTCGGTTATCCAATTTGGTTGGATAATATAAATGGCACAAAGAAATGCTTCCACCTCTTCATTCTTTCTTGAGAGTGCATCTACAACAACATTTAGCTTCCCTTTTTTGTAGATTATTTAAAAGTCATAACCCAACATCTTTGTGACCCATTTTTGTTGCTCTTCTAAAGATAGTATTTGTTCCAAAAAGTGTTTAAGACTATCATGATCAGTTTTTACCTTGAAGTGTCTTCCCATTAGGTAAGTTCGCCATTTCTTTAGTGCATGCAGTATTGATAACATTTCCTTCTCATAAATAGGTTTCTGTAAATACTTTCCTTTGATTGGATGAATTTCAAAAGCAATGGGTCTTCCTTCCTGCATTAAAACAACACCAATTCCATTTCCTGAGGCATCACATTCCACAATAAAGGTTTTTGTGAAGTCTGGCGTAGCTAAGACCGGTGCTAGGCACATTTCCTCTTTAAGATGTTCAAAGGCCTTAGTTGCTTCAGGAGTCCATGAAAATTCATTTTTCTTCAATAATGTTGTTAGAGGTGCTACTATTCTCCCATAATTCTTAACAAACTTGCGATAATACCGTGTTAACCTGAGAAATCCTCGCAACTGCTTTATGGTTGTGGGGACTTTCCATTCCTTAATGGCTTTAATTTTGTTAGGGTCTACTTTAACACCCTCGTGAGATACAATATGACCCAGATATTCCACCTCTTGTTCTCCAAAGAAACATTTGGATGTTTTTGCATATAATTGTTTCTCCTGCAATAGTTTGAGCACCCTGTCAACATGTTCAACATGATCCTTGCAAGACCTGTTGTAGATTAGTATATCATCAAAAAATACTAGCACAAATTTTCTAAGGAAGGGTTTGAAAATGGAATTCATCAACCCTTGAAATGTAGAAGGTGCATTGGGAAGGCCAAAAGGCATGACCAAAAATTCATAATGACCCTCATGAGTTCGAAATGCTGTTTTTGGAATATCTTCAGTCTTCATTCTCATTTGATGATATCCTGAACGAAGATCCAACTTGGTAAAATAAATTGCTCCATGTAATTCATCCAATAATTCATCAATCACAGGAATGGGAGATTTATCTTTAATGGTGAGCTTATTGAGCTCCCTATAATCCGGACACATTCGCCATGATCCATCCTTCTTGTGTACCAATACTACATGAGCAGAGAAAGAACTTTGACTAGGTTGAATTATACCCGCCTCTAACATTTCTGCAATCATACGTTCAATTTCGCTCTTTTGGAAGTAAGGATATCTATAAGGCCCGATGTTTGGAGGAACACTTCCTGGAATCAAATGAATAGCATGATCATGATCACAAATAGGTGGGAGTCCTTTGGGAGTTTCAAACACCTTGGAATGATTGTCCAAGACTTGTTGGAGATATGTAGAAATAGATGATTTTGATGTTGGAACTTCTAGTGAGCATAATTGTGCAATTACACCTCGTTGTTCTTTCTTTAGAAGCTTTGTCATGCCATTAGAGCTTATTATCCTTCCTGGCTTCCCTTCAATACCCCGTAGTTCGACTTCCTTTCCTTCTGAAAAGAATTTCAAGAAAAGTTCTTGAAAATTAAAAGCTACCGTCCCCAAAGATTGTAGCCATTGTACTCCTAGTACAACATCAGCACCTCCCATAGGAATGGAAAGCATTGGACTAGTCAATACATATTCCCCCATGGTTAGCTTGATATTATGGCATTTTCCAGAGCAATTTATAGTTCCTCCATTTGGAACCATCACTTGACATTCTGGTGCTGGGTATAGGAAACAATTTAATTCCTTGGCTACCTTACAATGAATAAAATTATGGGTGCTACTTGAATCAATCAACATTATTACCTTTTTCTTCTTGATATGTCCTTCTATCTTGAGAGTTTGAGGAGTGGTAATTCCTGCCAGTGCATTACACGATATGGTCAGATTCATTTCTTCCTCTTCTAGGGGTGGTTCCTGGTGTATATCGTCTTCTTGTTCATTTTCTTCTTCTTCTTCACAATCTATGTAAAATAATTTCTTCTCAGCACACTTATGACCTTTAGTGTATTTGCTATCACAACTGTAGCAAAGCCCTTTTGGTCTTTTTTCTTCCAATTGTTGTGGTGTCGACCTTGTAGGTTGTGGAAATCTAGGAGTAGCAACACTTCCCTCTTTATAGAAGTGAGTGGTAGGCTTCCTTGTCGCCATAATTTTACATTCAATTTTTCTTGCCAACCTGAATGCCTTCTCCAATGAATCGGGTTCCAAAACGTGAACTTCATGTTGGATGTTATCCTTTAAAGTACCTATGAAGAGATCAATCCTGTGTTCCTCTGGAATATCAGTTACCCTTATATTCAATTTTTTGAAGTCCTCAATGTGCTCCCTCACTAAACCCTTTTGTTTGAGATTTATCAATTGGCTAAAGAAGGTGTTGCTCTTTGTATCCTCATAATGTGCCATCATTTCCTCCATAAAAATTGACCAAGTGATAATTTTTTTACGGGAGCAAAGCCATCGGTACCATACAAATGTATTTTGTTCTAAATGTAAAGTTGCAATGTGTACCTTTTGTGTGTTTTGCACATTATTGAGATCAAAATATTGCTCCATCTATAGTATCCATGTTACAGGATCCTTTCCATCAAACTTCCTCATATCCATTTTTGGAATATGGTGGTTCTTCCCGCCAACATTAGAGTTTATGAAATCACGACTAACATTTATTTTGTTCTCATCGTGAGTTTCCTCTACTATCTTTTTACCATTAGGAAACATTTCTTGTATCAACTTTGTCAAACCTTCCAAATAATTCTTCATGATTTCCATTTTTTCATCAATCTTAGCTTCCATGTCATCCATCTTAGATTTCATGCCAGCTTCCATGCCATCTATATTAGCTTCCATGCCATTCTTCAAACCATCCATCTTAGATTCCACACCTTTCTTCAAACCATCCATCTTAGTTTCCACGCCTTTCTTCAAAACTTCCATGTCATTTTTTTTTGCTCTTTGCGAGAGCAGAATTTGTTGCACTTGCTCTTGTAAATTTGATATGTCATGTTGCCATTCTTCGTCTTCATGAGTCATAGCAGAGACTTATAAAGGCTTAATGGGTGTTGAATTATTTTTAGGGGCCATTTCATAATCTAATACTGATATATATTCTACAATATTCCCTTGTAATCAATTCAAGTTGATTCTTCGAACAAGACTCTTGCAATTCGAGAAAACAAATACACACCTTTTACTTGCTTTTGAGGAGCTCTATATTGAAATTGAACCATCTCTATAATTGCAGATCCTCAATATATAAAATTTGGCTTTGTAGTAGCCCTCTGAAGCTTATTTCAAATATCAAATGTCTGACCTGATTTGGAAAATTTATGTCCAATCTCCCACAATGAACCAATTATAGAATGGTTTAGTAGAGCGAACTTGTATGACTTGCCATGTGTCACTGTTTCCTCCTTTGGCTCTGAAATTGATAGACAAGAAACTAAATTCCATGTACTTGTGGCCACTTTTTACAGCATTCCAATACGATGCTCAGAGAGAGAGATTTATGAAGCTTTTCCCATGATAACCTCTTTGAGATGAAATTCGGGAGCCTGAAAAAAACCTAAATTCCACAGATCATATCTCTAAAAATATTGCGAACCAAGCTCTAAAATTTTGCAAGGATGTTCCTAAATATTTCGGCTTCACTCTCTAAATATTTCAACTTCTGAAACTTCGTAGAAAAAATGTTATAGCGAAAATTATGTGATGACCTGTTTATGTTAAATTTAGGAGTTTGCAAAAATTCCTAACTTCCACAGATCATATCTCCAAACATTTTGGGAACCAAGCTTTGAAATTTTGCGACGATGTTCCTCAGGATTTTGGATTCTCTCTCTAAAAATTTTAGCTTCTGAATCTTCGTAGAAAAAATTTTATAGCGAAAATTCCATGATGACCGGTTTGGAGCAGCGAAAACCCTAGAATCCAAAGCTCTGATACCAAATGTTGTGAAACCAGCTCCAAAAATAGAAGAAAAGAGATATCAACGCCTTAGAAATAAGCCACCTTGAGGGGGAAACCTCCAATACATTACATGAATGAACAATTCTTGGATGATTCAAATTACAAAACCTCCTTTCTATATATAGGAGTCCATGGGGCCACAATGTAATCCTAGCTGACCTAACAATAATAATTTAGGGACACAATAATAAAAATATGGGGGTTATGAGGGTACAATAATAACAATAAGGGGGTTGCACTAACAACAATAAGGGGCTAAAATAGTAATATAGGGACCTAATAGAGATTCTTTAGTAGTTAACTGAATGGATTCCCAACCACCTAATGAGCTACAACTCACCCTAGCACCACCCTACCACCCTGAATTTTTCACAGGCTTGAACGTGTTGGTGACTTCATGCACCAGCCTAGCACCACCCTATCACCCTATATAAGATTAAAAGAAGAATGGACTCCCGTACTAGGGAAAATGGTCCACTTTACAGTGATATAGAATTATGTAGAAGAAGAAGACACACTAGACCATAACCCCAACTATGACACAACCACCTAATCATGATCTTAGATGTCTCGACACAGCCTCTTCAAATCTTGGCAAATAGACACTTGTACATGTAGGTTTTAATCCTGTACAAAAATTATCTACAAACGAATCTTAAAAACAGAAAATAAACAATAGCGAGAGTATAAAACATAAAACAGATATATAGAGAGATTCTCCCCTGGATCCCAAATCAGGACGAATAGCTTGATTTTTCATTATATTCCTTTCAGTGTTAAAACACATATATATGCATGTCAAAGCATACATAAACCCCAATCCATTAATCTTGGATTAAAACATAACTATAGTTCGCTTGACCAGATCTACAAAATACCAGGGGCCGAAAACCATCATCCCCTAAAACCATGGGTGGGTCCACCCATGAGTGAAACTAATCATGGAAAATAATCGTGGAAATAATATAACACATACCCAACATTCTCCCACTTGTTTTTTTCTTTCCGCAGGGGACCACAGGAGACCTTAATAATTAGTCTAGCTTTGCAACACCCATTGTTTCTATACACCAAGAGAACTTCTGAGTGGTTACAGACTTCGTCAATGCATCTGCAACATTCTTTAAAGTGTCCACATTTACCAGCAACACCCTTTTATCCTCAACCATATCTCTCAAAAAGTGATATTGAACATAAATGTGCCTTGTCTTTGAATGATAAGCAGGGTTCTTAGCCAAGAAAATTACACTTTGGCTATCACAGTCTATCCTTATAGCTCGCTGCACCAACCCCATACTTGAACACAATCTATGCAACCAAACTGCTTCCTTTCTTGCATGAGTGGCTGCCATGTATTCTACCACTGTAGTTGAAAGAGCCACTACAAATTGTCTTTTACTCATCCAATTGACTGCACCTCCAAATAGGCTAAAAACATACCCACTTGTAGATCTTCTTTGGTCTAGATCTCCAGCCCAGTGTGCGTCAAAAAAACCATGAATGTAAAAAACTCTTTCCAATCCTGGTCTTCCCTGGTAGCACAAGCCATAACCACTATTGCCACGCAAATATCTGAAAACTTGCTTCACTTCTCTCCAATGTTGCGTCCCTAGGTTTGACATAAACCTGCTCAATACTCCCACTGCATGTGCAATGTTTGTTCTAGTACAAACCATTGCATACATCAGGCTACCCACTACATTTTCATATGGAACACGAGACATATCCTCCTCTTCTTCTTGTGTCTTGCAACACTGTTTAGAAAACAACTTTACACCTAGAGGAATAGGAAAATTCAGTGATTTACTATCATTCATATTGAACCTCTGCAATATAGTCTTGACATACTTCCTATGGTTTAACGAGAGCTTCCTCTTTGCTCGATCTCTCTTGATTTCCATGCCCAAAATATGGTTTGCGACACCATGATCCTTCATGTCGAATTTGGATAATAGTTGGGTCTTCAATTATTGGATAATTTCATTATCATTTCCAATCAACAACATATCATCCACATACAAGACCAAATAAATAACATGGTCACCAATTCATTTAAAATAAACACAGTGATCTTCCTTGCTTTTGGTGAAGCCAAGTCCCTGTATATAGGTATAAAATTTCTGATACCACATCCTTGGTGACTGTTTTAACCCATATAGAGACTTATTTAACCTACATACCAGTTCTTTCTTACCCTTTACCATAAAGCCTTCAGGTTTCTTCATGTAGATCTCCTCTTCTAGATCCCCATGAAGAAATTTTTTATTCACATCCATCTGTTCTACCTCAAAATCAAATGCAAAAGTAACATATAAAAGTAATCTAATAGAAGTAACCTTGGAAACAGGAGAATAAATATCACCAAAATCAATTCCCGACATCTGGGAATAACCTTTTGCTACCAATCGAGCTTTTTATTTCTCCACCTTGCCTTCTACATTCATCTTCTTATTAAACACCCATTTTCTCCCAATGGGCTTCCTTGCAACCGACAACTCCATAAAATACCATGCCTCATTTTTGTGCAAGGATGCCATTTCATCAATCATGGCCTCCTTCTATTGTTTTCCATCCTCTGAATCTACTACCTCCTTAACTGTTCTGGGTTCATCATTAGTTATAGTTAAAGAAAAATTTGAACAGCAAGTAGATGGACTATACCTTTCTAGTTTCCTTCTTTCTTGAACTGATATTCTCATAGCTGGAGTTTGTGGCTCTTCCCCTTCTGAATCTTCTTCTATTGTAGAGTTTGATTCATCCTCCTTTAGCTCAAACTCTATTCTCTCAAGTTCCTTTGGTAAGACTTCATGTTTAACAACCTATTTCACCTCTCTAAACACCACATCTCGGCTATACACAACCTTCCTTGTTTTTGGGTTCCAAAGCTTGTAACCCTTTAAACCATCCTTATACCCAATAAAGATGCACCTTTCAAATTTATTATCCAACTTGGTCCTTTTCTCCTTCGGAACATGTACATATAGATCACGTCCAAATACCCTAAAATGTGAAAGAGATGGTTTCTTACCAGTCCATACCTCATGTGGAGTCTTATCCTCCAATGATGATGAAGGTGATATGTTAACCACGTAACATGCGGTCTCCACTTCCTCTGCCCAGAATTCTTGTCCAAACCCGGTACCACTGAGCATGCTTCTTTCCTTCTCCATCAGTGTTCTGTTTATTCTTTCTAAAAATCAGTTTTGCTGAGGTGTGTATGGAGTAGTATTCTGCCATGCTATACTACACTTCTTACAGAACTCTTCAAATTCCTTCTTGTAGAACTCCCCACCATTATCTGTCCTCAGCACCTTTATATTCTCCTCTGACTTGTTTTTCACCAGAGCCCTAAATTCTTTAAATCTGTCAAAGACTTCATATTTCTTCGTCAAGAAATATATCCATGTATTCCTTGAGAAGTCATATATGAATGAAAAATAGTACACAGACTTACCCAGTGATGGAACCGACACAGGTCCAAACACATCACTGTGCACAAGCTCTAATATCTTGTTCTCCCTCTTAGCACTAGAAGGAAAACTCACCCGATTCTGCTTCCCATATACACAATGTTCACAGAAATCAAAATCCATAGAGAAATTAGACATACCTTTTACCATACCATTTCCATACAGTATTTGAAGGCCCTTCTCTCCAATATGTCCAAGCCTTTTATGCCATAGCATGGTCTTTTCTCCAGAGACCGCTAGGCTTTCCGCTCCACTTTTAGGAACCACAGAACTATTACACCCATCAATAACGGTGCTACCCTGAAGCTTGTACAGAGTTCCAATCCAAACTCACCACATTAACACCAGTGCTCCCTGAACCATCTTACAGGTATATTTCTCGAACACTGTTTTTACACCTGCATCATCCATCTTGCTTACAAAAAATAGAATTCTGGTCAATGTAGGAATGTGCAGAACACCAGGAAGTGTTCTAATACTTCCACCTTGTAGCTTCAGCTTGAATTTTCCACATCTAATGATTCCAGCCTTCCTCTCATCCCCTAAGAAGACATCACTGCCATCATATTTCTCATACACGCAGAACCACTCCTTATGGGGAGTGAAGTGAAAGGATGCACCCGAATCAATCAACCATGACTCATGGTCTACATGTGTATTTGAAGAAGAAGACAAATACATATCCCCACCTTCATCTGAGGTGGAACTAATCATGGAAATAATATAACACATACCCAACAGTACAATTTTTACAATGATGCATTTACAATGACTTAGTACAATGATACCTTTACAATGATTGTATGTTGTGTTGCCCACTTGAAGACTTCATCTGGTGAAATTATTGCTTTGGTTATCAATTTGATTTCTTCTCTTGTCATGCTACCCTCTGCTACACCTTTCCTTGCTTTGCTTCCCTAGAAAGTCTGGTCCTTTGCAGCCCTTGACAACACATGATCTAGTGTTTTCTTGCCTTCTAGGAGCTCGATATTTAATCTCATGTATATCTATTATTTCAGATCCCCAATATGTTATTTTTGGTCCTGTATTATTCGTCTGAGTCTTCTTTCCAATGCCACAAGTCTGACCCAATTCGGATTCTTCAAGGGAGAGTTATGCCCAATCTCTCACAATTCCCTAATTATGGACTAGTTCCGTAGAGTGAATTTGTATGGTGTGCCATGTGTCATTGTTTCTTTATTCGGCTCTAAAATTGATATAATAAAAACTAAAGTGCATGAAATAGCTACCAATTTTTACATAATTCCAATTTGATACTTAGAGAGAGAGTTATGACAATTTTCGCAAGGTCACTTCTTTGCGATGAAGTTCAGGAGCCTGCAAAAACACTGACTTTCACAAATCATATCTCCTAAAATATTGCACACCTTGATCTGACATTTTTATAGGAGCTTCCTCAGGATTTCAGATTTTCCTCATTGCAATTTCAGCTTCTTAACCTTTGTAGAAAAAACATTATAGCACAAATTCCACGATGACTTGTTTCAGGTAAAAAAATCTTTGCATGAGGAGGATATGAGGATCACAATTTATATAAATGCTTAGGTTGTGAGGGCCTTCAACAAGTGAACATGGGAAGGATTTTAGGAGCTTAAAAATCATTAATTATTTACTTTTCAATGACCCATGCCACAACCTCATGGGGCTTTAGCCCACTAGCTGGGGTTACATACTTCAAACATGAATATCTCTCAAACCGTGAAGAATTACATGGCATGCCATATATCAACGAAAACATCTCAACAAGTAGAAACCATCAAAAATACTTGTGACCCATAATATAGTAATTTGGTAGGTCAAAATTACCATGCAAGATCAAGGTATCCCCTGGTGCTACTTGGGTTGACATCAATGAAAATCACTGATCAAAAACCACAACACAATCAGGTCAGATTAGAACCAGAATCCTCTAAAACAGTGCCATCAATTTAAGCTATTTTATTTTACTATTATTTTGCATTATTTTTGTAAAACAATGCTATATATTTTCCAAAACAGGTATAGATATTTGTAAATAAATTGTATAAAAAATACCAAAGTCGAATTGCAAAGGGTTGAACCCTTGGGATGGGCTTCTAAAGAAGAATTGTAACTATCTGAAGTTACCTCTTATTAATGAAAGGATTCTGGATTTGCTTCAAAAAAACTTGTCATCTTGGGAGTTCTTCTTAGTTATTCATTTAATTTTTGTTGTTTTCTATGTGTTTAATATTTATGAAGAAATCTAGGTAAGATGTAGCTGAATATCAACTTATCTTAAATTCCCTGTGAAGTTATAAATTATTACAAAGATTAGTTTAGTGGAATTTTTGTCCCAATAAGTCCTCTACATTAATAAATTGTCACCTATTCATGAAATTATATAAATTTTGTTAAGACGTGAACATAGTTTCATTGCATCTTTCCTTATGATCAAATAAGTATTTTTCTTGAATATTTAGAGAATCATAACCTCTTACATTTCTACCTTGCAACCCTTTAAAAATCCAAATTATTGTCAAGAGGTAAAGCATCATCCCTTTATTAATATTAAGGTCAATCAAGGTATAACACTTGCTCAAATAAGTTTAAAACATTGGTCATCCAAAAATTAAAAGAACAAAACATTTTAGATGCTCTGGCATATTTACGTAACCTAGAATTATGTCAGATATACAACATCATATTGATGTCGTTGTCGAGGACGAAAATTGAATAATTTTCCTTGGGAAACCGATCAAGCTCTACCTTTAAAGTGAATAAAGGGTTAGTTGGTTAAAATTCTTCACTTCACGACTTTACATAATAAATATGGCTTCATCAAGGCATACCAAATCTCACTCAGATCCTCATCTCTATTCTCCATTATCAAATATATAGAGGCTGGTGATACTAGAAACCTCAACTTCAAATTCTGCTTCATTTCAACTAGAAATAGTTTTAGAGAGTGATACTTTTAGCCTTGTATCAATTCCTCCTGATATATCATATTTACTGTAGTGGTGGTTTTGTTGCATGAGTGTACCGATCCACCGGTGCTTTTTAGGAATGGTTTCAACCTACACGCTATGGTCACAGGTAGAAAATATGGTTAGCAGGTTAGTGAACACATGCGAATATATATAAGAGACACTAAATTATGGAATGCAGTATGTTGCATATAAAGAGAAGAAACACAACTAAACTAAAACAAAAACAAAAGATCACAATGAGTCAAATGAGACAATAATGAAAATGGTGGAATTAAAATCCCCTCTTATTGACTGCTATTAGTAATAAAGATAAAACGTTACACTCTTACCAAAGGATCCTTAGAACTATGGAGTTATAAGACCCAATGCAAGGAATTTTTTACCCTTGAGCTGATGTCAGAAAGGCCTCTCTCTTATCCAAAGGATTGAATTTGTTGGGTGGCCAACAACCAAATCCTCTCACTATACTTCTGCTCTAGATTACACCCTGTTGGATTGCTCATGGGAAATTTTGGCCAGCATAACCATGTGTTCTCATTTTTTTCATCTCATGGTGGAAATTTATAGGCAAATTCAAATCCTTCTTCTCTCTCTTGGTACACTTGTGGATGGTGACCCAAGAGAGAGGGTTGATTCATTTATGTGCTCACTTGATAACTTTGTGTACTCACTTGAGGTCCCAAGGTGGCTTAGGCGGTTATTCTCAGGCGGCCTCAAGAGGAGGATATTTTATTGAAGTGTGTCAAGTGGTCCCGGATGGTGACTTCCAACACTCCCAGGACCGCGCGGCTTTTTCAGGGAAGACCACATAAATGTGCGCAAGGCACATTTTTCTTATGTCTCTCGTGCACAATTTGATTTTTTCCTCTTGACCTTAGATATTTAAAAAAAAAATCAGATCCTCTAATGTTCCTCAACCCTATAAATCCTTTTACCTGACATTTAATAATGTCATTTTTTCTTGTCTGATTTTCCAGTGATAATAGTTGCCCCCTAATGTGTGAGGTCTAGGAAGAACTGTATATCTAAAATAAATTACAGTTTCTTTTCTGTGTAACCTATGTGGAGAGAGAGAGAGAGACCTATGTACAACCCAAGGTTGGAAACCCCTTACAATGGGTAGAAGAATGACCATGTTCTATCGGAAACCTGCAAGAAATAATATGATACAATAAATACAATTTTTCTACGAGGGGGGCATGTCCCATACTCATAATGTTTTGACTAGCTAAACAAATCTATCTGACCGATAAAGGTTTTGTCTCTGTCACTGATATGGTAGTGATCTGTTGATTTGGTTGATGACGATGATTGATGATGCCCTCAAGGGCGTCTTTTCTTGGATGATAGGTTGATTTTACTGCCCACATGCGTAATCTTGGTATGGCATATAATCACTCATTGTACGCATGGGTGTATGACTGGGACCTTCCCATGTAAGCATTGCTGAAAGAGATGCTTATAATGGCATGGGTCTTTGACGAATCTGAGAAAAGTGAAATGGTTGTAAAGTACGATACCATATTGACATGAAATCTTGTGTCGTAGTTGAATTTCAGGAGGATCGATGACATCTATGAGCAATAATGATTCCCACAATGCCACCTGAGGATGCCCTTATTGTGGTGAGGAGCCATCCAAGGTACTGCTTCCTTTTTGGAGAATGGGTGTTGAAGTCGACAAAAAGGAAGGCTCAACTGAATGAGAGAGCTATTGATGCAAGGGACCAGGGTATTTTATTTGATAGGTTTAACATAGCCATGATGGTGAGGGGAGACTGAAAATTGATGATGGGAGTTCAGTGGCCCAAGGTGGGAGCATAAAAAAGTAGTTTTATGATAGTCATAACTATCTTTTATAAGGAAATAATGAAATAATGGGATTGGATTGTAAAAATAATGAAATAATGAAATAATGAAATAATGGGATATTTGTATTTATCATCCTTCATTCCATCTGAGATATTTGTACACTTGCAAAAATAATGAAATAATGGGATTGGATTGTAAAAAACATAGATACGGGTGCCCCAAAACATGAAAATGTTTGCTCACTGATGATATGAGGAGGGTTTCTTTTTCTAAGGGTGGGGGCCCAATTGGTTGTTCTCTTATGTGGGGGTGATGAAGTGGATGGACAATATTGCAGATGGTCTATGCTAAAGGAGGGATGCTAGGCCAAATGCAAGACACAGTGGTGCATATTCGATCTGCTTACAAGAAATGGTAGTCCGGGAAATGGGTTTTATTTTGATATGGTAAAAATTGACCTC
Source organism: Pinus albicaulis (assembly GCA_034641835.2). NCBI lineage: Eukaryota > Viridiplantae > Streptophyta > Pinopsida > Pinales > Pinaceae > Pinus > Pinus albicaulis. The sequence continues at coordinate 267,273,004 of CM076576.1, forward strand.
ATACATGGTGGATGAACTCGCATCAATGATACATCGGCGGATAGTTATGTTTTGTACTGACACCAGTATCTGGAAGGTGACCAATGAAGGAAGCCTAGGGGTGGCTTTACCGAAGTCAAAAGCCATTAGGTGTGAATCAGCAGGGTTGATGGTGCCTAACGCGGAAAGTAAGTCTTTCCTTTGCTTTGGGAATGATTGTAATACTTCGAAAGATGACATAGTGGCCAGAGATTGGGCTAAATCTTCCACAATGATATTATTATGGGCCGATTTGGATTTGTTTCCTACTCACCTAGTTGGTCCGTTATCCATATTTGGCAAAGGTTCAATAGGAATTTTCAATATAGTCAACGGTGTTGTTGGTGCACTCGTGCTAGCCCCTAATGAACTAGTGTCTGGTGGGGTATTGTAATTTCGGTTCTGTGTCTAGAAAAACATTTCCTCTCTAGTCATGTAGATTTCGTGGCTACTTTTTCTGGAATTATCGGGAGTTGTTTGTTGTTGTTGGTTGCTAACTCTCCCTTAGTGGGGGAAGGGCTCCTACATGACAGTTATATGTTGTAAGGATCCCCCTTGTCCTTGATAACTTTGAAGCTTCTTCAGCTTGGGGAGATTGGGACAGTGATGAGCGTAATGGCCATACTCACCATAGATTGTGCAAGAGTGGTTGGTCCAAATATTTTCCCTCTTGTTCTGCCCTCAGGAGTTATTTGTCTCCTGGTTTTGATTTTGGTTGGAGTCTCCCCCATCCTCACGAGATCGCAGAGGAATTTGTTGATTGTTGCCCCCCTCTCTAGTATTTCCCTTTTTTTTTCCTTGCCGCGCTAGGAGCATAGCTAGGATTCTCCTGATTATATGACTGGCGTAGTTGTGCCTGGGAAGGTTGCACTAATTGGTGCATTATTCTGCATTAGTGGGTTTTTTGCTGGGGATTCGGAAGATTAAGGTCCCTGTCCATGGTTTGTGAATGACTGTTGGGGGGGATCTCTTCTTTCAGCATTTCTAGCTGAGTTTTGGGTCCCCTGCGGATGAGGGTATGGAGCTCCTTGCTGATGATGGTACGACTGCGCCCTGCTAGTCATGTTCTGCAAAGGTGCATAATGACTTTGATGGTATCTTGGTTGAGGGATGTTCTAGTTAGGATCATACGCGTAACTATGGTACAAACTATTGTTGCCTAGGTGATTTTGGGTCAGTGACCCAATCAAGCCGTCTACAATGTTCGACACACCTGGAAATCATTTTTAAGTTTGCAGGCATGGGGCGTTAGGAAGGATGTTATAATTGTATCCTGACTACATGTAAATCAGCTCAAGCTATTGGGCTTTACTGATGGCATCCTTTTCAGATGTAGGCTTTTGATTTTCTACACCTTTTGAAATCTCTGCAGTGAGAGTTTTCTAGAATAGGTACAACAAGACTCGATCGTTGAGTTTGGGTTTACACAAACTGTGACGTCACCACCATTCATGGAGATGTTCCAAGATATGGATGACTCATGTCTATCTAAAATGTGTCAGTAATTCAATCCTGGAATCATGGTGGATGGGTAACTGAAAATATGTGAGGAACGTGGTAGCAAGGGCGCTAAAGGTTCCATGTGTGGCAAAAGGTTGCTTCACATACTATTTCGTGGTTGCTTCGGTTAGGGTGCACTGAAATAGTCTCAGCCCAATAGTATCATCAATGCTTTTGTTTGATGAACACGACAAGTGGAAAGTCATTATATGATTTTCATGGTCTTCTGCTTACTTTCCTTTGAATTTTGGAATTCCTGAAGGGAGCTTCATGGGCATGGGGGGCCATGTAAGGTTGTGTGCAATGGGGTCATTCGTTAGGGGTTGTGGGAGGAGTGGTATGTGGTGACCCTGTAGGGGTTTCCAATGGTTTGGAGTTGGGTGACCTTTTGGTGTTCCCAACTAAATATGCCCCGATAAAGGATGAACTAACAAGGGTGGTGGTGTTCCTTCTTTGACACCTAAATGGAAAAAGATTTGCAACCCCTCCCACTAATGGGGGGAGGTCCAAAAGACGTCTAGATTGACGAGGTCTCGTTGGGTCTGTTATGGTGTCGACCAGGTATGGTTTTGGAAAATTTCTTCAGTTATATGAGAGGAGGGAGATTAATATATCAAAGCAAAAAATGTTACCACATACATAAAACAAAGCGAAAACAAAATTTAATTTTCCTTTAAATTAGTTCTATGTGATCAATCAATGAAAAAAATGGTTTTGGTTTTTTTTTGTGCGTGATAATCAAAATCCTAGAGACCTAAACATCCTCACACTCTCAATTGTAACTAGGTCTTGCGAAGATATCTTCTGGTGGGCACTGGGGCTAACATCCTGAAAGAACTGGCGGCTCCATCCAACAACCGAAGAATCGACTAAGGTAATGGGTAAAGAATATAGTGCTACCTGCACCGCCACCTATAGGGAAGGATGCCCTAGATTTCACCACTAAGTACCGTTGTCCCACGTGAGTGTTCGAGTCTTAATATTATTGATAAATTAGCTACCAGTACTCAGCATTAGATGGGTCAGGTAGCCCCAAATAATACCACACACATTGGGCCTAAGCTTAACCCCCTCTAAATCAGGTCCCTGTGGAATTCAGGTTTTATTTTACGTGGGAAGATAGATGGATTTAAAGCTCCCTATTCAGTCAACTTCTATATATCAAGATGTAAAATGACCATGGCAGCTTATTGGATGCCTTCCCCCATGGTCCTAACCTGAACTCTAATTTTTCTTGTGGCCTCTGTGGGGAAATTTAATGAGTTCACTTAGGTTAGTTTTAAGGAGTCTTTGCTTCGCTTATAGTGTGGAAGTGTGTGAGAAAAATGTGAAGAATCACAGATTCTTAAGATATGGATATGCGGTGATCCTTTACATGTCCCGTATTAATCTATGTTTCAATTGTTCCTTATGATAAGAAAATCATATGCGGATAGTGGGTCGCTTACAAATTTTCCTAATTAAACTAAATTATTGACTGACAGGAGATGTAAAATTACCATAAGGGAGCTTTCATATGCATGCCCAGGGTCACCGAATGGTGCAAGGGCAACATCGATTACTTTCTTCTCTTAATATAATTAAGTCCTGGTCCTAATTCCTAGTGCAAAAACTAAAATTAATGATCTAACTGGGAAAAAATAAGAACTAGCTAAGCATATGTGGAATAGGGCCACTTACTCTTGCTAATTATCTATGTGTTTTTTGGTGACTATTTTCACAAAATGAGTTAATTCATATTGTAAAGGTGGATTTTCCCCACTCAATTTACCCCTACTTAAACTATCTGAGTTTTGTGAACATAAAATTTAAAACTGCGCAACTAGAAATACTGAAACGTAGCCAAAAGAAAGTTCTAAACAATCACGGGAGACCAAACACATTGTTGGCAGTTTTTCTCGGGCTTCCAGTTACTTTACATTTGGGAAACTGAAGAAAACCACTGAAAAATATGTTCTTTGGTTTCCGCACGGAAATGTTTCACACAGGCATGCAAATTTCTGCCCAGGTCAGAGCCGAAATCAAATGGATCACCATGTCTATCTGAGTAAGCTCCGCATGGGTTTCTTGTAAGTGAAATTTTCGGAACGTCTGAACTATAAATATTCATTGTGGGTGAATGAGAAGAGAAGAGGAGAAGGGAAGTTGTCCCATCAACACTCCAGAGCAGAGAGAAGGTCCCTGCAACAAGCGCAACCACTTAATTAAATGGTAAAGCAAGTGGAGTCGCAAATCCTTTAGTGGTGGTTTTGGTGCACAAGTGTACCAATCCACCGGTTCTTGGTAGGAATGGTTGCAACCTACAAGCTATGGTCACACGCATAAAATATGGTTAGCAGGTTAGTGCACACATGCTAATATATATAAAACACACTAAATTATGGAATGTAGTATGCTGCATATAAAGAGAAGAAACACAACTAAACTAAAAAAAAAGAAAAATCTCACAATGAGTGAAACGAGACAATAATGCAAATGGTGGAATTAAAATCCCCTCTTATTGACCACTATTAGTAATAAAGATAAAACATTACACTCTTTCCAAACAATCCTTAGAACTATGGAGTTCTAATACCCATTGCAAGGAATTTTTTACCCTTGATCTGATGTCAGAAAGGCCTCTCTCTTCTCCAAAGGATTCAAGTTATTGAGTGGCCAATAACCAAATCGTCTAAATCTACTGCTACTCTAGATTACACATTGTTGGCTTGCTCATGGGAAATTTTCCCAGCATAACAATGTGATCTCATTTTTTCATCTCATGGTGGAAATTTATAGGAAAATTCAAATCCTTCTTCCCTCTCTTGGTACACTTTTGGATGGTGACCCAAGAGAGAGGTTTGATTCCTTTTTGTACCCACTTGATTCCTTTGTGTGCTCACTTGATGTCCCAAGGTTTCTTAGGCAGTTGTCCTTGGGCAACCTCAAGTGGAGGATCATTTCCTAAATTGTGTCAAGTGGTCTCGGATGGTGAATTTCGCCACTCCAAGGACCACACGGCTTTTTGAGGGAAATTTTCCAAGGAAAATGTGCACAAGGCACATTTTTCCTATGTATCTAGTGCATAATTTGATTTTTTCCTCTTTACCTTAGATATTTTTAAAATTTTTCATATCCTCTAATGTTCCTCAACCCTATAAATCCTTCTGTCTGGCATTTAATAATGTCATTTTTGCTTGTTTGATTTTCCAGTGATAACATTTACCGCCTAAAGTGTTAAACATATTATCTAAAAGTGTTGAATTACAATATTCTCTTCTTTTTCATAAATTAGAGTCATATCATATCCCTGAAACTATTTCAGAATCTCCAAAATTTGATGCAGATTTAGGAGTTGAATTACTTGAATTAAAACCCTCTGATTTTATCTCCTCTATTATTCACACTTTTCCATCAAATTTTTGAGAAGCCTAAGGATATTCTTTCCATATACACTAATCCTTTGATTTAAGGTGATCAAAATATTGATACACAACTCCAAAAATTAGTGATTCAAACACCATTTTCTAAAGGTTCTAGTGGTTCTACTTATCATGTTAAAGGAAGAATTCCTACTCCCCCAACATCCTCATCATCATCAACTTCAAGCTCGCCATATTCATCACCCAATACATCTAACATAATGGTTGGTATACAACCAATCATTCAATCTCATTATGCAACATTGGTCCTTCCTAATCAGTTAAATGATTTTCCAAATGGATATTTAAAGAATTTTCCCATACTTAATGGAGAAAAAGGGTTGTCTGCAGAATATCATGTAGCTTCTTTCTTAAATTTTTATTATAACATGAATGTTGAGCATGAATATGTTTATACAAGATTTTTTGTACAATATATTCAAGGTAATGTCAGGATCTTGTTTAGACAGTTAAGATAAAACTCCATTGCAAATTGGAATGAATTAATTACTATTTTTAACAATCGATGGAGAGTTAAGAAAGATCTTGTCTATTTACTAACAAAATTCGATGATTTAATGAAGAATCCTGGAGAACCTATATCATATTTCATTAAGAGGTTTAATAAAATTTATAATAAAATGCCTCTTGATTATAGACCTCTAGTAGCAGCAACAAAAGTTAGATTTTCAAAATCCTTTGGTGATGACTTTTTTGTTATGCTAAGAGAAAGAAGGTCTCTTACTCTATTATACCTGAAAAAAAATGCTAATGAAATAGAGGAAAATATTTATGCATCTAATAAAATGAAGTCAAAGGATGAAAATGATGAAAAGAAACTTAAAATTAAAGAAGAAAGTGTGTCTTCTCAAAGAAGTAAAGATGAAGATCACGAGATTGATGAAATCACTTATTTATTAAGAAATATTTCTAACAGAATATCCAAAATTTAATCTTAACCCAGAGTAGCCCAAAAAAAATTCTAATTTAACTCAAAATCGGTATAGAAGACCTCCTCAAACTCAAATTTTATAGAGGCCTAATACTAATCAAAAAATTCAACCTACACTAATTATCGATGATTAAGAACCTAAGGATACTGGCCCCTTAATTACTGATGATATCAATAATTTTTATCAGTCATCACTCATAATGCCATTGTTCCTCTTCGTCAAAATCAATTCTCTCAACAAGAGCAAGAAAATTCACAAGTTTCAAAATAACACGTCTTCTCTGAATTCTTAATTGAATAATTAAATAAAAGATATGATTTAAGACCTAGGCCAAGACTTGGTAGACCATTTAAGAATGTAATTTTTAAGGAACCACCAGTTAGATCAACTCAAACTCAAACAATGATCATTCAAGCATTGAATCAATCAAATGATCAAACCACTATAGAAAACACAATTTGAACAACTTTAAATGTTGAAAAGGAATTAGAACGAGTTAAGATACCCATTCCTTTCTCTGAAATTTCCAAGAATCCAGGCTACAAGAATCAAGTTTCTAAATGGATCCAATATTCAAGTGTTGATGATGAAGGAGATGTGGTAAGTCTACAAAATGAAAAACCTTCAGTAATATTTGGTCCTAGTTCTGATATGATTGATGAAAATGTGCCTCCATTTTATGTCACTTTGAAAGTTCATGATTTCCTATTATACAATTGTATGCTAGATTCAAGAGCTTCCCATAATCTAATGTCCAAAGTGATCATGGATTAGCTCCAACAACAGATTAGTAGAACTTATCATGATTTATACACATTTTATTCAAATAAAGTACCTTGCCTTGGTCTAATAAAAGATCTAGTGGTCACATTAGCAGAATTTCCACTTAAAAGTGTAGTCTTATACATTGTGGTCACAGACGTTCCTCCTAAATTTGGAATTTTATTATCAAGATCATGTTGTGCCAAATTATGAGTAAGTCTGTAGATGGGTATTTCCTATGCTACTATTCCTGTGTATGGAGGAGAAAATCTTAGGTTATACAAAGATGTAATATTAATAAATAATCTTTGTAGGGTTGATCATGCTAGGAATAATCCTATCTATCTTTTTTATCAAGATTTTGGATGTTTTACACTGTCATCTAATTATTTTCAAAATCCTTAGCTTCACAATGAAAATATTGTGGATAAGCTAAGAACTATAAAAACTGATAATTGGAAATTATATTTTGATGGATAATTTTCAAAGGATGGAGCTAGAGATGGTATTATTATCATTTCACCAAACAAAGAAAACATTAGCCAATATTATAAGTTAGAATTTGATGTTACAAACTATGTATAACTAAATATGAATATTTCCTTTTAGGATTTGAATTAGCTAAAGGTCTAAAGGTCCAAAGAATAATTTTCTTCGGTGATTCTAAACTCCTTGTGAAAAAAGTAAGAAATATATGTCAAACAAAACATCTTAGACTTATATCCTACATAAATGAGGTATGGGATACAGTGGATAATTTCTTTCAAGCCTTTAACATCACATCTATTCCAAGAAATGAAAATATTCATGTAGAATCTTTGGCTGTTTCAGCTAGTTATTTTAAGATTCATGATGAAATGCAAACACAATATCGAATTCAGTTAAAATACAGAACTTCAATTCTTGATCATCTTAAATATTGGCTAGTCTTTGAGGATGATGATCAATTGAAAATATTCTTACAAGTAATTGATGAATTTTCAGCTTTACAAATTGATGATGAACATCTTAGTGATCAAAAGTTGGATATTGACAAGGAAACTTCATCATTAAACTTGAAAATAGTTGATCATAATATCATTCAGTTATCCAAAATTTAATTCCAAATGGCGTAATTCCTCTTGAAAAAAAATTCTATCATAATGATGTTCCCAAAAATTCAATATCAAATTCACCTGAAGAAGACATTGAAGAGTGTAATATTGGTGCTCATGGAGAGACTAGAAACATTAAAATCTCTACATCACTAAACAAGGAAATAAAAGATAAATATATAAGTATCCTTAGGAATTACATAGATTTTTTTGCTTGGTCCTATGATGAGCTAAAAAATTATGATACCACACTCATTGAGCAAAAAATTCCTCTTACACTAGAAGAAAAACCTTTTAAACAAAAACTGTGGATAAATCCAATTTTACTTCCAACAATTGAAAAAGACCTTAAAAAATTATTGGATGCTAAAATCATAGTTCCCTTAAAATATTCTGATTGGATAGCTAATTTGGTCCCGGTTATAAAGAAAAATGGTGAGATCAGAATGTGTGTAGACTTCAGAAATTTAAATAAATCATCTTTAATTGAAGGATAAGTATCCATTACCCAAAATGGATCAATTAATTCAACAAGTTTCAGGTTCTAACATAATTTCTATGTTAGATTGTTTTTCTTAATACAATCAGATTATGGTGAGTACAGAAGATAGATAAAAGACAACATTCACAACCCCTTGGGTTACATTCATGTATGCAAGGATAGATTTGGGTCTAACCAATGCTGGAGCCACCTTTCAGAGAGCCATGGATCTAGAATTTGTTGGTAAGATTAATAATTTTTTTTCCATTTATCTAGATGATCTAAGTATATTTATAATTCTGATAAAAAACATTTAAAGAACTTGAGAAAGGTTTTTGATAGGTGCAGTAAATTTGGAATCTCACTTAATCCAAAGAAGTCCCTCTTTTCCATCAAATAAGCGAAGCTAATGAGACACATTATTTCAAATAAAGGAGTGGTTGTTGATCAAAATAGAGTGTTAGCCATTCAAGCAGTCACTCTCCCAAGGAATAAAAAGGAAGTTCAATATTTTCTCAGAAAAAATCAACTTTTTGAGAAGGTTTATACCCAACTATGCTGAAATAGTTAAAGACATTACTGACGTGTTAAGGAAAAACCATGAATTCAAATGGATAGCTTAATCAACATTTTATTTTTCCCAAATTAAGAAATCCATTTCTGAAGCCCCAGTATTGGCTAGTCTAGATTATTAAAAACCTTTTAGCATTTTCACTTTTGCCTCTGAAACCACTTTATTTGTTGTCCTTTTGCAAAAGAATGAATATGGAGATGATAAACTCATTGCCTTATTTAGTAAAGTCATGAGAGACACTGAGTTGAGATATGAAATTATATAAAATCAAGCCTATGCCCTTGTCCAAGCCTTGAAAGGCTTTAGAGTTTATGCCCTCCATTCATCCATTATTTCCTATGTTCCAAAAAATGTTGGTAAACCTATGTTATCACAACCTGATACATATGACATAAGAGGAATATGGATCACTAATGTATTAGAATTTTATCTTAGTATAAAATCTACAAAACTGATAAGGGTTTAGTCAAACTTCTAGTTGAATCCAATTGTAAAATCTTAGTGATAATTTATGTAATGCAACTTTCAGTAAAGAAGAATCCACAAGAACCTTCTCAACTTTTAGTAGACAAGAATCCACAAGAACCTTCTCAAATTTTAGTATAGAATAATCCACAAGAACCTTCTCAAACTTTAGTAGATGAGAATCCACAAAAACCTTCATCTCCAACTGAACCAACTCCTCTTGCACTTCATATTGATGACAATTTTTTTTTTTTTCTGAATGGTACACTGATACTGTAAATTTTCTTCACAATTATGAGTACCCACCTGGATTCACAAAGAGTCAGTGAAAAACACTTGAGTTAAAGGTTGTAAAGTATTGCACCATCAATGAAAATATGTATTGGAAGGATCCATTAAACATCCTTTTGCTATGTTTAACATAAAATGAAATAGAAGGAATTATATATCAATTTCATGCAGGAATTTGTGGAAGTCATTATGCTTCAAGTGCAGCAACATACAAGATCCTTAGAGAAGGATTTTATGGGCCCAAATTGTTTGCACAAGTAGGAGAAAAGGTCAAAAGTTGTATACTCAGTCAATTTTTTGTTAGAAAAAATAGATTGGCATCACTCCCTCTTGTTCCAGTCCTAGTAGAAGCACCCTTCTTATAGTGGGGACTAGATTTTATTGGAGAGATTCACCCAACATCCAACAATCAACTGATCCAGGAGGATCTTGCTTCAGTGAAGATCGACAGTGAGGTCCAGTCAGCTCCAGTTTGTCTGATGTCTAGTTCATCTTCAGTGTTCCAGTTTGCCCGATGAGGGTTACTTCATCATGATTCAGTTTGAATTCGTTAGTTTTATTCCATGGTGGCATGTTGATGCAATGGTGTGTGTGGTATTTGTGATGGTGGTAATTATGTAAAGGACTTAAGTGTAAAACCTAAGGGTTAAAACTTTTTTCATGAAATAATCCATAAGTCTAAGTCCTATTTCTAAATATCCTATACCTATGGTGAAACACCTTACAAATGTAAATCCTAAGCCTAAAAGCTATGGTGAGGAACCCATTTCCTAAAGACCTAAACATCTAAAGTCTAAGTGTTAATCCTAATGTGTAAAACCTAAGCTACAAGGAGTTCAGACCCATGTATAAAAGAATTTGTAATAAAAATTATATTAAACTTTGTAATACAGTTAACCACGCCATGGGTAGACCGCATCGGAACCAGAGTCCATGTGAACAAGGAGCAGTAACCATAGGTGGAGATATAAGAAGTTAGCCACGCCAGAAGACTGCGTCGAAAACTGTTGAAATGTGAACAGGAAGAAGGTCGAGAGTTAACCATAGAGTAATAATGCAACAACAACTTCTGAAGGCCCTGCATCCAACTGCAACCATCAGAGTTAGATGTCACATGGTCTGGGAGGGTGATAGCCATCGCGCTGGAATGACTGGGCCTGACCGCTAGGTGGCAGCAAACGGTTAGATCAGGCTTGTTCACATGCATTTTTCCAACCTTCCGCACTGTTAAGATGGACATCAATGACTAATTATAATATAAAGTATGTTTTTGGGCTATTTGATAAATGTGTAGGTTGTCAAAGTTATCCACCAAGGCACCTAACTCACTAGGTGTGCACTTTCAATTACACCAAGAAAAAAACCACCATAAATGTAAAAACCACTTGCTAAACATGGCTTCAAAGAAGTTCGAGAACAGAGCCTATTTAAACTTGGAATTTTCTTCATGAAGGGGACAATGTGATTTTGTATTTAGTTTCTGAGGGATATAGGCCGTTTTTTTTTCAGCATTCCTTGGTCATCCGGAGTTGGAATCGAAAACCGAGATAGGAATTGGAAAGTTAGGAGAGAGAGATTTCTGTTTTTAGTGACCAGAAGTGCTTGCGAGCATGATCAGTTTGGTGTTTTTTTCTATGTAAATACCTCCTTGGATTAATTTATAATAAAGTAGATGCCCATATTGAAAGCGGACCCAGAGTTGTAGTCCACCAGGGACAAACTCCGTAATCAATATTTTCTGTCTTTGAACTGCAATTTCAATCTTAATATGTTGCTGGTTTAAGTCATAAATGCTTTAGATTTCCTTCAGTCTTCCACATTAAGAAGTTCAGTTAAAAATAAATTCACATATGGAAATTAATCAATTCTACTTCAACACTTAATTTTGATGACATTCAGATCATATATTTTGGTATCAGAGTAGGTTATGCTTTATAGTATTTTTTCCAGTGAATGTTAACAAGGTCAGGATTGCAACGTGGAGAAGGAAAGCTTGAGGAGTCTAATCTAGAAGCTGGAAAGAAAAAATTCTCTCATCAATCGACGATGGGAGGAACCAATTCAGGTGAAACTCCTGAAGTGAAGGTCATGGTCGAAGAAAAGATTCATCAAATGTTCTTGAACATTCAATAGAAGTTGGGAGAACTCTATGAAGATAAGAAGGCGATAGATGCAACTTCTTCTTCGAAGGCATGAGAGAAGGAAAAGGGGAAAGGAAAAGATGATAAACCTACTTCTCATCCATCATCTTCATCATCATCATCATCTTCTTCTTCTTTTAGTTGAGATTCTAAAACAGAAAAAAAAACCTCAGAAATTTATTTTAAAACTTGATGTAAAACTTGAACTACCTATTTATGATGGTGAAATTAACCTAGAGAAACTAGATAACTAGATTAAGTAGTTAGAAGTGTATTGTAGAATTTAGATCATTTTTTATGAATAGACAAAAATCAAGTTAGCTACTCTTAGGATGGGGGGAACTGCTTTAACGTGGTGGGAGAGTAAAACAAAAATATATTTAAAGTGTAAAGGTAAATTCATCTCCTCATAGTCTAAGTTTTAAAATCTCTCAGGAAACAATTCTATCCATTGGGATACATGCAGCAAGATGTTATTGATTGGCAGAATTTGCGGCAAGGTAAGGGACAAATGTTCAGGAGTTTACTTAGGAGTTCAAGAAGAAAGCGTTAGCATTTGGTATTCCTTTGGATACACGTGAAAATTTATTAAAGTACAATGGAAATTTACATTCATATTTTCAGCATACGTTATTGATGTTTAATCCTAATGACTTTGATGAAGTGTGTGTTCAAGCCATACATATTGAGTCAGGTGGCAGGTCATTCAAGTTTTCACATAAGGCATCCAAACAGTTGGAAATCAAGGATTCTAAAGACAACAAGGGGAAGAGTTTTTCAAAGGGAAAGAAGACAGTGACATCTCACAAGGAAGGTGAAAGACCTACCTGTACTCACTGCCAGAGGATCAGACATGATGAAGCCAGATGTTGGAAACTTCACCCGAAACTCAGACTGAAGGAGTTCTAGAAGAAGAAAGGTGAAAATAAGGCTAATGCAGCAATCCAACAAGACTTGGGTTCCAATTCAGGTGATGAAGGGAAAATAACCACAATGGTTTCGACAAGTAAAAATTATGACGGTAGTTCAAGTTTAAGTACTTCTTCTTCTTCTTCTTCAAAAATTAATCATCTGGATGAGGATAAAAGAGTTGAAATATTTTATATAAGGATAAATTCCAAGCACACAAAGATAGATACATTGTTTGACACTGGTTCATAGCCAAATTTAATATCTGAATCATTAGTTAAGAAATTATTTTTGGAGACACAGAATCATCCAAGACCATACCCATTAGGTTGGCTAAAGGAAAAGACTCACATTAATGTCACAAAGCAGTGTCATTTAAAATTTTCCATCACAACTAATTACATAGATGAAGTGGATTTAGATGTGATACCATTATACATATGTGGAGTTGTGCTAGGAAGTCCTTATCTCTATGATCGTGATGCAATGTTTCATAGGAAATATCATAAATATCATCTTAAGAAATATGGGATTGAATACTTCGTCCGAGAACATAAAACCAAAACTCACTTGGATTTAGTTAATGCTAATCAAATGAAGTGACTAATAATTTCAAGTATAATATATGTACTCATAGTTGTAAAAGAACAACGTAAGGATCCTCATGATGCTTTTTCAGGTTGTGAATCTCAGTTTAAATATAGTTTGGTTAAAGTGGTAGATTCATTTCAAAGTCTATATAAAGAACCAAAACATCAGCCTCCTAAACGGGAAATACAACATGAGATAAAATTGATGTCTGATTCCCCTCTTCCTAATGTCAAAATGTATCACATTTCAGTAATAGAGAATGAAGAAATAAAGAAACAAATCCAAGATTTGTTTGAAAAAGGTTTCATTTGACCCAATTCATCTCCATGTGGTTCACCCATAATTTTACTTCCTATGAAAGATGGGACATGGAGAATGCATGTTGATTTTAGGGCCTTAAATAAAATCACAATCAAGAACATGTATCCTCTTCCCAAGATAGATTTTTTACTTAATAAGATGATATGTTTTCTAGACCATCTTTGAATGCTTCAGCAGTACTTCAGAATAGTTCTCTGAAACTCTGAAGTTATGTAGAACAGTATAGTACTGAGGTTGATTTCAAGGATATTTATGAATCACTAACCCAAGGTACTCAGGTGGAAGAAGTCAATTTTCATGTTCATGATAGGTTGTTATATCATCTAGGTAAGTTATGCATACCACAGACAGAAAGGGAACATGTTATTCAGGAAGCTCATTCTTCTCGAATTTCAGGAAATTTTGGTGTAAGCAAGACAATGACACAAATTCAAAGGTATTGTTATTGGCCTTGCATGTATGAAACAATTGTGAAGTACATTAAAGGATGCCTTATGTGTTCGACAAGAAATCCAAGCAATTGAAATATTGGTTTGTATATGCCACTTCCAGTTCCTTTGCGACCATGGGACAACATTTCCATGGATTTTTTTCAAAGGACTTCATCTGCCCTGGAGAGGACATGATTACATGTATGTTATGGTAGATCATTTCTGCAAGATGTGCATTCTTGCTCCGTGCAAAAATCAAGTGCTTACAAAATATACGGCACATATGTTCTTTCAATGGGTATGGGTTCATTTTGGGTTACCTACTTCCATTATATTTGACCGAGATACTCGCTTTGTAGGATAATTTTGGTCCACTTTGTGGGGCCTCATGGACACAAAGCTGAAGAAGAGCACAAATTTTCATCCACAGGCTAACGAACAAACAGAAGTGGTGAACAAGACAATGATACATATTCTCAGAGGGTACTGTAGTAACATCCTAAGTTGAGGGATGAATCTTTACCTGATGTGCAACATGCTTACAATCGAGCCTTACATTCTTCGACTAATTGATCACCATTTGAAACATGTTTTGGGTTTCTACCTAAGTAATCGATGGACTTCTTGTTCGGTGAAGAATATAAAGTGGATGGACTCAATGATTCAAACAAAGCAGTTAAGTTCATTCAAGGGATATAGTAGATACACAAAGTAATGCAGGATCAGTTATAGAAGAGTTAGGCTAAGTACAAAATGTGCCACGATAAGCATCGAGTCAACCATTATTTTCTGGTCAGTTATCAAGGATGCCTATATATCAGTAAAGACAGGTTGAAGGGTGAAGGCCTAGAAACTAAAACCTATCAAGTATGGACCTTTCAATATTGTGGAAAATATTGGAAATAATGCTTTTTGGTTAGATTTACCACCTTACATGCACATTTATTCAGTTGTGAAAGTAGAAAATCTGAAATTGTATGAACCTCTGATGATCATTGATCTCAAGGAAGATATACAGAATCCTACTGTTGATGATTTGGCACCTGATTATATGAATGAGTTACAGGAAGATACCATCTTGGATAGGAAGGTTTGAACTTCAAGGTGAGGAGATGTTGAATATCTTCGAGTCAGACTCAAGGGCCTAAATCTGAGCAAGGCAAGGTCGATAGAGATCAAAAAATTGAGGGAGTTATACCCTCACATGATGTCTGCTTAAATCAAAATTTTGTGCTCCAAAAGCTTTCAAGTGGAGAGGACTGATCCAGGAGGATCTTGCTTCAATGCAAATCGATAATGAGGTCCAGTCAGCTCCATCTTGTCTGATCTCTAGTTCATCTTCAGTTTTCTAGTTTTCTAGATGAGGGTTACTTTGTCATGATTCAGTTTGATTCCACAGTGGAATGTTGATGTCATGGTGTGTGTGGTATTCGTGATGTTGGTAATTATGTAAAGGAATTATGTATAAAACCTAAGGGTTAAAAATTTGTGCATGTAATAATCCTTAAGTCTAAGTCCTATTTCTAAATATCCTATACCTATGGCAAAAAACCTTACAAATGTAAATCCTAAGCCTAAAATATATGGTGGGGAACCCATTTCCTAAAGACCTAAACACATAAAGTCTAAGTGTTAATCCTAAAGCGTAAAACCTAAGCTACAAGGGTTTCAGACCCATGTATAAAAGACTTTGTAATAAACTATATATTAAACTTTGTAATATAGTTAACCACGTCAGGCATAGACCACATCAGAACAAGATTCCATGTGAATAGGAAGCTGTTACCATAGCTGGAGATGTAAGCATTTAACTATGCCGGAAGACTGCTTCGGGAACTATCAAAGTGTGAACATGAAGAAGGCCAGGAGTTAACTGCAAAGTCAAACTGCAACAACAACTGCTGGAGGCTCCATAGACAGCCACAACCGTCGAAGTTAGATGTCACATGGTTGAGGAGGGTGACCACCAACGCGTCCGAACCACTGGGCTCGACTATGAGGTGGCAGAAAAGGGTTAGACCTAGCTTGGTCACATGTAGTTGTCCCAACTTCGACGCTGTTAAGCTGACCATCAACGAATAATTATAAAATAAAGTTTGTTTTTCGGTTATTTGATAAATGCGCAAGTTGTCAAAGTTATCCACCAAGGCACCTAACCCACTAGGTGTGCACTTGCAATTAGACCGAGACAAAAACCACCATAAATGTAAAAACCACTTGCTAAACATGGCTTCAAAGAAGTTTGAGACTAGAGCCTATTTAAACTTAGCATTTTCTTCATGAAGGGGACAATGTGATTTTGTATTCAATTTCTTAGGGATATAGGCAATTTTGTTTTCAACATTTCTTGGTTGTCCGAAGGTGGAATCGGGAACCGAGACAAGTGTTGGAAAGCTATAATAGAGAGATTTCTGTTTTCAGTGACCAAAAGTGCTTGCGAGCATGATAAATCTGGTGTTCTTTTTGTGTAAAGACCTCCTCATATTAATTCCTAGTAAAGCGGATGCCCATCTTGAAAGGGGACTCGGAGACGTATTCCACTAGGGACAAACTTTCTAATTGATGTTTGTTGTCTCTAATCTCTGTTATTTACTTCAATTTCATTCTTAATATATTGCTGGTTTAAGTCATAAATGCCTTATATGTCCTTCAGTATTCCACATTAAGCATTTCAGTTAACGATCAATTCACTGATGGAAATTAATCAATTCTACTTCAACACTTAATTTAGATCACATTCGGATTATCAACATAAATGCACTCTCATTGCCACAGACTCTTTCACAAAATGGGTAGAAGCCATGATGTTCAATAATGATACTGACACTATTGCTATTAAATTCATTGAAGCAAATATATTGTCTGGATTTGGTTGCCCACAACAGATAGTTAAAGACAATGCACAAGTTTTCAGTAGTGTTAAGATGATTGTGTTTTTTCAGAAAAACCGAATTTTATTACATCACTCTACCCCCTATAACCCTCAAGGAAATGGATTGGCAGAGTCTTCAAATAAAATTCTAGTCAAAGTAATAAAAAGGGTACTTAGATATCATAAGAGAAATTGGAATAACCATCATAATTTTCCCACACAATCAGCCTTTCCTATTTTAAAATTATTACAAGAAGCAAATGAAGAACCTGATATTTTTTCTAGAAGAATAAATCAGATTATATAATTGAATGAGAACATAGATGAAGTTAAATATAAGCTGAGAAAGTATCAAAACAAAATCAAAATCTTATTTGACAGGAAATATAGAGAAAGAAACTTCAAGGAAGGAGATTTAATATTAAATTGGGATACTAGAAGAGAGGTGAAAGGGAAACATGGGAAATTTGATAATCTTTGGTTAGGGCCTTTCAACATTGTAGAAGTTAAAGTAAACAATACCTTTGTCTTACATATATTGAGGGACAATATTCATGATTGCCAATGGAAAATATTTGAAACATTATATGCAGTACTAAAACTTCTTCAATCATTCATCGTTGTATATTACCGGTTTCTTTCATTTTTCGGGAAAGTGTGATTATTTTCAGCAGAGACTCTGTTAGCCCAAGGAGAAGGCACTTGGATATGCATGTTCTCTACATCCTATAGGAGGAAACAATCCCTAGTTGGAACTGATGTTGTAATATTTTTGGTTTTGATAAGTTAGATATTTTTAGAAGAAAAATAAAAACAAAAAATGCTAGAAAAAAAATAAAAAATAGAAAAATAAACAAAAGAAAGAGTGAAAAATGAAAAATAAAAAATAAAATAGGGGATATAATAAATTAAAAAATAATAAAAATAGAAAAATATTGTATTCCCCGATGTATTGGCGATCAAATTTAAAAGCCGCTTTGTAAATTGTTTAATTGCATTTAATTAGCAATAAAATCTGATTAGCGTGAAAGTTAAAACATGATTTAACGACAAACCCCATCCGAGAAGACCTTTTGTAATTTTTATTAAACCACTTCCATGGGGGAATCATCGCGATCTACACTCTTAAGAAATCAACATCTCACATGCGCTTTGCACCCCCCAAGCTCATCCCACGTTTACTCAACGGGGGGGGGGTGCGAAAAGCCAGATTCCCCAAAATTGTCTTCACCATGTGCTTTCCCTTCATGTGTTTTGCACCCCCTCACTCCAATACCACAAACCATGTCCACCCCCACCCCCACCCCTATCCCCTCTGAAAAACACTCCCACTCATTCAAAATGCGTTGCATCCTCTCTCGCCAAAACTTGCGACCGCTCCCATTCTTCCAAGTTTCACCTCTTTCCACAAGACACATATTTTCAGTGGTAAATTATCCATTAATCATCAAGTTCCTTCCCCCGCTCCTCCATAATGGATAATTTCACCAATAAATTACATTATTCGAAGGTTTAAATCCCATTTGTTTAAAGAAAAGCAGTTAACTATCAACCTGTCTGTCCATCCTATTCTTGTTGTAACCATTTGTAGGACTAAACCACCATACCAATCACAAAGCCGAAGCAAAATTTGTCACACCAATCTAAATTGAATATCTTCACCACATATTTCAGACAACAAAGTAAATCAAGCTATTTCCGATTAAATACAATCTTTTCCTTTTCCTCTACAACACTGTCTTCAAAAACAAAATCCAGGAACACTGATAATCCCATGCCTCCTCCTCTTGTTGACATAGACCATCAACCTTTGGTGGACCAGAATTATAAAGTTTCATAAGCCAATTGTGAGTTCGACTTATTAAAACTCCACATTTGGTTAAAACATAAGTGCTTAGATTTAACTGATGAATCAAACCTGTGGCAATCATTTCTCCCCCAGTTTATCTTTCCAAAAACCTTTTACTCCCCAAAATTTTTTGTGTGGTGTTAGTTTAGGTATATCCCGAGTCAAAGAGTAGTAATTTCTAAAAAAAATAAGTCTTGTTCACCATTACTGTTGAGCCAATAAATGACATGCTGTGTCCAAAACCCTAAAACCTTACATCCATTTTCTCCAGAATCCCCCAGGGATATCTATAAAAAAAAACTAGATTTTCCTCAAAGAACCAAAATTTTTGAAACATTCTTTCCAGAAGATTCTTAATTTCCTAAAATAAATCCACCCTATCAATCATCTATGTTTCTATAAATGACGAAGAATATTATATCCATTTTTTCATGCATGTTAGGTTATCATTCCGATCAATGGGTCGATGAGGTCATAATTGGTTTCTTGTCAGTTTTCTCATCAAATGAAAATATTATTATCTTCAACTATAGTCAATTCTTCGAAGATGTAATTCATGAGAAATTCATGAAATTTACCACAGAAGGAGTGTTCAAATATGCCTTTGTTTTAGTATATCTGTTCCTATTTTATGAGTCGGATAGCTTCTCTTTTTCTTTGCAAAGGATGGACAACCAAGGCAATCCACAACCAGTAATACAATGGACATCATTATTAAGGAAAAATACCACTAAATATTTATTCAATGACTTTGTGGATCACTTTTTACATTTGGTCCTAATTCTATCAAACACTGATGTAGAACCAAGGATTGGGACAGAAATTAAAATAATCATGCATTTAAGTTAGAAAACTACAATGGGAGATTGGTACTTGTAACAAAATTATACATAAATCAAATTATATGACTGTGATTTATAACCATTTAGATTTTCTAAATTTGTCCCTCCAAATATTTTCTATGGAATGCATTAGGCAAATGATTAACATGGATCAACTTGTTTTGTTGGAAATATTTTCACCATGGCAAAGGAGACAAGATAAGGAGAAGAGAGGTACAGAGGCAGCAAAGAAGCAGAGAGATAGAAAAAGAGAGGCAAGGAGAACATTAGACATGAATCAGAGAGAAAAAGAGCTGCAGATCTGGAAAGACAGAGTAGTGTTGTAGAAGGGCCACTTGATTTGAAGATCTGGCCAAGGACCAGGAAGTTTGTAAGTAATCTCAATTAGATATATATGAAAGAATTTTTTCAGAATTATATGGTCAATGGTTGATTTAATTCTGTGTGAATGGGCTTCAAGTTTCGATAAGCAAGTAGGTGTTAGCTCTGTAATAAGAATTGAGATCAGGCTATGCATATAGTTGAGGAATGGATAAAATTGTTGAAAATGGCTTAATATGGTCTTGAGCTTCAATAAGAAATTGTGTAAGACATTGTCAGTGAGTTGAATTTATGCATCCGCTATATGTATGAAGGAGTTTTCAGTTCCTTGAGATTCCTGAATTATATGTATTCTGTGTTAATCTGAATGTGCAATTGAATGTATATCAATTTTGGTTGCAACTGCGTTAGTAAGAACATGGGAGTTCTATTAGTTAATATGGAACCTATATTTGTGTGTTTTGATGGAATGTGCTAGAGCATAGGATTGTAGATATCCTGTAATGAAATCAAAACAATTATTTATGGAAAATCGTAAAGGCGCTATTAACGTGAATTGCTCCGGGAGAGTTGAATTAAGAAGAAGCACAGAGCTCGGTGGTGTAATAGAGTTCGAAGCCAAAAGAGGAATTGTGAGTTAATTAAAGAGTGAAGGACAAAGTATCAAGATCATGTCTTAACTGGAAGAAGGTTACAAAGCTAAAGTGAGTTTAACAAATGAAGGATGCGGAACTGTGAGCGAAGCGAAACCGGGAGTTTTAACCATAAGCGGGTGAACAGTGAGAGTGGTTTCATGAAACCACAAATGGGTTTCGCAAAATAAATAAATGGTAAGCTGTTTTCCTGAAAAAAATGCGATAGTGCCCATTGATTGACACGTCA